>JAVJGH010000022.1:2525634-2550944 GCA_035590175.1 Aviceda leuphotes | reverse complement strand
CTTTGCCCTCGGTTTTACTCAAACAGTTGGAAGTCAGTTTATGTTTACTTGCTAGTTGTGCCACATGGGCTGTGATTGGACTATTCCTCTTACAACTACTCAACGCAACTTTTGAGTATCTCTCCTCAAAATGTCCAACTGGAAAAAAGTATTTAAGGCAGTAAGAGTTGAAATTGTGCATGTTTTGTTCTGCACCAGGTTACTTGCTCTTTTCTTTTCTTACACAAGAACATAAAAATGGCCATACGGCCAAGGGTCCAACTAGCCCAATAGCCTGTCTTTAGCAATGATCATAAATGGTCACCAAAGGAAGAGTCTGAACAAGGAAAACACACATCATTCTCCCAACTACTCTCCCAGCCTCCAGTTGCTTTTGAGTTTGGAGCATTTCCTCAGTGGAATGTGGGTTTCTGTGTGCTCAGTAGCTCCCAGTGAATTTCTATTGCAGGTATTTATCCTGTCTCCCCACGAGTTCTTGTAAACCTTTATCATCCAAAATATCCTTTGGCAACATGTTTCATGGGTCTACCACTGATGGTGCAAAGGGCCATTTCCTTTTGTTCCTTTTGAACCTGGCTCCACCAACCTTCTCATGGTGCCTCCTAACTCTACTGCAGGAAGAGACATCAAAGAACTGACCCCTACCCACACTCTGAATGCCCAGGTCATCTTTTTTTCAACTGCTGTTTCTTTTTTGTTTGGGTTTTGGGGTTGTTCCCTCTCCCCTCCCCCCTCTATTTTATTGGGAAAAGCTGGAAAAGCGGAAGAACGATGGACAGCTGACTTTACTTGGGGGTATTTTTTGCTTCCTTCATCTACACATGCATGTCTACTTCTGTCTCTTCTTTAAATGCCCTAACCCAGTTTACAAGGTTCTTACATCAGTTACACTGGGACCTTAGCAGTGTTTTATCACAACCTCCAAGCTACTGTTTTTCACGTATCAGAAGTAACTAACAAAGATCACACATTATCTAAAGTTTGGACCAGCTTAATTGAACCGGTGGAATCCCCTCTATAGAAACTTTGGATTCAGTTCATTATCGGCTTATTTCGCTTTACTTTAAAACCTCTCCTAATTGATTAAAGGTGGGTAGAAAGAAGTTCACCAGTTCAACTAAAACAGTGTAAAGTCGCACATAACAGCCTGTCCACACATGGAGTTACCCTGATTAACACCATGTGTGGACATTCTTACTCCAGAGTAAGAATTCCTTGATCCTGTTTAGTTTGCCACCATAAGCTGTTTACCAGAAATGAGGCAAATTCAAGTAACAGTTTAAGAAATATTTCTAGAAACCATCATGGCTACGGTCATCTGCAGATCTGACAATAGGTTTTCCCTTGGTTTGGGGTGGAGTTTTTTGCATAATATTAATACACATTTCCAGTATAAATTGGCACACTCACCTACAATCGGATTCAGTGGCCTCGAGTACATGTGATTCTAATTACTGACCCCAAGCTTTGTAGTGAGCTAAGCCGTGCACTTCAGGCTCAATTCAAAGGTCCTGGAAGTCAATGGAAAGTAAGGGCTTAGAAGAGGGAACATTTTGTATAACCACATTTTTTCTTACATCTGTTTGCAAAGGCCCTGTAATCCTTTGTGTAGCTTTTAAAACAAACAAATTCTTTAATGAGGATTTTATTTTTACTTCAGAAGAATAAAAATCATTTGCAGAAGCTCAGATTAATGAGTAATGACAGCGTAACAAATCATTGCGCAAGTCATTTCCAGGGGTCGTGTTGAGAGTAGATACATGCAAGTAGACTGACAAAGAATTTAGAATTACTCTAACACATCCATTACCATCTATGGCAGCAGGTTCACAGTTGTCATTCAGCTACTTAGTTTCTTGGGAACAGGAATTCTTGAGATGGCCTGACTAAGCCTATGTAAGGACATCAACC
Organism: Aviceda leuphotes; assembly: GCA_035590175.1. Lineage (NCBI taxonomy): Eukaryota > Metazoa > Chordata > Aves > Accipitriformes > Accipitridae > Aviceda > Aviceda leuphotes. The sequence goes on along the minus strand of JAVJGH010000022.1, from coordinate 2,549,033 downwards.
TCTGCCTAACAAAAAAAGCTGTCCCATAGCCCCAGCTGTTGTGCCTCCCAGCTCCTCTGTTTTACTGCAGCTCCCAAATGCTGATTTTTTTTTTTTCCTCCACCCATCTGTCCCCGAAAGAGAGCAAAAGAGAGGGAAAGGAAATTGCTATATCTTCCCTGTTTTCTGCAAGAATGTTGCAAGGAAGAAAAGAGATTCACCTAGAAATGAAATCTAACTTGTTACTAAAGGGAAACTCCTTGGGCCCTATGGCAAAAAATGAAGCTACATATTGGCTCTTGTTATGGAAATATGCCACGCTAAAGATGCATAAAAAGGCCTCTCCTCCTTCTTAACAGGAAGAATACATCAGACTGCTACAGATGCACAAGGATTTAGAAAAGCCCGTGTGGATCTTGCCATCTCCCACCATAAAAATAAGACCCCAGACTCTATAGTAGGCAAATCCATGGTTATTGGAGTACAAATGACCCACTCGGCTTAGCTCCAGACACTAGTATGTGCAAAGTACAATTGGCATGTGGCTTCTTTCCTGGAGAAAACACTACCTGAATCTTTTCTGAATTAGAATAGTAAGGAAGGCCTCTGTCCAAAAGACATGTGGCAGCTGTGTCACTTAATCATTTTAATACTGGAAGCTTTGGAAATTTTTCAGTTTTAGCATCTTAATATTGGAACTGGATTTTTAAGGTTTATAGGCACCATTCTGACTCTCTTGCCTGTCCTTCTGAACAGTATTGGCAGGTTTTCCAATTGAACTAGAACACACCTTTTACAAAAAAAACTTGTCAGAGTTTTCAGAGACGGATGCAGCAAAATCCTTGGGGTTTTTTTGAAACAATTAATGGCACTACAGATAACAATTTGCTGCTTATTCTGAGTCTAAATCAATGCAGTTTAGTTTTTAATAGATCTCTAGGCTTGTATTCATGTTGAAGTTACTGTGACGATGTACTCGGTGCTGTGTGCATCATCAGTGACCATCAGAGCACCTTAGGGTAGTGTACGGGTGGATAACTGGATAATTGAATACCAGCCTCAGTCATGCCGGGCCCTAGAGAAGCAAAGGAAGGTGGGAGGACTGAGAGCCTCCTCTGTTCCCGAGGGTGGATGAACCTGTGCCTCCCAGTCTAGTCAAGAACGCTGACCTAGCCACCACCTTTATGCCATCTGGCTTATGATGGCATCTTGTAACTAAAGGCAGGCAGAGAAGCTGGCTGAGGACTCCTTCCAGAATAATTACAATGTCAGATGAAATTTATAACCATCCTAAATTCAGACTGCTCTTTATATAAATAATATTACATAAATATATAAGTACATCTATAAGTAATATTACATATCTGCATATATATAATTACATGGATGCCAATAGCCCAAGCCGCTTGTACCGTATGGGTAACAATACAGATGCTTGTACCAAACCAGGGTATCTACCTGGGCTCTATGTTTTAAATACCTAAAGACTGTTAGAAGAGGCTTGCCTTACTTTATAGAGCTTTCCTTGTACAGACAAACCCTTTCACTGCTTGATTAATCTCTGAACGTTTTTTCCTCTTTGCATGGATCAGTTAAATATTCCAGACTGGGACTCATTACCCGGAGTCCTTTTCAACAACATTGCTTCTAAGCATTTTGAGTTTTTACCCATTTTGGAGTTTGTATCCATTTTGTAAGTGTTGCCTACATTTTCTTTTCTTTCCTGTCTGATTAAGAAAAGCATATATAGCTGTCTTGGACACTCAAAACACACACTGGTTTTCTATTAATATGTATAGGGTCTGCTTCTAAGACAAGGAGGAGTTTATTGGGGCATAAAGGAATGCTTTGATGATCCATGTCATTTCCCTTGTGGCATTACTTGTAGAATTCAGGAATAACTCAATCTGACATTCATGGGGCATTTCCGGCCTCTCCTTCTAGAGATGCATCCTCCCAGTCTCTCAGATCTCCCCCTTCCCATAAATTTCCTTTCCCCTTCTAGACTCTCTCATGTCACTGCAGGCAGCGCCAGTCTTACGTGTGAATAAGCAAGGCGTTTTCCAGGACCTGACGCCTAGGAAGGCCGGGCTCTGTTTGGTTAAGCTGGAGAGCAGTGTGAGTCCCGCACACATGGGTTGGAGGGGACAATGGCATCTGCCTTAGACTCTGCTTGGGGCCTCCACAAATCTAATAACAGCAGGGATCAGTCATTATTTTAGCTGCAATCTCTCAGAGGGCGACTCTTAAATTTGTCAATCAGCATCTGTACCAATGGTTATTTTCACTGTTCCAACAAAAATAAAATCTCATTATAAAGGGTGGGGGAAAGCCATCAATAAAGTAAATTGCTATTCTGGCAAAAGGCCATTTCCCTTCCTGACATCCCAGATAAATCTGAGCTCCATCCCTGTCAAACAAAAATAATATCCAAGTATGTGACCGAATGATCTTTGGGAAACAGAAGATATACAAGTGAATATAAGACATTTCAGGTTTGCATAAATAAAACTCCCGAGTCTGTTGTATCTAATAGCTTAAAAGCAGGAGCACACAGTTTTCTACACTTCCTCATGATCACTTAAAATCTGCTTCATTCAGTGCTATTTCATCGTTGTTTTATGAATTTGCTGTATTATTTACAAATGTTTTTGCATAAGTCTAATAAAGAAAGAAGCCATCCTATCCATCTGCAAACAGTCCCAGCCTGCCAGAACTTTTATCTTACCAGTAGAAACTGTGATTTAAACTCAGTATAACGTAAGCAGTCAGTGGAAAGAGTATGAACATTGATAAAACTCTACAACAAATTCATGTATACCGGGTTTCCTCCTTTTCCCTCAGCCTCATAGCCAGCCTCTGTTTCTTTAACAGAGGTTCCCAAACTTTATTTATTCATGTACCACATCTTTTAGACTTTACAGCCTTGGGCTGTAATATCTTTGTCCCAGGAACCCCAGATCATCCTTGGTGGCCTGATCCTACAAACAGATGTTAATAATATACACAGGGAGTGGGGCTTGCATTTATACAATGCTTACACAGTTGTGAGCAGTGTCTATGGGAGGGCACCTTAATACAAATTGATTTAAAAGTTATTGTAGTGTAGCAAACTGTTTGGAAGAAAAATATTATAAACTTACTATATTTTTGGCATGATTCTACAGAAGCTGGCTGACATCTGGGATATGTGAAGTTGGTGGACACTGTCTCTTAATTGGAAGGGTGGATGGATCAGAATGTCTTTGGGCAGCTGCAAAAGGAAAAATAAAGAGATTAGCCCTATTAAATGAACCTAATGGGTTAAGCTGTTCCATGCTGCATGTACCCTGTGGCTCCCAGTTCTCAGGGCAGACATTTTCATTTGTATATACTACATCATTAGCCACAGGCCACGTAGATGAGAAGACTGGCTCAGAGTCATTGGAGAAGAACTGTAGTATAATTTAAGTTTTGCATAAAACCTGAGTTTTCTGTCTGTCAGGGACTACTTTGACACTCCTTTCTTAGCTCCTGGCTGAGCTCTGGAAGCAGAGCTAGCAACAGAATTTAGGTTCGATCTAAAAAATCTCAAACCAACCAGCCCTGTACTACCCATTTTATTCAAGAAAACCCTTTGTTCTCACTCTTATTTCTTTCAACTGCGATCTCACAACTGTTCTTAGATCTAGTCATAGAGTTTGGGACTGGTTCAATGAGATATTCCTACGAGAGGGAAGAACAGTCCCCAGTGCAATGTCTAAAAAGGGCTGTGACATACAGACAGACAGCAGCAAGTTATGCCAAGGGGAGGCAGAAAAAACATGCTCAGTCTGCTCTCAGAAATGACCCTCCACCCTCCCAAGTCCTAACTATTTAGGAATTAATTATCTGGGAGAAACATGGCCTGCTAAACAGCAAGTTTAAGCAGCCTTTAACAGAGGTTCTCTTTCCAGCTCTCTAGCTGGCTTACGTCTTTCGGCAAGATATTTACCACTCTGTGCCTCACTTTATCTATAAGAATAACCTGAGTTGTAAAATGTTTTGAGCTCCATAAAATTAAACACACTGCATAAGAGCTGGCTTTTATAAACTAGCAACCTTGAGCCATTAACTTCCCATGAATGTGTTACGAAGTAATTTAGGCCAATTTTAGCTTAACTTCTATTTCCCCTGTTTAAAAGCAGCATCCTATATAGTCATCTATATTAGAATAATGTTAGCATTCGGAATAGCTCTCATATTCTTTTCTCTAAACTTAGAAATGTACAGACAGCCAAATTTCCAGCTGAATAGCAAATATATACATTTGCTTTGATAGTTATTCCATAATTTGTACTCTACTTCCAAAATGTTCCCCAAACATACAGGCCAGTCATTATGAGGATCTAACTTGTGCATGTAATAGCTTCATTGCAAGTCAGAAAACAGGATTCTTTAAAGATTTTAGATTTCCCATTAAATAGGTATATTCTCTGTGTATTCAGGAGTAATACAAATTGTGTGTTAACTCTGCTTACTGTAAAGCAGATAGCTAGTAAGAAAAGCATTTGCAGAATCATTAACATGAATCCAGAAAAAGAAGTTTCTTTATTTGTAGCTTTCACTTTTTTTCCCTCAGTTTATGCAATATACTGTATATAATAGCTCTGCTAAAGACGAGTGAAATCTTGGCTCTACAGAAATCATTGGCAAAATTCCCACTGACTTCAGTGGGGCCAATACTGCTGTTAACTCTTCCCTATGAGGAAAATCCAGATTGCCTAAGAAACTGACCCTCTGTTAAGACCACAATCCAGACTGCGTGCAAGTTGAACTGACCTTGTACAATTACTAATGCTGTTATTCTTGAGAGTTTGCCAAATCCTTAAGACAAAACTAGCATCATAAATTATCCCCAAACTTTTACCCTGGGGTAAAACAAACCTTCTCACTTTATAAATAAAAGCACCTATGCATACTTACATCTTCCAATAGTTTCACTGACAGTTTTGCTTTTATAGAAATTAAAAAAAATCATTCTCAGTTTCAGAAAGAAACTGTGTTTCTTAAATAAATACTGATGAAATGTTTTGCCCTCAGGTCCAACGTTTCACTATAAATACACTAAAATATACAAAGTCTAGTGAAATATTAGTATATTATTTTGTATCTCCTGAAGCTATCAGAATTAAGGATCATTTAAATGTATATTTACACCAGACCATTCATTACTATGCTTGGTATGTTTCAGCTTGCTTGTTCCCATCAAAATATAAAGATGACTTTGTGAAAAGAAAAAAAAACCACTTAAAGGCCATATAGGCACAAAGTACAGACATGCACAGATAACACCTCCACACCTTCCATTAAACACTTAGCAATCTACTTCAGTAATCTACTGAAGTTTCTACACTCATTTATTCGTAATGTACCTTGTTCCTCAGATCTGTTCCATCTAGCAGCAGCAACACCAAAAGCCAACACTGTTTTGTTTGCTGCATTTACTGAAGCCAGGACATTAGTATCAATCATAATTTGACCTTATACTGCATATTCTACTACTTAGCTATACATTACAATCATGACTGTTTTGGTCGCATCATGTTTTATGTGACGCATTGTGTGTAACTTAATTCTACCCATTCCCTGACCACTACAGCAGGATTGAAAGCCAGGTCCTGAACTGTCACCAGGCAAGAAGAAACTCTGCATTGAACATGTAACAGCAAATGGAGCAATATTGTCATAGAGCAACAAAACCCCCAAAAATCCACCCCCAAAAAATGGAAAGTTCTCTGTAATGTTATACTGAGGATCTTCCATATTTAAAATGCTTTGTTAAACATACTGAATGCAGATACCTGTTAGTGGTCATTGAATAAATCTCTGTGTTCCCCTGAGAACTCTTTCTAGCTGCTTAGATGCATTTTTCTTTTGAACTCTGGGAAGTTTTGCAATGGCTGTTAAAGTACTGTTGTCCTGTTCCTAGGTGAGGGAAATGTGACTGCTCTGAACCAGCAAAGCTAAGAATAGCTTTAACTTTGCGAGTAACTGCCACTGAAGTAAATGGTAATATTTCTATTGCAGTGCTGTGAGACTTGTTCTCATGAGATGGTATGTAGTCCGATTTCAATATAGCAAAACACTGCATCATTTTTTAATAGTCTTATTAACTTCAGTGGGATTACTCACACACCTTAATTTATATATGCCCTTAAATTCTTTACTGAACTGGGTTATATAAAGTGTCCTAAACAGAAAAGCTCACTCATGCTTTTCATTTTCCAAAGTATATGTTGGGAACTGTAGTCTTTCACTACTATTTCTCAAGTGCTTTTTAAAAGGTAGCATTTGCCAGACTCCATCATGGGTGAAAAGAATCTTTTTTTGCATATATGCTACTCATGCTGCCTGTATTTTCTGACAGCTTACACAATTTGACGTCCTTTTGACTTCATTTGTTGTTACAGTGATCCATTTCCTTTATTAGAAAAGCCAGCCTTACTAGAAATGTCTGTAAATTCTCTCCTGTTTTGCTGTTCTCTTTCTGGTAACAAAATCCATGCCGGAGCTCCTAAAGTTTTCACTGCTAGGTTTCTATTCAACTCAATATTGGGGAAGAGGACATGAATAATAAGGTCAGCATTGCTTTTATATGTCTAAAACTGACCTCTAGATTTCAAAAAGGTGGAAGAGTCTGTTTCTCTGACATTTTGAGTTTATTTCTCCTGTGAAGGAAGCAATGACTGTTCTCCTTTTGAGCTAGCTTGTCACTGAACTTTTCTTCAGAAATTACCTTCTTGGAGAACAGACGCAAGAGTGTGTTTGTATCTCAGGAAAGTGTATCCAATATTCACTTGGATCGGGAGTGAAGACACAGTAGTAGGGACTTTCAGTAGACTCCAGGCAAACACACTGTCACATCGGCATGACTTATTCATTGTGTTAGCTAAATGTAAGCTGCTTCAGGCATGGTTATACATGGTAGAATCACTCCTTTATTTCACTACACAGACATTAGCTGTATACTGCTAGAGTATCTGGCAGTGTGCTAGCAGGATAGCAAGGTCAAAAAGTGCTTATCAGAAAGATTTTATCAGCCTTTATGCTGCTTTCAGCATGGGCTCTTTCAAGCTTATTATGAGTATTCACAGTATTTTCTAAATGTTTTCCTACAGTCTTATGTCCTATGTGGCACTTATGTTCAGACATATGATGACAGGGGAATCTCAAAATACCACTTCCTAATTTTTTTTTTTTTTTTAACTAATACAGGTCCTAGAGAAAGCTTGTCATATCTATGACAGAAGAACAACCATCTACAAAGCTTTCATTTAAGAATATAGCCAAAGAGCAAGAAGTTATTTGTACTTTTCCTTCATCTCAGGCTGTAGTTTTAATTATTTCACACCTGGTATTCTTCAGGTTGTTTGGTTTTTTTTTTCCTTTACAGTCATTTTGATGACTGCTTTGGCTGTCATGGAACCGTTGTGTTCCACCATTATTCTCTGCTTTTGTGACACACTGATTAATAAAGCCACTTTAAAGTTCCTTTGTTCTGTTTAGAGTAATGTAAAAGGGTTTTGTTTACAATCTCTTTCTTATTAACAGACACAGTTGAGCAATATATACGCAGCCTACAACAATTTTACGTTATATGCTGTGACAGCAAAGGCTGTATACCACTTGAGAACCAGAATGCACACATAATTATTTTCTATGTCTGTCTGTCCCACGTGACACTGTTTAAAATTTATACTTTTTTTTTTTTCTTTTTAGAATACGAGAAAATGCTCAGCCAATGTGAGTTTGTCTGGCTCACATTTTACTCAGTTTGTACTACTTTTGGCTTTGGCTTTCCCATTTACCACCCAGGTTGTATTTTATTTGGAGGCATTTTCATGGTGCTCCTCTCTATTTCAGAGGACTCCAGTAAAGGTGAAAGGAATAGCTGTTTTCCATTGTACATAGGACAGTGGGCTGACATTTCCTTCACAATGAGGAATTGGAGCTGTCACTATAGCACATGTGTAATTACATTTATACAGTGAATTGGTTAAGCAATTAGCTTATCACAAGCTTAGGTATCACAAGAACAGGATATGTATTTTCTGGGACACACACACACAAAATTAGTTAAATTTACTTATATTCCCACCTTCTCTTTTGACCCTATGAAAAGCACCCATAATTTTTTGTGAAACACCACAAAAATGCTAATTTTGAGTAAGTATTTCTTTGCTTCTTTGTGTATTTATGTATATATGCTTGCATTTTTATGCTGGCCTGGTTTTTGGATGAACACATCCCCAGTTCCAGCTGAAATGCATGGGAGGTTAATGTTCAGTGTCTCTCAAAATGAAGACTTCTTGTTTAAAAGATGATTTGTACGTTTCAGCAGGTTAGATGTTTTTGCCTCAGGACTCCTGCACTCCATCCATAATTTCAGAAAAAGACTGAACAGATACATAGTCTAAGAAGTCATCCATGGCATGAAGAAAACCAGAAGTCGTATCATAACCAAAAATGCAAAGTATAAACATATATATAGTCAAGATTCTCAACTGTGTAAATCCTCATGGCTCCACTCATTTTAACAAAATTCTGCCAATTTACAACAGAAGAGGATTTCCAACTCTTGGAAGAAAAGGAGTTGTAGTATCCTATGTACTTCTGTATTTCTATATGTAGGATAGGAAGTGTACTAGTGTTTCTTCAAAGATACTATAGTTTATATCCTATTTAAAAAAAAAAAAAAAAAGAAAGAAAAAGAAAAGCCTTTTAAGACATCCTAGCCAAAGTTTTCAAAGTTAGACTTGGAAAAATACCAGTCACTGTAAAATCAGACCTTTAACACATCATGGTATAAAGCACTACACTTAGCTGTAATACTTAAAAATATTCTGACACTGCTTGTAAAATCATATATAGGACTTGGATTTAAAGTTCTTTCTGTTATTACATTTCCCTTCTCCTTTTTTTATGTCTTTTTTTTTTTTTTCCAGAGTCAAAACTTCTTAAAGCCTCTGCTTCAAATGAAAGAAAATCTGGTCCCAGATGTCACTAATTGGGAACAGGTTAGCAGAGAGATTTAAACAGAGATGCCTGAAGTTACAATTTATCATGTGGGATCTGACAACAGCCTATTTCACTAGGCTCTTTCATTTAGTTTGTATGATAATAAGCTTTAACTAGTACCACGCAAAACACAGAGGATACATTTAAGCAGGAAAATTGCATTAATACAGGTCTTTCTAAATGCTATTAGTGTTTGCAATATACTATGTACCATGTAAACATCTCCTTTCTATCCATAGGTTTGGCACAAGCACAGATTGAAAAAGAAGTCCATTAATCAAAGTATTTTGTTTCTCATAACAAGCAACCTGTTTCTTAACTTCTGACATTTAAAAAGTAAATTTAAATTGAAAGAGTTAAATATCTTTCAGCAGATCATTAGTTAAAGAACATTTTAAAATTAATTTTCTGTAATAAACAAGATATTTGGAGAGGGAAGGAGTAGAGGGAATTGTGGTTAGTTATGTAGACTTGGTTTTGCTGCTGGAATCAGCAGGAATTTTGCCATTAATTTGAAGGGCAGAAGGATCAAGCTAACTACATTACAGTTGCACTAAACAAATCAGCGGAAATACTTACTGCCCACAGGGTTAAAATAGGCCATACTTAATTTGAAATCTAGTCTTTAAAAAAAAACCAAACATCTAATTACAAATAATCAAGACAGTCTTGTACATTTACATGCAAGCTTGGTCCAAAGACAGCTGAAGTCAACTAGCAATTCTTAACACATTTCAGCTAGGTGAAATTGCCTGATACTGCTTACTATCGGCTAATTATTCAATTGACTAAGATACTAGCACTTGTGCTCAATTAAAAATGTTGAATTAGTATTTATAAGGCTTTTTTCCTACAATAAAATGTAAAAATGTAATTGAACATACAAATTCTGGCATGCTCCAAATTACAGTATTTTGTGTGCCTTATTATCCATTGTCCTGTGTCTCAGGGCAGTCATTAACACTAGTGCTAATTGTGTACAAGACCGAATAACAGTGGGGGTCTTCTTTCATTTTCTTTGCTTTGTCCCAAATGACTATATAAGCATCTGAGCAAGAGTTAGGTCCATTGAAGTCTATGGCAAAATTCTCCATACTTCATGGGAAATAGGATCCAATCCAAGTTATGTGAAACATTTGATGTTGTGCCGATGACTATAGACATACTCTGTCCTTCAAATAAAATGAAAAATAGCAGGCAGTTGGTATGTACACATATACTAATTAACCATATATTTATTATTCTAGCAGGTCATTTATTAATGTGCAAATTCTTTTTACTCTTAATTTCATGGTCTTGTGAATATTAAGATCTACATTTGAATACTGCAGTTGAGATACACTGGTTCTGAAAAGAAAGGTTTTAAATAGCGAGATCCCATTTTCTTTTTCAAGATCACTTTTTATTGCTGGATCCGTAGCTCATTATAATTATTCTGATATGCAATAGTAGAAAGTCTGACTCCCTTTCCTGTTATAGTAGTCTTTGCATACTGTGATGTTTTGTGGGAGCCAGACAACCACTGGACATTAAGGAAGGTGTAGCCCCTTTGGAAGGCTTGGCTCAGAAGGGAGATGGAACTTAAAACTGAATTTCAACAAAAATTGAGTTTTTCACTTCAAAGAAAAATCAAGGTAAATTTTTTACTTAGTGCAACTGGCAGCTGCACCTGAATCCTAACATGGAGTCATCTTCCTGTTCGCATAAAAAGATTCTGTAGTTTTTCTGTTCATTTAATCCCTGGTTTCTTTAATGGGTTCATATAAAGCCTCCAAACAGACCAACTCAGAAGGCTTAACAATGTGGATGAAATGGAGAAAAGCAAACTGCCATCTTCTTACAACAATTGTGTAAAACAAGCAAGTACGGCCACAAGTAAGTTTTCACCAATTTGTCTTAAGAGGATATTTCAAGATCTCGAAGGCAGTGTCCAAAGTACCCTTTCAAGATCAGAATGTCTTATCTTCAATATTTAGTGAGGAAACAACATGGTATCCACCCTGAACAACAGCAGGAGTGGCAACTTCGGCTTGGGAAGATGACGGGAATTGCCATATCTACCTTATATTATGTTATGTAGCCATACACCTCCACACCAGACTGGGACAGAAGTGGGCACAGCCATAGACATTTTCAGGGCATGCAACAAGCTTGCACGAAGACTTAAAGCAGATCCTCACGACACAAAACACTGAGGTGGCAACATCACTACAGAATGCACTAGTACTTTTTTCCCTGTGAACCGGAGCAGGCAAACACTGACATACGCTACTCGGCTCCCATCAAATTGTAAATATATATATGCAATGTGACCAAACACTGGAAATACATGAAGTACAGCTGTTTGAAGGGATAGCCATACGTATCCAGCATAATCTTATAACTCGTAATGCAGGTGTACAGAGGGGTGGGAGCGAGCCATCGAAGCATTTGCTGTGGAATTTGGGGCCTTCCCTTCCAGCTCTGTGACTGTTGGTATCAAGTCTGCAAGGGTCTAACAGGTCCCCAGCTGAGGCACTAGCGGAACCTTGGAGGGGACCTTGGAGGGGTCAGAATGAAAAATGTTAGTTGGAGGCAAAACGTACAAATGCTATTTCTGGTTTTGTGATGTCCATAGTGTGCTCACAGCATTACTGGTAGTTACTGTTAGTTATGAGTTGTACATTAAATTCATTATGGAAACTAAATACAAGCCCTGAGATTACTATGAGAATGAAAATCAACATGATAGCATTTTTACAATTCTCTCAATCTTCTAGAAGTACTAAGAGAAGAAAGAGACTGTAACGTCCCAAAGTAATTTAAAAGCACATCTTCTTGTTTGTACCTTCTGTGTCTCCTTTCAATTAGTCAGTTTGGCTTCCCAGTAAGGAACAGGAAAAATAAATCTATGTGCTCATCAGAAGTATGATTTTCAGACTACATTCAGTTCCTATTAAAAGATATCCATACAGGCACAGGTCTCAAATCTGTCCTACAGGGCTAAAGAAAACAAGGCAATGCAACTTCTGCTGTAAACTAAAATTTTCATTGCTTCTAAACTAGCCATTTGCAACTGCTTTAGAATCTGAATTTCAAACAGATTTGCCTATAATAGGCCCTCTGATGTACTAAGGCAATTTTTTAACAATACGAGAAAGATAATATAGTGGAGCCTTTTTGGCAATTTGCCTGAATCCAAACACGTATCATCTGTTGGCAAGATAGAAATTGTTTGGTTATGTCAAAAGTGGCATACATTACTTTAAGAAACAGATCTATTCAGCAAGGAATTTAAACAAGACCTTAACTTTTAAGTACCTGACCAATGCTCTTAATCGAACAAGATGACTCCTGTTTAAAGTGATGAACTACGTTAAGCATCTTCCCAAATGAAGGCCCAATACTCAGGAACTGATGCACTCTGTCTTATGATTTAAGTAATATGCTAAAATATAAAAAATTCTAAATGTCATCAAGCAAACTGGCTAATAGCATTATTTATTAGAGCTAGAGGAGGAGAAAAAAAGTTAAAATAACAAAATTATGATCTACATTGCTTGTATTTTTAGACTTGAGTCTTGGATGCACTGATGTTGGTAGCAAAATTCTTAGTGTGTTTTCCCTCCTTCATTCAAAACTTCAAAAATACTCTTATTCCAACTGAAAAATTTTTAATTTTTGCACTTCATTATTTACTAGATATGCAGACCAAGAAACAGGCTGCTGTCTACTACCTGATATTGTTTTATTGCACGTTATCTGACATTAAGAACTAAACTGATGTGCTAACCTTACAGATTATGATTACTGAGGGTTAATATACACTGCAAGCAACAAGTAATATAAGCAAAAGCCTTAACGTAGTAAGAAAATTCCTAATTTGATCAGAAATCTTGTACTAGATATACTATACACATGTATATATATATATAAATAAATACATTTTCTAGTCACTCGGCAGGAGTCTTTAGGTGGAATTCCGAGTCCTAGTGTGCTAACTAGAAGACACTTAACTGTGAACTGAGTAGGCATGTTAATGATGGACAGCATGGTAGCATCTGGATAGACAGTGAATAAATAGCGATTTCACTGTTTATCCTTTCATTAGTAGTTTTATGCTAATATAACAGTATTATTTTCAAAATCCTAAACTTGCATAAATCTCATGAAGTTGAACAAAAAAGAGGATTAATTGCTGTTAATAGCATTAAGCTGAAGTTAATAATGTAAAATATACTCTACTTAAATCCCTGGAATCCATTAAAGAAATGTTATGCATTGTAGCTGTGGTGGACTGAATGTTAATCTAATGCATACGCTTTGGGAATGTCCATTCATACATAAATTCTCAGATGAAATATTTGAAAGCATTAATATAATCTTGGACAGCAATATTCTTCTAGATCTTAAACTGTTTAGTTTGAGGTTTTAAGAAATATATGCATTAAGGAACCACATAATTTTTTGTTGAGTCTTAGCTGAAAAAAAAAAAAATCAGTTTATTATTCAGAAAAAGACATTCTAAAGTGTTACACATTCTGGAGTGTTATAGGAGCCTCAGTGAATCAGCAAATGCAGAACACTATTCTGCTTGAATGAACAACAGAATACATTTATGGAACAGTCATGTTTCCTGTAAAATAATGATTAAAATCAGCTTGGGTTTGAACTCTTTGGGTTTTTTTCTCTTTTAGGCTTTGGGGATGAAAATTTAAAACAGGAACATGAGTTTCTACTCACCCTCTATTGAAAGTGTGTATGGCAGCTCAATAATCTTAAAGAATAAGAGAAAAGATGAATCCCTAATTAAAGTGCAAAAGTCAACATAATTTTAACCAGAATCACTACTCTTTAATATTGCCTGTATGTTATTTTATGCCCCAGTTTTCAAGGACAACAAATACAATGAAATATCTAAACCCAATTGCAATTCAGTCAGATTTGAAAGCCAGGCTCCCTTAATGTTCTATGAAAATATCAGCTCTAAATTCTTACTTAGGTATCTCAATAGCCTAACAACACAGAACACCACATGCCCAACAACCTCTAACTGGGTGACTTTGGTCTTTATTGTTTTTTAAATAGAAACACATGATTTGCACTTCTTATATACCCAGCATGACTGTTTAGCATCTGCAACTGAGCAAAAGGAGTAAGGCTCATATAAGATCAGAAATGCATCTATGGATTTGAATCAGGGGTCTATTTAGCCTAATATCTTTTTTTCTAACACTAGCTGTAAGTGGATGCTCAGTGAAGAGCAACAGAGGAAAAAACAGACTTGACTTTCCCTTCAGTAGCCCCTCAGTCTACAATTATATTCAGGTCACGCAATTTCCTGAGATTAATGGAGTTTTTCTGTTTTGTAATCTTCAGTGGATTTCTATTCTAAGTGCTTGTCCACTCTCCCCTAAAATACGCGTGAGCATCTACAATGCCTTTTGGAGAGCAGTTCTATGGATCTACTACCCTTTGCATAAAGAACTACCACATTATATTTGTTTTGAAGTTGGCTTAGCCAGCTTCATTTGATGGTCCTTATTTTTTGTATGAGAAGAAACAGTGAACAGCTGATCTGCATCAACAGTCCCCATGAAAGCCAGGATTCTGTGGATCTGTCATCAGCCCTCTAAATAACCCTTTTCCGAGTTAAAATGCCTAGCCTGCTAATCCATTCCTTCTATAGGAACTCCATACCTTCATCACATTTTTTTTCCTTATCTGAACATTTTCCAGTTTTAATATACTCCTTTCTGAGATCAAGGGATCAGAACTTGCATAGTATCCAAAACATGGTTGAACTATAAATGTACATGGTGGCATAATGGTGTGGTATAGTGGTGTTCTGTTTTCTTTTCAGTCCTAAAAATGCCTAACAGTTGATTTGTATTTTTGACCGTCATTGAGCAATGAATCAATGTTTTATGAAACTAAAGATCATACCCTCAGAACCTTGCTTTTGAGTGGTAACAGCTGGTTCAATTTTACTTATGACTCTAGAGTTGTTTTCACCATGTGTGTTACTTCACATCTATCTACACTGAATTTCAACTGCCATTTTATTGCCCAGTCACTCAGTCCTATAAGTTCTTCTTCACAGTCTTCTCTTCTCCTTTCTACCCTCAATGACCTAGTTCTTCCACAACCTTTTAACCTCAATGTTCACCTCTGCTTCCAGGTTATTTATGAGTACATTGGATAGAGTAGATCCTAGCACAGACCACTGCTGAACTTTGCAGATGACCAGTCCCTTGTAAAACTGACTTTTTACACTTATCCTCCTTAGTCTGTATTTTAGTCAACTGTTTAGCTATGCAAGGACCTTCCTTTTTGTTCTATGGCTGATTAATTTTGTTAAAAGCTTTCAGTGAGAGAATTCATCAAATGCACTACATATCTACACAGACTATATTGCTTGGAACAACATCGTCCACAAATGTGTTGTTGATCCTCTGAAAGATCACCCAGAGGTCTGTAAGGCAGAACTTTCCTTTACAGAAGCTATATTGAGTCTCTTATGTAGATCATATTTAGTTAGGTTTCCATGCATTTTAATCTGTATTATGAATTTATAATAGAATTCTGAATGGAACAGATGACTGCACATTATAAACACTAACAAATTAGTATTTCCAAACCCAAACAGGTAATGTTTTTACAAATATGGGGGCAATAAGGCAAAGAAAGAAAGGCAGTGACTTAAGGAGAGTCAGATGATCCAGCTGTGCCACAGTTCCAGTTGCCCAAGCTATAAAGGATGGGGTAATATCTTATTGTTCTGCTAGACTGCTGGGAAAATAATTATGGCTCAGAAAATCAGAAATACCTTCTTGCTATCTTGGCACTTCTGAGGAATACAAACTGACTTAGGGGCTGTGCTAGTTGTAAATCTGCACTGTCATGCGCTAATAGTAGCCGACCTCAGCAAGTAGCTCGCCAAAGCTACGTTTAATCCTTCTCACTTATGTTCAGGCTGCCTGGTCTGGAAGGGGAGCAAATGAGTACGTTGCACTTTTTACTTTTGCATGTCAGATCTCAAAGTTGAGAAAGACGTAGAATGGTCTTGCTGCTCTTCTTTGCACAGATGTGCAGCTGAATCGTTATCTTCTAAACTTCCATTCAGGTTTGAGAACACATGAAAGAGACCTTGTTACTCACAAAGCAGAATCTGCCATTCCGTGCTTCTGAAACCTGCAGAGTCAGCTCAAACAGAAGACACCAGCATCTTTCAGGGTGGAGAAACGGCTCTGCTATATTCAGTCTCTACTACTGTAGCCTTAGCAGAGGACACAGCCATGCTATTTCTAGTCCTTAAGCTGCTAAAATAATAGATTTGTTAGTGTGCAAAAGCAGCTGCTGATGAAGCTGTATTGATTTACATCAATGGTAAACTGGATTGCTTGGCTTTTACTTTCATTGGAATGTGCCATTCTGCAAGCCAAAATCACAGTACCAAAAACAAAGTCAGATGATTCATTCCTTTTCTTTAATTCATGTGAAAACCTAGAAAGCTAAAGTTATATGGGAAGAAAACTCACACAGTTATTATTTGAACCCTTTCTAGCCAAATGAAAGGTGACTTAAAGTACCTAGGAAAATCTTCAAAGAAAAATACAGCATTTAACTGTGAATATTTTCATTCCCTGTTGTAGAATTTGATTTAAAAATAACTGCATTAACTAAAGTTACTGTTTTTAAGCAATACCTACTGCCAGTGTTCTACAGCCAGCTGCACTACCTGCTATCCTCTATACACCACATTGGCTCATAATCCCTGGAAAGCTCAATCTAAACAGAAATATTTTCTTTTTTCTACTGTCTGGAGGACGACTAGTCTCCTAGGCCCATCCACAAAAACTCCCTATGGTGCAAAATCAAAGATGAGTGAAAAAATCTTGTCTGGATCACGGCATTCCCAATGTAGTGGATACGTTTCTAATTAGTATTTGTATTAAGGGTGGCTACATTTGTAAAGGTACTTGTTAAGGCATTTAATTCTCTTTGAATGCAACATGAATTAGCACCTAAATAAATTTAAAACTCCACCATGTATGACAAAATGGGAAACAGAATTCTCTTTAGAGGCCAAACGAAAGCACAGATGTGCTAAAATATTCGTTATTAAAATTTAGGACAGAAAACTAAGAGGTGAACACACAACTGGAGGACAGGCTAATAGAAGAATGGCAGTGTTCACATAAATTAGTTGTCTTGTTTGTCATAATGGTTGAGCTGCTTAGCACAGTCCTAGTGAGTATTTTCAGCTTTTTATTTCTTTTAGCAATATTAAGTCATTCATCAAAGTAACTATAAAAGTAAATGCAAGAGGTGTACAAGGACAAACAGTGTTAGTATAGCGGCCACAGATTAGTGTCCTGGGTGCGGGCAGCAGCTTTACATATACAGAACCATTGACTTCAGTTTCTCCTGTTTTAATGAAGACTACTTTATTACAGAACTTTTGCAAAAATGAACTGATGTAAGACGCAAGGAGCAAAGAACGTGAGTTTCTTGAAGATGTATTGTTCATGTCTGTTGGTAATAGCCAGAGTCCAGTCAGCACTGAAGTGTAGAAACCATATGGTAAGCTTCACAAACACTCCGAACATACTGCTGTGAAAATTACTTAAGACAGCAAGGAGCGTGCTACAATTACAACATTCTTACCATAAGCTTTCTCAGCATGGATGAAAGAGGCAGCTATAGCAACAAGATGAAAATCAGAGTATTTCAGGGGCAATTGCTGGGTCTTCAGCAATAGAAGCTGTGCTTGAGTGAAGAATGTTTTGGCCTTTTGTGGATATAATAATAATAGTCACAATTAAACACTATTGCATATAAAAAAAGGTGCGTTGTAAGCTTTACAAAAAAAACCCCAATGTACTGTAATCATTTGAGACTGTAATAAGTTGTAGGTTTGATTTGTTTGCAGGGCATCTTCAGCATAAACACATTTTTTTGTCTAAAATAGTAGCAAACCCCAACATCCATTCAATTACATTCAAATAGCCAGGCTGTTCTCTGTTCCCCACTCAATCTGCTGTAGAGCAAACAGACATTCAGTACCCCATAACTTTTTTGTACCTTAAGAACTGGGTGGTAGAAACAACATCCTTTGTTTTTAACACCCCTGTGAGCACAAAGCCTAAGATAAAATTCTGCACCTATAGTTACGCTTCTACCTAAACGGATCTGTTAGGAATACTTAGCTGTCCCTGAGAAGGGAAGCTTATCTCCAATGCAAGTTTGAAATTCAATTTACCTCCCTCTTCAGTGCACCATATAACATGAGATTCAAGAATTTTCCAAAAGAGAATAATCTTCTTAAGAAGAAACTTCTTAAAAGTAAAGAATCTCATTAGAAATCCCTCCTTTCTCTATCCAAACACTGTAACTCGAAGTACAAATATTGTACCTCAGTATCAAATAAAGACTATTCTCTACACAATAGAAAACCCATAGGTAAATGATCATGATTTGCCTTACTAATGAATGCTAAATACTTCCCACTGTCAACTGCTGCTTCCCTGGGTACACTTAGTCTGTGTTACATCTTAGGGAGCTAATGTAAGGGGACAATGTATTAGACTGGTCTATTCAGCACACTGGCAAATTTGCAAAATGATTTTTACCTCAGCACATTAAAATTTCCTGCCTGCAGCTGATTCTTGCTGTGTGTTACTCCAATTGCATTACTGCAATTTTCTTTTACATTTAACTCTCTTGTGTGATTTCTAGTTGAGCCGGTATAATCTTTGTAGATAAAGTCTTCTAGGCGAAACATGAAAGGCAAAAAAAAAAAAAAAAAAAAAAGGAGTCAAAAAGGAGGTTAGATTGTCTAAAATACTTTTAAAAAACTAAATTAAATTGCTCTTTTGTTTCCTAGTGCATTTATGCTTCTGTCTCTTATGCAGTATTTTCACAGAAAGCACCATATTCAATAGACACATAAATGTGCAAAAGACTATTAACTTCCATTAAGGCTTGTGACAATAGGTACTTGAATAAAGAATGACCTTATCTGATCTCAGGTCACTACTTAATTAGGTGCCAGAGAATTATTACATGAGAGGTAGCAGGTGAGAGAAAGAATGTAGAAACTTCTCAGCCATGGGCAAAGCTAAATTAGCAGCTAGAACTTCTTAGACTGAATACGAGACATGAATATATACAAAGCAAGCATCATTAGTTGTATTTTGCACATTATTTTACAAAAAATATTAGTGATAAATTAGGAACTGGCATAGCAAATTGCAAAATGTTCATACGCAGCTGCCTCAGAGATTCTCAGAAAAAGAAGATATAATCCACAGATTGCTTTATTTCAGTTTTGTTTGAGGAAGATTGCATTACAGATGATAAAAGAGATTTTGTATCGTGCTGTAGGAAAGTTTATTAATTCCTAATCACTGGGAGGGAGTCTGTGAACTGGAATGTGACATTGGCAAATATACATTTTTTTTTTAATGTAATAGGCCTACCATAACAACTAAAAATAAGCAACTAGATCTTGGATTCTGTCATTAAGTAAAAAAACCAACATGTCATTTGAAAAGATGGACAAAAGATGGATTTTTTTTTTTTCCCCCACAATTTTAAATGGCAATTTGTGTGGCATCTACACAACTCCATGGCTGCCTCAAATTGTAAGTGATACGGTTTCCATACTCTTGAGAAAGGGGGAATCCACTGAGTTGTACATTTGCTCTTCATATTCCAAAATAACCTGGAATATTCTGCCTCAGCTGGGAGAGAGCATGTCTCACAGCAGCAGAGGACAACCAACCACCTTCCCTACCTCCCAAACTATGGTACCTTCCCTTCTCTGTCCCAGAGGACTGCTTCAATTGCAGTCTATTGCTACTATTTATGCAGCTTGAAGTGTTTTCTCCTATTTAAATGATAGAAAAATATTGGTTCTGCTTCCCTGCAACTATCAAGAATATATAATTTCTGAGTCTTTGGAAAACCTACATTTTATATGTGTATATGGGTGGGTTCATTATGAACATAGAATGATTAACTCTGTCCACAAAAACACTACTGAATATATTTTGGAAACACTACTGAGTAAGTTTTGGAACCCTAAACTCTTCCCAGAAGGGATTAAAACTTCCTGGTTTTGCATAGAATTTTACTCCATAGGAGTTTTTTTTTTTCTCAGTGGATAGCTGTTACTTTTATTACAGTATTCATTTAACCCTTTTTTTCCCCCTTCGCTTTTTCTCCTTTTTTTGTTATGTTTTTCCTTTCTCTTTCCTCTGTCCGAGACCTTTTAAGACTAATTTAACAACATGGAAGAACAAATGAAAGCAATGAGAAAACAAGCTATGGAAGCTAACAATCTATTTTGCTTGTATATTATTTCAGAAATGGCTTATAATGTCTTACCTTGATAATTATAGTTATCCAAATGGTCTGGAGGTTGTGCTTTACAATGGTATGGTATGTAGCTGACATACAGATGCTCCTTCTTTGTTGCACTGAATGTCACAGTGACACTGAGATGAAAAGATGCTTAGATACATAGATGAACATTTTTAATGGAAAAAAAAAAAAATCTACTTCATATAGCCGCCACTTCTTTTCTCCTCCAATCTTCCACTTCCTTTCTTGTTTTCTTCACATCATTTTTCCTGGACACTAGGTAAATATTAAGACAAGTCACGCTAAAATATCAATACTAACACTTGGTTCCTGGTGGGTTTTTTCCCCGTCATTGTTTCAAAAAGATGTTTAAAAAGATACAAACTCCAGTTGAAGTATTTCCTGTGGCTGAAGAACGAAGATTTTTTTTCTCCCATGTAGGTTTTTTGGTGATGAATACAGCTGCAGGCTTTTCTTCAACTAGACCTTTAATGAATCCTTCTCCATTACCTATATTCAGACTTAGAGGAACTTCTTGCTGAGACCTTTCCCATTCAGTAAATGTGACTGAAATTGGCTAAGGAGTGCCAACTTATTAGGGGAGCAATCCAGATAAAATGACACATACATATACATTTTTCCCCCAAAGGCTAGAGTCTCATACTGTCTATTTGATCGCACTCACCAATTAGGAGGGATAAGGCTGTCCCCCTGTTCTTCTTCTCAGTCCTTATCAGGACTAGAGACACATCAAGTACAGTGAAGTCATTTGCCTACTCTTGCCCTGACAACTAATAGGTAGAGAAAAACTGAAGGACAATGAAGAAAATCAAGAACCATATTAACTTTTCTGCATTGGAAACTTCAAAAGTTTCTCACTGTGACATATTGAGTATCTTCACAAAGGTAGCTCTGGATGAAGAACAGAATTCGTCATCTAAACACCAACACATATATTCCCTTCTTTTTTTAGAGGCAAGAAATGAAATCACAGAATCACAGGATAGTTACAGTTGGAAGGGACCTCTGGAGACCATCTGGACACTCCCTAAGAGCCCAGGACCACGTCCAGACAGCTTTTGACTTACCTTCGAGGATGGAGACTCAACAACTGCTCTGGACAACCTGTTTGAGTACTTTGTCATCCACATTGGAATGACCTCCATCCCACGTACAAAAGGAGAGCCCCATGCAAAAATGGCACTACACACTGTTCTATAATGAAATATAAATGTTTAGGTAAAAACAGAAAAGCTAAACCTGGAAATTCATGTTGGTAGTCAAGTAGATCATAACGAGAATACACTGCTCATTCTACTTCATATCTATTTGTATCTTCGTATCTACTATTAGGGATACTATTTTCAACTAAAAAGTTTCAGTCCTTGTTTATTCTCTGTAAAATAAATATGAAGATAACTGTATATATTCCCACTCAATACCATCATATCCTGTGATAAAATTATAAGCACTCATCAGAAAACAGAGGACACCAAAAGCACCGAGATCCCACTATTGACTTCAATGATTTTCGATGTGGACATTAACCACTTTGAACCAAAACTCACAAAGTCCCTTCAATGTACACCTCCTTGAAGATTCCAGAAAAGACAGACATCAGTTTAATCAGATCAGTAAACTTGTATATTGATGCAGCATAATGACTATTATATGCACTATACATATATTTTCTCTAGACGTTCAAGAAAACACAGCTAAAACTTAGAAACACAACTATACTCCCCATGGAAAGAAAGAATAAAAAAGACTTCTATGGTATCTAATTTGCGCACAGCTTACTCAGGGCCTAAGGCTTCAGCATTTGAATCTTCTCTTTCTCTTGCACATAGTCCTAATTCAGATCACAGTATGACAGCACTATTTAGTCAGATGATCAGAATTTGATTATTCTGTGCATCTAGGACCTCACGTTTTAACATATTAAAACTATTAACATGGCTCCATTCTAAAGATAAACAACAGTTTCCAGACACAACAGCTTTTGTTTGCATAAATGCTTTTTACTGAATCTGAGCAGCATTTGAAAACCATACATTCTTTATTTAATGTTACTTGCCAAGAATGAGAACACCATTTGGGCTACAAGCTTAGTGACATCATTGCTGAAGAATGAAATGATTTTCCCATCTACTTAAATAAACCTGGATGCTACATAATGTTTAAAAAAATGTAATCTCCATTGTCTGTTCCTAGCATTTACATTTCTAATAATTTACATTTCCTAGTGGATTCAAATCTTTTATTTTTAGAGAGGTCAAACAGATCATGCAGAAGATAGGGCTCATAATTATTTTTCCTCTATGCACTGCAGAAAAAGGAAGAATAAAACCAGCATTGAAAAATTTCTAGTTACAGGAAAATATAACATGAACTACCCACTGGATCAGACCAGTTGTCCATCTATCGTAATATCCTGCCTTTGACAGCAACTTATACTCTTCATTTTAAGGGAAAGTAAAAGAAAGATGTAATAGACACCTTCCAGAAAACCTGCCTATAGTTGTATTATCTTTCTACCACTGAACTATCAGCTCCTGAGCCAGTAAAGCACTTAAGTGCCTATCACCTTTAAGCATGAATAGTTCCATTGCTTTGAATGAAACCATAAATGTTAACATGCTTTAGTGATTTATCAGACGGTGGTCTTAACAATTGGCTTAAGCCCTGAAATATCATTTACATAATAATTTTCACACCATGCCCAAAGTAGTTCAATAGATTCTCATTAACCATATAAAGAAATTATTTTAGATTTTATTAAACCTTCTCAAAGATTCTATTTCCTTACATTATGTGTTGCTTTCAAAGCTTTCCTTCTACAATTTTAAGCATATTGGCTTCCATTTCCGTATTCTTCCATCTTATGTTATCAGAGAATAAATAAGATGGCCCATTCACTTTGTCTATGTTCTCAGCTACATTGTTTGTAGAAAGCTTAAGTGACTGGAGACACCTGAGCTAGCCCAAACCAGGCCTAATTTAGACTGAAATTCTGTATGAATGCAACCGCT
>JAVJGH010000022.1:2502836-2520231 GCA_035590175.1 Aviceda leuphotes | reverse complement strand
GCCTTTAATTGAGTAGAATGTCTGCTAGATATTCAATTTTTCCAGGTTCTGTGTGCTGTCGTCTGAAAAGCATTTCACTCCATTAATAATTGTAACATGGTATGACAGAAATCACACATACAATTTACTGGAACAGACTTAACATTAATAAAAAGTCAGAGCCTGACACATTCAACACAGATCAACTTCAGTTAAATTAAAACTACTACAGACAGTGTATTGTTTTATCCTCCCACCCCACTTGATGGCCCCTCTAAGACAAGTACCTGCACTCCTGAGATTGACAATTTGATACAGTATTTGGTAATACTACAAAGACATCCAGCCATGTGTGAATCCCAGTCTGACAAATAAATGGATCTCCAAATGCTATCACATTAGAATCTCTTGAATACCATCCCTCCTTACTTCTTTGTGGTCTGGCTCGTCATTAATGGTGCAAGTGTGATCCCCTCTCGGCTTCATCTTCCAACTTTTCTGAATAGCACATTCTTCAGTTCCTGTATTCCAGCCACACTTCTTTTCTACCTAGTTTCTATCTATACTGCAATTAGTTCCAGTTGTATTAATATACTAAAATTGGAACATAGCTTTTTGCTATGGGTTATCCTGTCCTAAGACACTTCTTTAACCCATTTTTATATTCTCCTTACTTGATTTCCTTCCTCCTCACCATCTAGAGGGATTAACATGACGGTCTTTTCCAAACTCCTGTTGTTATTACTTGGTTCAACATGGTAATTAGTATTAATAGCCTGATCCCACAGGGCCACTATTTCAGCTGAGCAAACAAACCTGTTTGAAAAGAGTCCCCTTTCAAGGAATGCAAACAAACTTGTTTGAACAGTCTCCTTTCAGGGAATGCTTCCTTCAAACATCTCAAAATCCTCCTAATAGTATCTATCTTGAGAAGCATGCATTCTTCATTATTTTCACAAAGATGAGAGTAACTCATTAGAGTTTACGTCAGCCTCAGTTTCTTTAACATCTTTCCTTCTTAGCTTGGCGTAGTCATCTTCAACCTGTTTCACCAGCATTCAAAGTTATCACTTATCCTGATATGAAGAACAGTCAGTGGACTCCATGCCAATAACATCAGGATGTTTTTACCCCAAGTTTACATACCAGATTCTGGCAAGCTACACATACTTATTTCAAGATCTATTCTCATAAAGGGCGTCTCTATTTTTAAGGGTTCACAATCTTAGAGGTCTTGGATGTTTAGCTGAATCTCTCATCTCTTTCATCTTTTCTTCGGTTTTAGATCATTAAGTCTTCTAAACCTTCTTCCAGCCCTCTGTATGTTATCTCTTGCCCTTCTGGATTTAATTTTCTGGTTATCTCCACCATACATTTCTCTTGTGCAGTTCACTTCTTAAATTGCTTCTCCATATTTTCTTCCCATGTGTTTCACTTGGCCATTTTTCAAATATCATTGATTGGCTCTTCCATTGCTATGTCAATTCTGTAACCATAAAGACAGGAAACAAACTGTATCCCTGAATTACCCTGCACAAGCTGAGATTTTTCTCCTTATTTTTGTTTGGTGCATGCCTGCTTTTTCCTCCCCTCTTCCACCACATCTGTAAACTCTCCCTACACTCTCCTTTAGAGGCACACTGCCTTTAAATTTTCTCCATTATTTCCAATGAGTGATAGTGTATGCAGGACCACTTTTCCCCACTTACTGTAACACACATTCCATTTCTGTGTCATGCCTCAATGCTCTAACTACCTTGGTAAATATTTAAATCTTCTCTTATTTCTACTATTCAGGAAATAAAAGCAATATTTCTGACCAACTTGTCCATTTCTTCTTCTTTGCTTGCTTTTGTGTCTGGCTGCTTTTTTGTCTTTAAAAAAAAAAAACAAAAAAACCCACCAGGAACAAAAACCCCAAACAAAACCAAACCACAAACAAACAAAACCAAAACTTTCTGCCTAGGTCATCTTTCTTCCCTCCCACAGAATGTGCTGTTGAGTGCATCACTTGTGATCTATGTCAGGCAGCATTCCCCTCTGACCAAGTTGCATAAAGTAGCATTATATTTTAAATTGTGATTCCTTTCCAGAAATTGATTTCTAAAGGCACAGGTCATGTAAATATTACAGTTAAGCCTAAGACACTATAGTCAAACAACCTACTACTGAATCCACCAGTACTTTTTAGAAAAACAATCAAGTTTTAAAATTATTACATTTTTCCTCTTCTTAGAGCAGATGTGGCCTAGCAGGCTGTCCTTTAGTTTGAATGCACTGATTGAACAGAGTAGGGAACAGATAAAAACATGGGATTGCTCAATTAAAAATTTTAATGTGTCTCTATACTTCTTTATATTTCAGGCTGATTTATCCAGAATGTCATCGGCTGGTTGTATTAAACTGTGCGTAATACTGGCCTGTTGGAAAATTTGAATATGCTTCTTCTTTAAGATAAATGTTCCTAGAAAGGAATAAAAAAAATGCAGTTAGTAAATGTTTTCTCATTATAATATAGAAGTAACCTGAGAAACCTAAAGAAGATGTAATGCATAAGCACTGATAAATGGTCAAAAAATTCAGAATTATTAGAAATTGAATTTAATATAACTAGATCTTTTTCCCCAAAATGTATGCTACATCTCAATATAGCAAACTTTTTTTTCATCCTAAAAAAACCTTCAAAAAAGTCTCACAGTGAAAAACTAAGGTAACACAATTCCAATTTTTTTATTTCATATTAGAAAGCTACAGGTACTGGAAATTCTTTTGCAAAATGTATGTATGCATGCATGCATGATGAAAAAAATGAAAAGAAGGAAAAAAAAAAAATCTAACCTGGAAGAATAGAACACCGAATCACTTGGTTTGATTTTTTTTTCCTTCACATATTATCTTCCTCCTTTCCCATTAGAGCAGATGCAAGATGTGTCCACCAAGACATGTCCAGTGGCTAGCTAAAGAATCATCTAGTTTTGTCATACATAATGGAAGAGCTCCATTTGTGCCATTAGTTTAACCCTGAGCTATCAGAAACTAGTAGCCCTACTGATACCCATCCTTTTCTGTTTCAGAAAACTAAGGTAAAGAAGAAACACATACTGCTTTAGACCTGTTAATATAATTTTCTGCATAGTTAATTGTATTTATTCTCTATTTTGCTATCTATTGTCAACAACCATCTGTTGTCAGTGGAGCACTTTTAAGAATTCCAGCTACTCATTCATACATGTAAGTCAGTAACAATCATAACCTACTCTTTGAAGATTGTTTAAATAGTACTGAAAAACACACTTGAGACAAATTGTTGATTTTTTTAAAAGTATAAACTTGTAACAAGTGTATTAAAAAAGTAACAAACAATACAAGTAAAAACACTCTTTGAAAGCCAAACTATTGTGTTAATGGCAAAGAGTTTCACATGAAAAGAAGAAAACTCTTTTGGTACTTACTTTGATTTCTGCTCCTGAGATAACTCTGCATTTATGTTATCTAAAGCTCGGCGGCGTTCCCGATTCTGTCGTTGTTGATGCCGTTCTAAAACCAAATGAGCTCTTGCAGCCTGTATACTTTGCCTGTCCCATTCAGCATCTCTTTGGCGTTCTTCCTCTTTTAGTCTCTACAGAAGTGAAAAAAATGCTTAATTTTCTCTTTGTTCAAAGATGAAACAGTCTATATAAAGTCTCATTGGTAAATTCATCCAAACAAACTTGCTTGCCTTTACTGAACACTAGGGGTAGCATATGAAAGAGAGAGAAAAAGTAAGCACTTCCAAACTAGGTAGAAGCCCACACGCTAGGCACAAGTAAGATACTGCAGAAGAGAAAGCTGTCCTTTTCCAGGGAGCAAGACAGACTCCTGCCCCTCCATAAGGTAAGAAAATTAGGATCTGCTGCCTGGCAGAAGTAAGTTAATCAGTAGATTACTATTTCTCTCTGACATTAGCTTTCTAAAAACTCGGAGAAGCAAGACAGACTTTTTTTTTTTTTTTTTTAAGTTCCTGTTAGCAAGAGTTGTAACTTCTTGAGGTCAGAAGTTAGTATACATCAGTATGGCTTATAATACGGCTAACTCAGTGTAGTAACTGAGCCACCAACATGAGATGAGTAGACCCAAACTATTTTTTTCTCTGCCCCTGTTATAGTATCACTTCCTCACTTCTTGTCTGCCATCACGTTGAACTGATTCAAGAAACCAGGCCTGCAAAAAACCTCACTTTTCTTGGTGGGGCTCATTTTCTGCCAGCCTAACTTTTTGAATGGGTTCACTTTAGGGTCATAGGAGAGCCAGGAAGATGACAATTCTATCTTCAGCTTTAATAACAGCAGTAGATAAGACATAGTGTAGCATATGGTACTGTAGGGATTAAAAAATAAAACTGAACAGCTATTCATTAGCTGTTATGAATCCAGCCTCTGCACTGAATGAGGAAAGTAGCTTCCTACTTCACAATACCCAGACTGCCTAGGAAGGGTAGATTTCTTCATTTTGACTGCCTGCTTCCATACACCTTTAGAGCAGCAATTATTAGCAATGTTTAGGGTTTTTATTGAAATTCTAACCCCGAGCATGGCTCATAGCTGTGCGGGATGGTAGAAAGGAAATTCTGTTGCATTCATGAACTTTTAAGACTATGAAACATGCATGAGCAGGATCACTGGACCTGCTGTATTTGTCTTGCTCAAGTACCCTTGAGCATAAGAACACTGCTTTGGCCTGCCCTGCTCTCACCCTTAGCTCCTGGCTCTTCTTCCCATATGGAGCAGCCCACTCCTGCTTATCCCCTGCAGATAGCTCATGCCATCTCAAGTCCTAAACTGCACCATGAAGCCTGGGTCTCGGTCTGTGCAGGATCCTGCTCCTCAGCTAGGCCACCATGGATCATGCCCCAGGATCCCCCAGGCCCCTTAGCCCTGGACTCCACGGCAACCTTCCTCCTAGCCCAACTCCAGGGCCCCAGCCCATTCCTGCTGCTCCATGACATTTCCCAGCTGCTTCAAAGACACTGTTCAGTTTGATTTATTAAAGTTTGGGAAAATTCAGATCAATGGAAAACACAGTGTTATAACGCAATGTGTAGGGCAATCAATAATATTTTCTTCCGCAAACACTGTCTATAATATTATTACAACCAGGAATACAGAATATATATGTAAGCTTAAATACCAGCTTCTCCAGAACTTGTTGCTGTTGAGAGTAACGGATTGCCATCAGCTGATCCTGATTCATTCCCTTCCATCGATCTGTGATCACACGATGTCTACCAAAGGAACTGACTGCTTGTTCAGGGTTTTCCGAAAGTAAGTCTCCTTGAAGGAGGCTGGAAATTTCGTCCATGTCCTCTTTCGTTTTTCGACACTTTTCCAACTTCTTTCTCTCAGCTAGTTCAGCAGCCTAAATTCAGTGAAAGGAGAGAACTGATAGTTTTTTCAAGAGAAAATATTAATTAAGGGATGCAACAAAGTTAGCACATCACAACAGATTTCTTTCCAACTTCCATACAGTTGTCAACAGCATCACATGTGAATACTATGATCATGGTCCTATCGGCTAAGATTGAAAATCTAACAGTATACATTTTTTCCATGTTGTCAGATCACATACAGAAAGTAATTTGGGGATTATTTTTTTTTTTAATAAGAAAAGCAAGAATTAAATAAAAAATAATTTTGCATTTATCCACAAGCAAACACCAGCTGATATTTGGAGGCCAGATACAATATGGCAAAAAATCACAATAAAAATTTACAATCTTGAATCACTAGCCTTGATATATATTACATATTAAAATCTACATAGAGAGCATGGTTAAGCACTCAAAACTGTTAAACAAACAGACAGAAGATGCCCACGTTAAGCCTGAGGATGCAGCCTTGAATCTGTTTCCTTTGCTGATACAAAATGCAAACTTGAATCACATTATGTGAATGTATCTGTAGTATTAGAAATCATAATATGCATTTCCTATGGAAATCACTGTTCCTAATGTCTACTGTAAGGTCAGAGTCTCCTGTTCAGAGGAAATTTTCCCCTTACAAAACTCCAGAAAGCAAATATGATTATTTTACTTCAAAGTAATTACCTTCCAAAGAAGAATTAGACTAAGTAAACTAATTCAAAGTAGAATGATACTGCTATGCATCATCCATTTCTAATCCTGTCTCGTTCTTCTGTAATATGTAAACTAAACCATCTGGAACAATGCACAGTGCTGGCTTCCACCTGGACAGAGGACAAGTAACCAAGCTCCTTGCTAGGGCACAAAGAGCACAGGTTGCCAGACCTGTCTCCCACATATGTAGCTTTATGCATATATCTTGACTGCAACAGACCAGTGGATACCCATCTCTCCAGTTTGTCCAGGATTGTCTCATGCTTTGTTCAAAAATCACTGGCTTGAGAATATTCACCTTGCAAGTTAACTAGAACAGCTCTGTACTTTTCTTGCCAGTAAGTAGCTCACTGGTTGGCACATACACATTCAGAAAGTAGATGAGGACAAATGAAAAATGAAAGGTTATGCATCAAGAAAGTCACAACAGGTAAAACAGTCTTCTGTGGCATACAAGGTAAAGTGAAAATTAGTAGGCAGAGCAACTAGAAGATATAAACAACTGAGAATGAGAGGACTATCTAGATACATGCATGGGAACTTGTTCCTTTGCAAATTTTATGGAGAAGAATCCTAACTCAGTAAGCATAGTGATTCATGCCACCAGAGGAGACTGCTAATCTGGGTTTCTCTCTAAATTTGTATTTATGGACTTCAAGTTTGGATGACAGCAGTTCTCCCAAGCATAAGGCCTGGAGAATGTAAAAAAAGTGACCTCTATTTGCTCCAAGCAAACATGGACAACAACGTGTTAGGGATCAGACAGAAGAAGAAACAACAAATAATACTGTCCTAGATTAATAAATTCCATGGCTGAAAACGGCCTCATATTTTTCATTAAAACAACAAAATCATGTCATGTGCAAACAAACTAATAAAAGATAAATTAGGGGTTTTTAGAATTATAAATTAGCTAAGCCACAATTCAACTTAATGATGCAGAAAACCTCATATTTAAGAACACTTACCAGCCATCTAATAGGAACATCCATTCTACTCTAGAGCAAGAAAAGAAGTGCCTACTTTTAGACAAATGGAAAAACTCAAGCAAATCAAATTTCAAGTGGCAAGACATCAGCTTCAGGTCTAGTAATTACCAGCTCTGCTATCAGAACATGGAATAGTATGTTGGAAACTAAAGGCCACTTTTTCATCTCACTTAAGTCAGTGAGTACAATTTTTACCAGAAGTTTAAAGCAATGTTTTTAATCCTAATGTGTTCCCCAAAATTTCGGTTTTTTATCTCTGGAAGAGTCAATAACAACTTGAAAGGAACTATGACATTGCACTTTCCAAGAAAAAGAAAACAAAAAACCCAAAGATTTTCAATCATCTGATATTTTTGGGACACTGAACCAGAATATCTTTGTATGTACTTTTACCTTATTAATACTCTGAATTGAGCAATTATTTTTAGTTCTGAAAATGCTCTAGAATAAATCACATTTAACAGAAAGTCATTTTGGATGGAACTCACATACTTACTGGGCTATGATGAAGAATCATCGAAGCTTAAAATGCGTAATTTTTATTTAGATCACTCTATTAATGTCATTCTACTATGATCTAGCAACAGATCCGAAAAAGGCACTTAGACCTTGTAACCCTAACCTTCCTAGTAAGAGGGAGAGCCTCAAATTTCTGAGCTGCCTGGGAATCTTACTGGAGGAAACTCCCAGCTCTATGCATAGCCATACATGTAGCACTACTATGCAATGATTAATGACACTGCGAAGAAAGTTTTTAAACTTGGAAAATGCATCAGATTTAACCTATCAAGTCAAATCCCTAATAAAACATAATTCATTGGAGTAGCATGGAAAAGAAAACAGATGCACAAATACATGATCCTTCATTTATTTTGATTTGTGATCCAATGTTATTTCTCTTTCCTGCTACTAAATGCTTCCTTTCGCTGTTGATTCAAGTCATAAAGCAAAAGAAAAAAGGTGAAAAAAAAGCCTCTGCAGTTAATGCAAATACATTACTTACTCAAAGCCTGGAAAGTATTTCTCTGAAGTGCCTGCTAGCTCTGAATGTGTTGTAATGGCATAGTGTGGAGTGAATAAGGAACCAGAATAATGCCATGAAATGTCCATGATAAGAACATTATCAGGAAAACTATCAAGCTGTTGTGGTATGCCCAGGAATAAATTCTAACTACATAAGGTCTGTAAGATTGTTAACAAGTCTATAAATATGAGGTCATTAAATTAGAGATCCTCTGTAATCACATCCTCACATTTTCTTTACATTACCTACAAAATGTCTTGGAGAGGATTCAAGTCCTGTGCTATATAAAGCAAGATGACTCTTTCTTTCTGATTTCAAGAACATAATCAGTATACCTATCACTGTACTGCTAAACTGGGCATTCCCAAGTGTTATTATCCTTAGTGAGAAACCTCTTTCTGCAACAGTAAGATTCTGCTATTGAATAACAATCCCATCAAAAGAAGCTAAAAATACATATTCTAGTCAGGACTCCAGGTAGCCTTCATTTCTGTTACCTGGCCTCCCAACTTAAAATGACTACCGCTTATGTATGAATGATTTCAGCAGCAATAACTGACAGTTTAAGTGAGTAGAAGTCTTCTCTTATACCAAGGACAAAAGCAACGTCGTTGTTCCTGGTTAACACGTACTTAGGTGAGAGAAAATCTGAGAGGAAGGATAGCATTGATTTTCTAGACACTACACACATTTATAAAGTTTACAGTACAGGATTCTTCACCACTGGGAAATATGGTATCAAACATATCATCAGTTCTTTGTCCTGCTAATTAATTCCAGAAGAACAGAAAGAACTAGTGATAAGCTTGTCAGCAGTAAAGTCACTGGCAATGGTATTACAGTAAGTGGAGGAAGCTGAACCACTGTCACAGGGGGCAGCAACATCAAATCTTGTCATGAAGCAGACTGTGAAGAGCTGAGATACCATACTTTCAGTCATCTGCTGGGATTCTTTACTAGTTGACTAGCAGACTGACCAAAACATGTTTTGCCTGGAGTATACAACTTGCTGGATTTATGCTGGGGTTTTGTTCAGGTTTGGGGTTGGGGGTTTTTTTGTGTGTTTGGGTTTTTTTTTTTAAATTATTTTATTCTTTACATCCCGTAAAGATACTGGCAACCATAAGGACTACAGAAGATGGCAAGACAATGACTGAGCCAAAGACAAGTTCTAGGAAATTTCTTCCTCTCAGAAGATGCATTCCCATATTATACTTTATCTAAATGCCTTAGAAAGGGTGGGTTGCTTTCTCCCTTCCTTTACTGCCACTTGTGCATCCAATCCTCCCAGTCAGATCTAGCAGTCACCCATTCTAGACTAGAGTTCATTTTCTTTTGGATTTGAGAAATGATCCAACACATCCTGAAGCTTCATGACCATTAGATCGACTGCAAGAGACACAGCAGAAAAAAATGAATGAAACTTAGGGAACAGGAAAAAGGAGTTCCTCTTTTGGCAGCCACCAACAGGTAGAGCAGATGTGTGTAGAGGAAAAACACAGTGTGAGACTGCACCCTCAAGAGGTTAAGATCTTCAAACCAGCTACTCAGAATGCTGAAACTGCTGGAGACTCCTGTTCAATACATTTGAGGTCAGACAGAGATTTCTTCTGTGAAGTTCATTCTCAGGCTGAATGCCCTAGTTTTCTCTCTTGGGAAAAAGATGTATAAAAAATCCCTCTGTAACATAACTTTGTCTTAAACACAACATCACTGAAAGGCATGGCAACCTGAAATCTCTGGCTTGCATGTTTAATAAAGAAAAGCAGCAACTATACCAGCACATCATTTCAGGGAAAAAGAAGAGCTTTTCTCAGCCATTCAGCTGAAAACAGTATCACGGATGAAAGAAAAGTAAACTCAACTAACTACCACAGAAGGAAAAAGAGCTGCAAGCTGTCAATCTATACAACATAGCAAGGGACAATAAGAACTAAGAGGACCCCAGCTTCCATTATCATGCCCTTGTGTTAGAAAAAACAAAGAGCAAGACTTTTTAATATATTTAATATGCATACCAGTCAAGTAGAATTTTTACATGGAATCAGTTGGTATGACAACAACCATTTGGAATACTACTGCTACCCTAAGTGCACCAGCTACTTAGGGTACTTTTGTGGCTATTAATGTACAATACCGTTCAGTAGCCATGACTTCAAGCAGCAAAAGCCTTTTCAATTACCTTGGGCTACCTATAAACAAAATTATATGCCAAATGTGCCCTGAAAGGCTCAAGCAACACTGACACAAAGACTTGCACGTTTATATACGTAAACCAAAGAAACCATACTTGATGTAGATAAATTTAATGTGGCTTATTTTGATGTGACTAAATAAATTTAAAGCTAAGTCACACTATACTTTAACCAAACTAATAGCATCCATGTAGCCCTTTGAGCTGTATGTACAAGCTCAACAGGAAAAAAATCAAATCTGTGCAGTAAGATAAAGAACTGGAGCATGACAGATAACGGTACTAAGCCATATAGAGAAAGGTTCATGTCATGTTTCAATAGGTTCCAAAGCACACTTTGTAAACAACCAAGAGAATGTACACAAATACCAAGGAAGCAACCAAAGTGCCAAAAACAGTGGTTAGGGGGAATTAATGTAAGCAATAAAGACAAAAAGGTTACTGGTACTGATGTTTCCACACAAGCAAAAAGAAAAGCTGGCAGACACAGCTAAGATTATCTGATGACTGATATAAAGCCAGAAGGAAGCATGGGAGGCTTTTGCTGTACCCCAGTTTACATACTAAAAGTCCCTGAGGGACTTGGGGAGTTGTTGCTGCCCTCTAGTCAGCAAGCTGAGAACCAGGTGGGAGAATTTTCACAGAGGGTAACTAGATAGAGGATAGCTAGATCACTGAAGAGGACAAAGTGAATAAATTCTATCTTCCAATTACTGAAACAACCTTGGAAGTTAGCTGCTAAGAAACCGCTGTGAAACCATCATTACTCACTGTACTTCTGCGCATCTTATTTTCTTTCTGTGTCACCACTTCTCTTAAAAACAAACCAACCAACCCAATAATAATTTACCTGGGTTCTGTTGAAATCTTTAGTAGCTGCACAAACAGCACGCCTGCTTTCTTCTTCTTTTCGTTGTTGCTCCATAGTCTTTTGGTCAAGTTCAATCCTATTCTTGTCATAAAGATCATCTAAATTAGATTAAAATGAAATTTAGTCAATATTCATGGACATGATGTGCCATGAGTAAGCCACTATAAGACACAGAGAGAGAGAGAGAGAAAGATGGAGAGACAGAGGAGCTATAGATACAGTAAGCTGAATTACGTACCTATATCCAAATCCTACCACCAAAGCTTTCCACCTTGGAATTTCAGGTGACTCATGAAATCAGTTTATTATGTAACTCATCTTGTCTTAACAGTTAGACAAAGTTAAAATGAAAAAGTATGTTAAGTACTGCAGAAGAAATGTTTCGTGACAAACTAGAAAAGAAAAATCAGTATTATTTTGTCTGCTCTAGAACAGTAAAGATTGTCCAATTTGGTCTAAGGAAGTAAACATACCATGTAGTATGCAAAACAGATGTTTTTTCAGAATGCTCTGGTACTTCATTTGAGGCATAAACCAGAAATGAAACCTAGGTAATATTATACTCATCACATGTTATTAAACATAGATTTCTTGAGTGAGATATTGAATACATTAGAGCTTGTAAAGTAAAAACTGCTGCAGTATTTCTAAAAGTTAAATATTGAATATATTAAAATATTGCTATGTCAAACTGACACAATAGGCTATACCATATTTTTGTCAGATACATCAGAATTTCAGAAAAAGCAGATTAAAACATTATCTTCTTTTGTTACCTGCAAATTTTTGATCAGCTAATGCATTCTTCCAGTCTCTCTGCTGCTGAAGAGACCACTCTCTTAACTGCTCCTTTTGAAACTTCATCCTCTGATGATAGTTTAAGTCTTCACCCATAAACTTCTGCAAGCCAGATACAGTACATCGAGGATCATTGTCTGAAAGTCGCGCAGGTCTGTCCTTCTTCAGGGCTTGCGGATCAGACAGGTCAAATTCACGTCTTGTTTCTGGCTTCTGAAAATTCTTCTGAAATTCACTGATAGCCTTATTTACATTTCTGATATCATTTTTCTGTCGTTCTTCTAACATACACATGATCTTGTCATTTTGCTTCATTTCATTAGCTAGAGAAAAATGAACACAGTGAAAATACAAGTCTTAGAAATGCATATCATGGAAGTGCACATCTAAGATGGAAAATAGAGTTTTGAAGAAGAATAAATAGAATATAAGTCTTTAAATGCTTACACCTTAGGAAAGAATATTTGTTCTGTGAGTACCAGCCCAGCAAACACTCTCATGTTAGTAATATTTACTCATAAAACACTTTCAGTTTTTTAGGTATTAATTCTCTTATTAATGTTACAATGAAATATATGCATGTGAAACAAAGACAACAATAAATACTTCTAGAACTATGGGGTTTCATTTGATTAAAACATGCAGTAATGCATGAAATGTACTGTATACTAATTCTTCCTATTTACTCTTAGTTTACGGTTACAACTGAAATACACTGAGTTGCTTATTAAGAAACAAACAAAAATTGGGCTCCCAATGAAAGGAATATAGATAGTCGTTTCATAGTTCCAATGATTTTTCTAACTATAGCACTAAAATAATTGGCTGGCACTAACAGTTTTTGAAAAGCTTACTATCTCTTGCTTATTTAATCAAAATGCTATAATTGATTTAGTTTTAAAGAAAAACAAACAAACAACTAAAAACCCCACCTGAAACTAGCCATTTTAGACATTTAAATATAATTCACAAGGACAGATCATTTCCTCTGTTGCCAGACTACACATCGGTTCTGGCAGTTTCCTAGGAGTCAAAGTCTGACAGGTATTCTGCCAGGAAAATCACAAGCAGCCGTAGAAGCACAGCATGGAAGTTGGCGGCTCATTCTAGCTCTTCTTGAAGCCCACAGAGAGCTCAGTCTGTGGAACCTTTTCACATGATACCACAGGAAAGCATTCCAAACACAGAGGGCCACAAAGGGTTTTGAGGTCAGAGGACACGGATGAAATATTTGTGTGGCTACGTGTTCTGACTCAGCAATGGCTCCTAGTTAAAACCCTGTTGCACATGATTATTGCTAGAAGCATGAATAATCTGTAGAGGATTCTGTAGAATCTATATATTCTATTCAAGAGTGGCCAGACAGAACATGGGCTTACTCTGCAAGAAAACAATCAAAAAAATTTGCCACCTCTATTCTGAAAAGAACAGTATTAAGTTTTTTTAAAATGCTCTCATATCTTCAGGTGTCCAACCAATGCTATTTATCAACATTTATTAAAAGAAAACACTGAAAATTCCAGCCTATTAGGAAATGCATACCAGTTTAATCACATCAATATAAATCTTAAGATACCGAGGAAAACACATACTGTACCAATGCAACTGTATGAACATAAATAAGACTACATATTATAGTATTCAGTTTGTATGTCTGAATTTAGAGAAAAGCCTACAATTGTGCTTATATATACCTATCTTGATTGACAGATTTATATAGATAGAGCTATATAGCGAGATTCAAGGAGGTAGGCTCCATTTGGAAACAAAAACAGCAGTTTGAATCACATGAAGGGAAAAAGAAAGGAGGAAACAGATGGTAAATTACATTTAACTCTTCACAGAAATATCATAGTATCTATGAATATACCAAGTGCTTCATTTCGTGCTTTTTCAGCTGCTTCTTGAATTTTCCTATCCTTGACCTGGGTATCCAATGCATCTTTATCAACCTATTAAAATGAAAAAAAGCAGCTCTTTAAGAGATACTATATCTGAACAATTAAAATCAGGCATTGTCAAGTTACATTGATTCACAGTTGTGAATATAAAACCACTACCAAAAGAGTATATACGCATCATTATTTAATGTGGGTAACATAAAAAGCAAATCCAGAAACAGCAATTTTCTTGTTTGTTTGCTTTGTTTTAACAATGATAGGTATATTCTTGCACCAAATCAGAACAAACCACCACATTTACATGATATATAGAGCTAGAAATATAAACATTTTAAGCTGCATTAAACAGAATATGTTTTCCCTGTTATAGCCAGCATTTTTATTTTTCTTGATGTTCTGCTTTCATTTATAAAGCAGGTTAAGTATTCTGACAGTCAAGATAACAGGAAGTTGTAATAGTTCAGATTTGAAAAAAGTAGAGATGATTCATTAAAAGTACATTGAAGAAATAATGTGAACGGAAAGAAATGTTCCAGTCTTATCTGATAGAGTGGGATTCGTGTAGTTGCCAAAATGCAATACTGGGGTGCCATTTGAGATGCATGCAGACATCTACAGTGAGCTGTCAGATACGGTACAGAACACCCACATCCCTGGACAGTGGTACCTGAGCAATGCATAATACCCTAAGGCACACCATCAAATGGTAGCAGCCACCTACATTGTAGGCAAAAGAATCAGGTCCCATATTTGTTGACAGAAGGTGGCAAATTAATAGGCAGACACTTGGATTTTTTTTCCCTCCTTTTTTTTTTTTTTTTTTACTGGTCAAGCCACTTAATGTCTTTAAAAGATTTGTCAAACAACAACGACAATTCTTCAAGAATCTAGTAAACTATTTTGATAGTCTTTGCCTAAAAATTATTCAGATCAAGACAGAAAGACCTGAACAGACCATGGCTGAAAATAGACATTGTTAATGCTATGAAGGACTGCAGATTATACCAATCAGGCAAAGAGGTAAATCTGTGAGCAAGAGTGAAACCCTAAAGAATTCTACAGGGTATCACTGTCCAAAACCAATGGTGTTGTGGGCATTAAATATCAACTCATTTAGAGGTCTCATTTGAGAAACCAAGCTTTCAATATAACCATAGGAAACACTGTTAAGACAAATTCAATATGACTTCCTTAGTAGTTTCTGGCAATAATACAGGTAAGTCAATGTATTGACTCGTGTGTGCAAATTCAATTATGCTACCAGCTCTCTCCCATTTGAACAGCTTTCATTTGACAAGAATACATCCCTAAAACAACCATTCCTAGTCACATAAAGCTACAGGTTTAAGTGTTGAAGTAACAAATCCCTCACTATGAACAGTTTGAAGCAGCTAATTTCTGATCTACTTGTATTTATGTATAAGAGTTCATATATAAATGAAAAGTAATTTTTCATTTTGACTACTCATCTGAACTTTTTTGGGAAATGAGTGATTTACTGAGGATAAATTCTTAAATCTCTAAGTGAAGAGAGCAGTACCTTATTTTTCCATTACTCAGATGAGGAAACAGATATAGAAGTCAAAGTAATAATAAAACTATTAATAATCAAGAAAAAAAATTACAATCTTTGTTCCCATTCTGCTTTCCAGTCAGTATATTATCGCCATGTTTTTAAACTACTCAATCCTTGCTGAAAGGTTTGTGGTATCTAAGTCAAATACTGCCTTGATTTTTTAATTGTGTCAGAGACAGCCACTCAGCTAAACTGGTGAGAGACAGAGAAAGCAAAGAATGTAAAACCGCATCGGAAATACTGATACAGTATATCTCTGTATAGATTTGTGGACTCTTCATGCTTTGGACTTGGCCTAACTTCAAAGCACAAGAACAGCCCCTTCTGTCAGCAGTCATTGTTCAGCCAATGAGCAAGGTACACTGAATGATACTAATCAAAATATTTACAAAATTCTTCCAGTGGGCTCTCCTTCATTTTAGATGTCTGTCTCATGTAAATGGATCTATCAAAACCCGTCTGATAAGTTATTTCTGTAAAAGTATTTGGGAAAGACCTTCAGATGGTATACTTCAATATTGCTCAATAAAGTACACCAAGATATGCTATTTCATTAGCTGAGAATTTATGGTTTACAGTTCATTTTTAAGGCTTTAGAAAAGCCATCTTACAAAGAAATTATGCGTTTCCTGATGAAGAAATTTGGACTATCTTACTATACCCATCCCGCATCTGTTAAAAAAAAGGTTATTAGCTCCTTCCACTTAAGTATATTGTTGGCTACCGTATGTGTCAGGATGCTGTATCAGGTGGACAATGTTTGTTAAGTGGGAACTGCTACTTTGCTCTGCAACTATGATGACTCTTGCATAAGAGTGACAAGAATAAATCCAAGGCACTGTCAGACACAAGGTGAAGATATCCTTCCATTAACTCAAGGCACGTTTCTGTACCCGAGACAATTTGGATCAAATTGACATCTGTTGCAATTCTACCAGTCCAATGAAGTCAACAGATTGGACTTCTTTTCACCAATTCTAAATTTGGTTCTATGCTAGTTAATGCTACAGATGACACACACATGATATATGCATCAGCACAGAGCACTCAATATACTTCACAAGCAAAATTTGAACTTCCTTGGCCTCATAGCACTCCTCCCTCCATGCACACACACAGATTCTTAACATGGGCCTTTGGACACATTACAGGAAGATTAAATGAACCACTGCATCCAAAATTTAAATAGGTGTCAAATACAACATAATCTCCTGACATTCAGGGTGCAAACTGCATAGATGACTCTAGAGAAAACCCACCAGAATTAAGCTATCATCCCCACAGATCTTCACAGACTGAAGGGCATTCACATTCTGACATCCACTCCCAAGAAAAATCACACACATCAATTAATTCCATATACATAAACATGGCCCAATTGATCTTATTTTGCCTGATGCAAAATAGGGACCAATTGCAGGATCCCTTTCAGCAATAAATCTCTCACAGCACCAATCCTAGCTTCTAGTGAGAATCAAGCAGATGAGGGAAGTACCAGCCGAGCAGCAAGGTAAAACCACTTATTTGTTTATGCCACTTTGCGTGAGCTGACTTGGCAAGTTTCTGGCTTACCCTACAGTAAAGCATCCTACATCAAGTTAACTCCTGCACAGATGCTGAAACACAGGGCTTGATCTTTCTGTCCTGTCAAGGAAATATGAAATCTTTCCCTCGAATCCTACAGCAGCGAGACACCAAGTCCCCCTCAGACCCTCTCGCACCCCACACGCACCCCCAGCGACACCTGCCAAACACAACCGCCGACGACGCCTACAGAGCATCAACTCGCTTCCACCAGCAACTTTTAAAAAGCGCCTCAGCCCTCTAAAAACACGCGACGGGGCGTTTTCTCCCCGTGTCCCTCCCCACCCCGCAACCGCGCGTCCTCGGCGGGCGCTGAGGGGGCGCTGAGGGGGCGCGCGCCCCCGGCAGCCGTTGAGGCAGCCGCTTC
>JAVJGH010000022.1:2485282-2496004 GCA_035590175.1 Aviceda leuphotes | reverse complement strand
CCCCCCCCCCCCCCCCCCCCCCCCCCCCCCCCGGGGTCCCTGTCTTTGTGGAAGCCCACATAGGTACATTGTGGGAGGATAGAGTAGAAAACATCCAGTAGAATTTCAGGGTGAGAGGGTAATATTTGAGAAACGGTTTGTGAGCTGAGGTACAGAAATATGTCTTCAGTGAGGAAAAAACAAGATGACGACAAAAATGGAAACGAGACTTGGTAGTATACATACCACCTATTGTGGGTCAGAATCTAAAACTGAGGTAGCTCACTTACGAGCTATTCTAAATTATTTTAGAAGGAAAGGACTGCATCACTTTACAGTAAATTCACGTTTGAAGAAGCTATCTTTGCAACCATATGGCCAGAAACACTTCTAAAACTAAGTACTACTTTCTTTTCTTTTCTTCACTGTCCCTTCCTTCAAGTAGTTTCTGATCAATTAATGGAGAACCTCCAGGGTTGTTCTTTTAGTTTGTGAATCTTCCTACTCTGCACTTCAGTGGCATTTGATCAGTTAGTCATAACTTTGCAGGATTGTTTAAAATGTTTATGTTTACCTAAGAACAAACAAACAAACCCCCCAAAACCCCACGAGAATGCTGTAATTATAAATACCAAAACTTGCACTAATTTTGGGCTGTGCAAAAACTTAGTGTTAACCTTAAGATTGACTGTGAAGTACTGGAAGCTTTACAAACTTTCCTGAAACATAATAGTCATTAGAAGTCTGAAACAAGACCGCAGGGGAGAACATTAAGTGTAAGCTTTGGGTTGAATCTTTCTCTGATAAAATACAACCAACTTTTTATAATGCAGTTAATAGCTAGAAGGTCTTGGGGAGAATTGGGTGGTTTTCATAATCTTAATTAAGATGAAGTAGGCAATTACTAATTGAGGCTGTAACAAGATGAATCTTTCCACTTACAGTGGACTGAATTTTTGTTTGTTTGTTTGTTTGTCCAGTTGGAGCGCTATAAAGAGCTAAAGGAAATAGCAAGAAAGAAAGTAGCTACACTAACCCAGCAGCTAGAAACGCTTCGTTGGGAGGAAAAAGCAGATCAAGAAAGGCTGAAACTTAATCGAAGGAAGAAACAAGAAGTTAAGGTATTTGTATCAAGCTAGAATTATGTTTTAAGGAGAAAAATGTTTCTTTACCCCTCCCTCTGGTATAAATGTCTTAAATGCTTTGACATAACAAATCCTCAGCAAAGGAGATACATTGCAAGTGTTAGTTCAGTTTTCATGTTGCAACAGGTTTAGCAAAATGCTTTCTAAATTTGTTCAGAAAAATGGTTGTGTGGGCCCACACTGAGGGTTTGGTTTTGAAAGCTCTAGTATTTTACAGTTACTCAGAACATATGCTTAACTGTAATCAGTTCCTGTTTCTGCAGGTGTGCTTTTTCTTTGAGATGTCCTACCACTGTGGAATATGTATAATACTCACACCCTTTAGAAGTTTATTTTGATCACAGTACCTTTTTGCTGAGATGTTTTTAAGGCCAGTTATGTGTATGTGTGTTGTAGCTGTTGGAGTCCACTCTTTTATTGCACTTCACTGGTAGAGTGTTTGGTGTGAATACAGATCACTGCTGTTATTTTGTTTCTGATTTCTTTTATCATTGCAGATCCAAACATGTAAAAATAAAAGAAGTAATTGTTTTCACTATGACTTGGTTGCCATGGCCAATCCCCCCCGCCCCCCCAATTTGCTTTAGTTAGTGTATTTTTATTCAATTTGAGTAATTGAAAATACTTGTTTCACTGTTGGTTCGTCTTTTAGTACAATACTTTTCTGTCAGTTTGGAACCTCTATGTCAACTTCTTCACATGTTCTTGGGGAAGAAGATTCTAGTAATCTTGGCCCAAGAAAAGCACCTTTTTTGTTTTAACACCTATAATTTGCTAAAGCTATGTTTAAAGTTATTTTCTTTGATGGTGCTGTGATTCTTTGTGCTGAAGAGGTTTTCTCTGAACTGTAGCCGAAAGTGAAAAATCCAGTAATGGCCTTGATAAATTAATTTTCCTTTATTATTCATGGTGCAATTTGGCATCTACTATTGAAAAAGAAATGCTATTACTTCAGCATGAAGTACCAGCAAGGAAGAAAATATCTATCTCCGTACTTCTTCTGAATTAAGAACTTTATATCATGCTATAAAACTGTTGTCTTCCTCTGGCTTGTTTTTAACACATGCTATTTGTGATTGCATAGGCAAACATAAAACAGACTGTGGAACAGATAGAAGAGCATAAAAAACGAATAGAGAAGTTGGAAGAATATGCCAAGATATGCACGTATGTTTTAAAAATGAAAAGCTAATTGGATTTCTTGCTTATGACATATTTTCAAATTAACATAGCAGGTTTCTAATTCTAATTATTTTCTGTTCTTTCAAATTTTAATAAGAATTAGAATTCTTACTAATTCTAATTAATAGTTCAGGTACTTTAGCTGTCAGAATAAAGTAGGAAGTACGTTGTTTGAAACAGTATTATAATTGCTTGTGATTTCTTGTAGGTGTGCAAATTAAGTCACTACAGATAGGGGATGGGGCTATTAGTGTACAAATTTTGAGTGAGAGAACAGGGCAGTTCTGTGGTTGTGCTACTCTAGGAAGCAGCTAATACTTAAATTGGGTATTAGGAGTACAGCTCAGCTCTTGCTTCCTGGGTCTTGTCTTCTACCTGATTTTTACTCTTTGTGAAATAAGGTATATAAGCCCTTCATTGAGCAACCTGAACTAACTTTGGCATTAGCCTGTGTTTTGCGGAGGAGGTCAGAGTAGGTGATCTCCAGGGATTTTTTTCCCAACCTACCTTCTCCTGTGCCTCTGTAATGTGTGCTTTGGCTTAATGCTTGTTGTGTGTACTGAATAAAGTTCTGCCATGGACAGGGAGCAGCAGACCCATTGTGATTGGTGTAATGTAAAATTACTTTAAGTAGTTGTAGTAGTATGTGGAAGAGCCTTAGTGACTTTGATAACTGTGTAGTGAGTCATAATTTTGCATGAGAATTCTCAGTCCTTCGTTTCACAGTATCGGACCTTTTCTTGATGGAGGATAAAACAGTATGGTTGCGTGTTTCACAGCCAAAAACTCTCACTTGAGCTCAATTTTGAAATGTTCAAAATAATTTATACTATAGAATGC
Source organism: Aviceda leuphotes (assembly GCA_035590175.1). Classification (NCBI taxonomy): domain Eukaryota; kingdom Metazoa; phylum Chordata; class Aves; order Accipitriformes; family Accipitridae; genus Aviceda; species Aviceda leuphotes. The sequence goes on along the minus strand of JAVJGH010000022.1, from coordinate 2,492,858 downwards.
AACTTGTCTAAGAAGTAGCTTCTTACAGATACTTAAAATCTTTAATGATTTTCATAGTCTATGACCGCAGAATGACTTTTAATTTTATAAGCTAAAGCCTTGTGTAAATGAAAGAGTAAATTGCTTTCCTATTTTTGCTTCCCTTCAAAGTGAATCATTAGCAGAGAAAAAACAGCAAGAAGAAATGCTAACTAAGGAAATTGAAAATTCAACAGTACGAATGGCTGAAGTCAATGAAGAATTGAATAAAATAGTTGGTGAGCTGCAGAATGCCAAAATTGATTGCCATGAAGGAAGGCGTCAGCAAATGAGAGCAGAGATCCTGGAAAGTCTCAAAAGACTATATCCAGATTCTGTGGTAATTGAATGGCCTCATTTAAATGTCTTATTTTAGAATTAAGATTTAAGAGTTCTGCCTTAGACTGAGTAAGCAGATAGAGTAAATTGGACTGCCTTGTATATTATTTTAAACTTTATGCTTGCTTGAGTGTACTTGGTGAAATAGTATTACTGAAAGAATAGTAGCATATACTGTCATCATTTTTCGGTTTCCAGAAATAGACAGATTACTGCTTGCATCAAAGAATAATTTTGATCTTGTGTGATTTTTGTGGTGTTCGTTTATTTTTTATTTTGGGTTTTGTTTTCTTCTGTCCTCAAATGTATTTTTGACTTGCTTATTTTGAACAAATGAATGGGAAGGTTAGCTGTGAGACCATTTATTCCAGAAAGAATACTTCTTCCAAAGGACAGTTTCGCTTTGGTACACGATATTTTTGTTACCAACTGCTCTGCCTTTCCTTATCAGTTGTCATATTTTACTTAACTTACTCTTCAGTAATGCTGTTAAGTGTTTTGTGTATTGGTTCTGAATTGTCCGCAGGCATTGTTTTACAAGGCATATTTACGCCTTTTTTTTTTTTTACACTTAAAAATGTTTACCCCAACATTGGCAGCCATTCCAAATAAGAACTTCTAAATAACTCTAATCAATTGAATAGTTGGTCTCTGAGTATGTCTCAGTATAATCAATCCTTTTTGATCTATGTGGTCATATATAGTCAGTTGATATGTACAAGCAGGGAATTTTAAGTGTTTAGAAGGCAATGTATCTCTACTTCCTAGTGCTGCCATAAGACCATAAAAAATAAAATGTTTTCTGTTGTTTTTTTGCTTCTTCATCTTTTGCAAAACCACCTCAGAATCTGGCAAGTGTCGGATCCTGTTTTCTCAAGACATCTAAGAAATTTGCTTGTCAGCTGTTTTTCAGAATTTTTTCATCCATATTAACAAGGTGTTCCAAAAAAATTTTAAAAATGATTGGTATATCTCTTTTTGCTTGCTTTTTGTGTTGTATCCCTATTTGAAAATAACTGGATCAGACTGGTGATACCATGCTGGCTTGGGGGAGAGATGGTGTTCAGCATGTTCTCTGTTGTTTCGCTTCAGGAGCTGCAAATTTAAGAGTATTTACAGATGTGATGGCTTCTACCAAATGAAAACTAGATAAGTCAAATTGGTTACATAAACTATCCCATTACAGAAGGTCTTAACGGTATCTACTTCAGCTGCCCTTGTTCCTGCAATAGTTTTCCCAACACCAGCATATGGGGAAACAGCATTGCTTCTGAGCTGCTCCTTAGACTCTGGTGGACTAATTCCAGATTGCTGAAGACAATTCAAATTAGAGTCTCAGGATGGAAGGGCCATGACATGTTTCATCGTCTGGTAGTCCACTAAGTACTCGGGCAGAACAGGAGGAAATCTTGCTGTCAGTCTTCTGGATTTCCTGGGCAAAAAATGGCATACTGCTTCTAAATGTTTACTTCTTGGATCCATTTTAAAGCTTCTGTTCTTCTGTCAAAGCATTCTTGTAATGGTTGGTGAATATTCTAGATACTGGAATAGCCATGCAGCCATGTGATTCCTGCTGTATGAGTGACGTATGCACTTTCACGGATTTGTCTGATCAACAAAGTGAATTTTGCAGCTGATGATAGTTGTTACAATTTCATCTCAAAATGGTGTTCCTACACTGGTAGTTTTAATTGGCAAGATTGCTATTGTTACAGATTCAGTTGGGCTGTGTCAATATTGGGTTTTACAGAAATCTGTCATTCCATCTGGACTCAAATGCCTGTATCTGAAAGTATATAGATCCTCTGTATAGTTTTGCATGTCTGAAACATCACGTGTCTGAGCTGCCGATAGAAACATCGAAGCAGATGACACCATGTGAGAAAACCAGGAAACTAAATAAAAACCTTTGGTGTTATCCTTGGTTCTACTGTTCTTCAGAAAAGGGGAAAAAATTGTCAAGAGAAGGGTAGGAAAGTAGATAATAGTAGACTATAATTTGATCTACTGGAAATTACCTCAGTTACATCATTCATGAGAGAATACTGTGGGTGACCTATAACATACAACTCCTACCAGTTGTCTTCCTGTTCTCATTTGTTTAAATTTGATAAGGATAAAACTGTAGATGTGCAAGAAGAGTCCAAAAGCTACATGTCAACAAGCAGAAAAAATGTTTTTGCGTAAATTCATAGGTTATAACTTTCAGAATATGCATTAGTAGCTTTAATCATTCATGGAAAGCTCAACTGTACCTATAATTACAGAAATGGAACAAAAGATCTTTTAGAGAGCGTGTATAGCAAAGCACTAATTACTCCTGTCTGTGGAGGTGTTATTTCAATATATGGCAAAACAGTTTTATTTGGACTATGCAATACAAGAAAAGCAGTTTTTATTCTTTTCATGCTATTAAAGTAAGCAGACACTTCTTTTTTGTGGTTGAAACTGGAATGGTGCCTCTCTTGCTACCATTTTGCAGTTAAGAGTTCTATTTATTTAAGACCTTATTGTCATTCAAAGATCTTACTGTGTTATATTTTCTTTCTTTCCAAACGAGATGGTTAGCTAACTTTGCTATTGTCACTCTGTCATACTTCTAGAGGAGTATGCTAGAGAATCGGAGTAAAACATTGAGATACGTAACTGTAACCTTGGGGAAAAAATTAAATCCCTTCAGATTTTGAAGGCATACTTTGCAATTTGGATTGATGACTGCTACAATTTCTATTTTTTTTTTCTGATGTACAGCCGTTATGAGAGTGCAGCTGGTAAATCTGCAACACATTTTCGTCTTACTACTTCAGTATCTTGTATGCGGAAATATTACTTGATAGGTAAATGACATGTTAATATTTCTCTATATTTTTATCTTCAGTTTGGAAGACTGCTCGACCTGTGTCATCCTATTCATAAAAAATACCAGCTTGCTGTTACCAAGGTATTTGGCAAATACATGACTGCTATTGTTGCTGCCACTGAAAAAACAGCAAGAGATTGCATTAGGTTCCTAAAACAAGAACGAGCTGAACCTGAAACTTTTCTTGCTTTGGATTACCTTGATGTAAGTACACTTTTCTTTTTCCTGTCATCAGGAATATATCTCAAGTTAATACAGCTGTAAATCTTGATATTGGCTTATTTAAGCTTAACTAAAATAGGCTGAAGTGTTAAGGCAAAGCACTTAGGAGGTGAAGTTCCTGTCAGCCTGTTTCTCCAGCCTGTGGAGGTCCCTCAGGATGGGAGCATGACCATCTGGTATATCAGCCATTCCTCCCAGTTTTGTGTCATCAGTAAGCTCCCTGAGAGTGTATTCTCCCCCATTTTCCAGGTGATTAATGAAGATGTTAAACAGGATTGGTTCCAGTATTGACATGGCTAGTTACTGGCCTCCAACTGGACTTTGTGTCACCAGTCACCACCCTGTGGGCCTATCTCTTCAGCCAGTTTTCAGTCCACCTCACTGTGTGTTCATCCAGCCCATATTTCATCAGCTTCTCTATGAGGATCTCATGGGACACAGTGCTGAAAGTGCTGAAGGACTTACTGAAGTCTGGGTAGACGATATCCACTGCTCTACCCTCGTCTGTCAGGCCAGTCACTTCATTGTAGAAGGCTATCAGGTTGGCCAGGCATGATGAACTTGGTGAATCCCTGCTGACTCCTCCTCCAAGACTTTCTTGTCGTTCATGTGCCTGGAGATGTTTCTAGGGTTATTTGCTCCTTCACCTTCCCAGGGATCAAGGTGAGGCTGACTGTCCTGTAGTTCCCTGGGTCCTCTTTCTTGCCCCTTTTTGAACGCAGGAGTAACACTTGTTTTTCTCCAGTCCTTAGGCACCTGTTCCATTTGCCATGATCATTCTATTAAGGGTGGCCTTGCAGTGACATCAGCCAGCTCCTTCAGCACTGGTAGTTGCATCACATCAGGGCCCTTGCATTTATGTATGTCCAATTTGCTTAAGCATTCCCTGACCCAGTCCCCTTCCATCAAGGATACATCTTCCTTGTTCTAGACCTGGGATTCCTGGAGGCCAGTCTTGCTAGTAAAAATGGAGGTGAAGAAGGAATTCAGTACCTCAGTGTCTTCCATATACTGTATCACCAGGTCGCCTATGTACTTAGAGAAACCATTTCTTAGACGTCCCTTGCCAGACTGAATTCCAGTTGGGCTTTGGCTTTCCTAACACTGTATCTGCATGCTTAGACAGTGCCTCTGTATTCTTCCGAGGTTACCTGTCCCAGCCTTCACCCTCTGTAGGCCTCCTTTTTGTATTTGAGTTTTGCCAGGAGCAATTTGTTTATCCATGCAGGCCTCCTGGCATTTTTGCCTGACTTCCTGCTCATTGGGATGATTTCTCTTAAGGCTGGAAGAGGTGATCCTTGAATATTAAACAGCATTCTTGTGCCCCTCTTCACTCTGGGGCCTGATCCCATGGGACTCTGGCAAGCCGATGTTCAAAGAGGCCAAAGCCTGTTCTCCTGAAGTCCAGGGTTGTGAGCTTGCTTTTTGCCCTGCTCCCTCCTCTCAAGATCCTGCTCACTGCAGCCAGGGCTGCCTTTGACCTTCCCATCTCCAGCAAGCCTCTCCTTGTTGGTGGGTATAAGGTCTAGCGGAGCATCTTTCCTCGTTGGCTACTCTGTCACTTGGGTGAGGAAGTTGTTATCACTGCTTTCCAGGAACTGCCTGGATTGCTTATGCCCTGCTGTGTTGTCCCCGTAGCAGATACTGGGGTGGCTCAAGTCCCCCATGAGGACCAGGACCTGTAAATGTGACGCTGCTTTTAGCTGTCTGTAGAAGGCCTCATCCCCTTGTTCTTCCTGGTCAGGCAGCCTGTGGCAGACACCCACTACAGTGTTGCCTTTACTAGTTCTGTGTTCCATCCTTACCTGTGGGCTCTCAGGTGGCTCATAATCCTTCCCCAGGCAGAGCTCCATGCATTCCAGCTGTTCCCTAATGTGTAGGGCAACTCCACCTCTTCATCTTCCCTGCCTGTCCTTCCTAAAGAGCCTGTACCCCTCCATTGCAACAGCCCAGTTGTGGGAGCCATCCCACCATGTCTCCCTGATCCCAAGAAGCCCTGCAACTGCATCTTGTTTATTCCCCATGCTACATGTATAAATGTGCTTGCGTTTCATGCACAGTGAAACAGGTTATACAGGTTTAAGGACTATTGCATACAGAGAATATGAAAACCAGATCTGCTTCTAGTCTTAGAGCAACTGAGACCCCCATTTTGTTGATCTGTACATCCTGTCCCCAGACCACTCAGATTTGGACATGCTTTGCTATTACAACATGGACTCTAAACACTGCTTATTTGCATTACAGGTTAAACCAATCAACGAAAAGTTAAGAGAGATAAAAGGAGCTAAAATGTTGGTGGATGTTGTACAAACTCCATTTGCTCCACTGAAAAAAGTGATTCAGTTTGTGAGTGGGAATAGCTTGATCTGTGAAACAGTTAAAGAAGCAAAACAAATAGCATTTGATGGACCAGTGAGGTTGAAAGTAAGAAGCCGAATTTTGTTGCATATGGTTTTTTCATTGCAGTTATGTATTTGATGCCATTTAAATCTATAAGCATCCCATGAAGTATTGCAGATAAACACCGAATGGTACTATGCTGTCTAGTCTGTTCCCACATAAATAAATCCCTAGATATTTCACATGATTGTTTTCCTCTGTATGGTAGTATGTTTAAGTCATTTCCTGGGAAAAGGAGGCAAATTAGAGGATAGTTAGTGTCCCAGTATGTTTGATGGTGTGGTCTTTGTGAAGAAGAGGAGGAGGAAGGAGGGATAGTCCTGTTCTTAAAACTGTCTGATTTAAAAATACAAACTTCATCTTGCTAGCTTTTCTATGAGGAAATGCTTTCAAAAATTCTTTAAAATACCTGACAGGATCTCTTAGTTGTGTATATATGGACTGTGTTAAGGACTGGTAGCTGCTTTGTCTCCTCCTGCAGTTTGTTTGTCTTGTCCATATCTCTTGCTCTGGACAGTCTGTAAAGCCCTTTTATGTACTTAGTAAACCTTTTAAAATCTTGACTAAAATGGCTTTGAGTGTGAAATCATGTTTCCTTGGAATCAAGTTAAGTTACAAAAACACCCATGATGTTTACTACAACTTATGCTTTCTGTTTACAAATGAGCTGTTTTGCTTCACTCCATTATCGCGTTGCTTGGTTAGCTCTACTGAGCCAGACATAACCTCCTAAGTTGCTATTGTATACACAAATGTCTCATGTTAATTTCCTAAATACTAGGAAATTACACAATTTCATTTCCTTTTCTGATCGGTTGTAATAATAACCAAAAAGTGACTAGTGCCAAGAAACAACAGACTCTTTTTTTTTTTTGTGGCTTCATGTATTTCATGTTAGCAGGTTTAGAACAGGAAGAAAAATTGGAGTCCAACTAAAATGTAGTTGTTGCTTGTTTCACTACTGTATCTTGGTGCCCTAGTTCATGGGATATTTTGGCTGCTTTGTGTTCAGATTTGTTTGGTTTTAATTTATTTTTTTTTATTCCAGACAGTGTCTCTTGATGGAACTTTATTTTTGAAATCTGGCGTGATTTCTGGAGGATCAAGTGATTTAAGATTTAAAGCTAGATGTTGGGATGATAAAGAAATTATTAAGATGAAAGAAAGAAGAGATAGCTTGATCAATGAGTTAAAGGTAGGTCTGTTAAAAAGCAATTAACTGCAAAAGGCATAAAGGAGTAAAAGTGTCTAATTCAGCTATAGGAAGATGATTTTCTAAAAAGGTGATTTTCAAAACTTCTAGAAGATGCAGATGGGACATAGCTGTTTATCCTCTTCTAGTTAATAATAATTAACTGTGGGTCTCTGTCCTTAGCTGGTGGGTTGGTTCACGTATCGCGGATGTGGAGAACCAGGACAACACTGTTGGTACAAGTTCCTTCAAGGAAAAAGCTGTTGTTCAAAGTACCTGAAAACTTTTACTGGAAAAGTTCATACATTTCGTCAACATGAAAATATTTGCACAGACCAAAACCTGTTGGTGTAAAATGATTTGTCTTACTGCTAGTTATTTTGGAAAAGAGGAGGAGTAGGAATTTACGAATTTGCAAACATATCCTTTCTTTTGAGTAATAAAACTGTTACAAAATTACTGTTGAATATAACCTATGCTATCAGCATTTACCTTGAACGGGGCCTGTGTCAGTGAGGCTAGCTTTATGTAGTGTGTAAATC
>JAVJGH010000022.1:2462318-2479867 GCA_035590175.1 Aviceda leuphotes | reverse complement strand
ATACAAATGTATGCAAATTTTTGTGTTCACGTAGATTTTCATTTTGACTATTAAGATGGCACAGTTACTAGCCTGCTTTGTAAGTGTTGTGTTGGTTTGAAATACTGTACTTTGACTAGAGTGGAGTTTGAAAATCAGAAGACACAGCTAAATGTTCAGCTGGAATATAGTCGTGATCATCTACAAAAATTAACAAACAGTGTCAGCAAGTTGAGGGAGACCATTCATAAAGATGAAGCTGAGATTATCAGGCTACAGAAGGTAATGGTAAAATATCTATCTCTATATCTCTATCTGGGATTTAGAGGAAAGAATGCATTGAATTACAATTTTGAATAACTTTAGTTGATGCTGTTCAGTAATTCTTCTACAGCTTAATTCAGTGTTGACTTTGTAAATGTTATAAAAATGTAGTCGCATATTGTCATTTTCACCATGGCATAACCTGTCACATTGGAGTACTTATTAAAAATAAGCTTACTAAAAAATAAATTTGGGATTTCTGTATGTATGGTGTTACATTGTGTTTAGTTTATATGAAAAGGCAGCATATGACTACAAATAAAACTAGTAGCATGTGGCTGAGATTCTTAGAAGATTTTATGAGTAATAGTAAACAACTCTGGTGCTTTGCATCTTTAGTGGCTGTGAAGCACATTAGACTTAAAATAATTCTGTGAAAACTAATTTAGATTTTTAGTTGAAGTAATATGTAAAGATTCCTCCTTCATAGTGTTTTTTTATTCATAAGTAATTTTTTGTTGTGTTAATGTTGCTTGTTAAATAAACTATGCTTGTGGTGCACTGGAAAGTGAAGGAGGACAGATGTGTAGTAGTGCTTTGAATAAAAAACAAAAGTGAAATGTAAAACTGTCCCAAAGTGGGCAAAAAAACCCACATGCATCATTTGAACTCTGTATTTTAACATTAGAAGACATGTATTTCTGATACTGAGGAAAAACAATAGACCCTTATTCAGTCATGCACAAAACCACGTCTGACTTCATGCCCGTGAGCGTAATTCTTCTGAAACATGATTTTGAGCAAATTCAGATATTTTTGTCCTGGAGAAGGATCGTTTGTATTAAATTCTGAAGGTACTTTGGGTACTGCAACAGCAGTAAGTCTTGATTAGGTTGCCATAATACTAGTCTCTTAAGGACCATATCTTCACGCATGTACGTTAGGTTTACTTTATTCTAGCACCTAATTTCTAGCAATTTAGCCGTGGTATGGGTTATATAGGGAAAGACTCTTCTAGTGTACTGCCACAGATTCTTTGTTCTCTGCACATCAGCTCAGGATTTAACTTTAATGAACAATTCTTCTTAAAGGATTTCAGGTTACCTTAGGTGTTGCTAAATATCTTGTAAATGTGCAGTAGATGGGATCCTTTTTGCAGCACTCGGGGACTAACTGAGGAAAAGGGGGTAAACTGCAGATCTTGGGTGTTCTAGGATCCCTGTCTCGTTTGATGGCTTTAAAGTTTAGTCCGGTACAGTCACAAATACGGAGCTGTCTGTGCCTGCGTATACAAAACATCTGGATGTTCCTCTCTTTGTTACACAGACTTTTTTCCTAGTGCCTTTCAGGTTTTGTGCTGTAACAAACTTGCATATATCGTAACAGGTTTAAACTTTAACTCTTTCTTTCTGTATAATAAAGGTTCCATATCAAGATTTCTGGTGAAGGTTCAAAACTGTAAATATTTCCCTGCAGGATGAGGAAAAGCTTCTAAAAAAAGTGAATGAAATTGTGGAGGAGCAGCAACATCGTAAGGATAGATTAAGTACTCATAAATCTGAGGTTATAAAGACCCAAAATGAAATTGAAGAGTTCAGAAAGACATTGTTAACTCTTAATAGGTAATTACTAATTGTACTCCTGGGAAAACTATTAATGTGATAATATTTAGAGGAGTTTTAGTGATCACATGTTTGAATTTCTCTTGCTCTGTTTTCTTGTGAAAGATTCATTAGAGATGTGGTAAATTACGCTTACAGTATGCATTAGTTAAAAAGTATTTCTAGTTCTGTATATGGTTCCCAAAAGTAATGTGAATGAGATTATTTCATGAGAGCCATCCCATATACCATATGGAATTAATATTATCTTATTATCTACCCAGTGTTAGGTCTCGTTGTGTTTTCTGATAAATACGTAGTGACTTATGATAAGCATGTATTGGCTTATAACTTGAATTGCAGGGGGCATATTAAGTTTGCTGGTAGCTTTGTATTTCTGTTTGAGTTGTATAGTTGGTTCAGTTAATGAGACTTTTTTCCTTATTTCAGTGTTCTCATCTTCTCTAGGCCTTTCAAGTGTTGAATACCTTAAACTAATATTAATTTTAGGTCACTATTTTGTCCTTATTGTTCTTCTAAATCAACAGCTTTGGGGACAGTTTATACTTTGGTTTTGTTATGCTTGCTTATTGTTGATGTGTTTAATGTCTGTTACTCAGGAGTCTTTATGTTTTAAAAAAAAATGTTGACACTATGGCTAGGTAGACTTGTGGAATTTTACATAAACGTAGATTGTATGCCTAGTAATTAATTTTAACAATATAAGACTGTTAATGTCTGCCTTATTTAGCAACTTGATGCTATCAAAGGAATTTGTTGCAAAGAATTGAGGCGTATTTCAAGTAGAGTAATGATAAAAGATACTTGATTAAATTTTGAAAGGATCAAATCTCCATACATCTTCAGCAGAGCTGAACAGAACAGAGTTTAGTTGTAGTTAGGGAAGTGGATATTTGAAAATGCTATAGTGTGAACTTAGCAATATACCAAAACTATGTCCGTGCTGCTAGCATTTACCTTGCGATAGAGTTAAGAGTTAATACCGAATAGCAAGGTGTTAGCTTGTGTGCTGGAATAGTGTGTGATTCCCTGCTCCCTCTTTAGTAATTTGGGAAAATGAAGGAGATAGAAGAAGTTATGTACCATTTTAAGTACCATTTTCCTTTCTGTTTGGTAGGGATTATACAGGAAAACACGCTCTTTTTGTGCCTGGTAACTGTTTTTCATGCTGTATGGCTGTGGATGTTACTGGCAGCAATGCTGCTTCTCTTCAACTGTTTTGTGCCTTTTGTGTATGTAGGGAAACTACAAAATTACAAAAGGAAGCTACAGCTATAGAAACCTCTCTGGAAGAGAAAAGATTAAGACGACATAATATGCTTCTTGAATGCAAGGTGCAGGACTTGAAAATAAAACTCCTGGCTGGATCACTGGATGACATCAGTGAAGTGGAGGTATTTAAAAGGTTTAAAGAAGATAGATATCATGAGGCAGCAATTCTTCAGTCTTGAATTTAAAGATACTTATTTTTTCCTTACAGGACTGCTTGTCTTGCATAGTAATGTTAAAATAAATACATTATTTCCATGTGATCAGGCCTCATCCATTCAAGAGAAGAATTTTTGTTTATTTCTTGTAGAGGGAACTATTGTTTGCAAGTATTTTTGCTTGTGCTTGAAATGTATTCCTGTGAAATATGTAAAATCGCTGTGCTACAAGAAAATCGGTGTGAAGGAGTATTCTAGATACACATTATGTAAGAGGACACACAGGGGTCAACTCAGAAACGTAAATAACTATGGCATGTGCATGGATTGAGGTAATATTTGGTTAATCATCCATAATATAAATGCTGTCTAAAATCAACCTTTTCTCTTCGGTAGATATAGATCCTCACAGAAATCAGGGATACACTACAATAGCAATACTTCTGCTATCAGGGGATTGACGCTCATGATTTTTTCTCAGTCTTCCCTCTTTTTCCAGCATATCTTTTGTGAGGAGAAATGAAACTTTCTCCACTATTACGAAGAAGAGCTGTGGATTTTGAAGGACTTGTTACAAGTCTGTAAATTTGGAAGGAGTCTTGTTGAGCCCATTCCTTAGAAAAGTACTTTTGCTGGAGGATAGATATGAACGGAGTGGGTCAGAAGACAAAATGAAGGCAGTGAGGGAGGCAGTCTTTGAAGGGAAAGGACACAAACTGCTAAACATCAGAGTATGTAGGCAGCTCAGCTCTTGCTGTGTATGAATAAGGAAGAGATGAAACCAAGGAGGTGTGCAGTAGGAATAACAACATCAATTCCTAATTAATATCACTGAGAAGACCAGTAAGATTTGGTTCTGAGAGAGAACCTTGGTGGGAAGGGACTGATAACAACATGCAGCACGTGTTTCACTCAAGGGAAAGCAGCTGTTTGAAATCCAGGCTTACAGTGTCCAGAAGATGCTGTGCTTATGCTGTACAGAATCGAAGCTACTCGTTTCTTCCGAGGCCAGCTGAGTGGAAGAAATGCCTTGGCTTACACACTTCAGAGCTTTTCCTTGAAAGGCAATTGAATTATCAGGGGAACATAAATCTTTCCAATCAGGAGATTTACAGTATGTACATTGTTCTAAATGTATTACAAATAAATTACTGCTGCTTTCATCATAGCTTCAAACTGAAATTAGCTGATGCTTTCATCTTCGTTGAAAAGGTGTGTTTTTTAATTAGACTCATAAGGTCTTAAGTAACTATTTGCTCCATTTGGGCTAGGGAAGGAGCTATGGAATAAGTTTACCTCATACCATGTTACCCCTGTCTCCTCATTTTATATCCTTTTAATGTATTGTTTTAACAGTTTAGAAACTAACCATCATGTTTCTGAACTGGAATATCCTTCGTATTTATAGCTAGGAACTGAAACAGAAGGCACTCCGACTACATCAGCTATCTATGAAAGGGAAGAGGCAATTCAGATAGACTACAGCAGCCTAGCAGATGACCTGAAGGTAATCTTTTTTGTTTGAAATTATTAGAGATTGAGTTTTTTATTTTTATTTCAAATACTTTAGTTGTTGAAATCATTTATTCTTCACCCTAGTCTTTAAATGAAGCTTACTAAAAGCACTGTTAAGATTAAGTGCATGTGTGTTTGTGTTTTGGTTTTGCAATCATACATAGCACTAATGTATGGGATTTCTGCATACATCAGTTTCCTGTAAAAGTAAATCTAATTTAAAGCTTACCTAAACTATCAAAATAGAATGGAGAAATAGTAAATATAACTCTGATTTTTCCTTCCTCCTTTACCTTCTGCCTTTAAGTTCCAACACTGCAGGTTATGACTCAAAACTCTAGAAACGGCTGCTGGCGGGGGGTTGTACCACCTTCTCTCAGTAGTATTTTCAGAGACTGAGAGTTACCATGCATCCCTCTGTAACAGTCCATTAGGTCATGTTTTCTCAGCAGTTTTTTGTAATTTGGTGGTTTTTTTCCTTTTTAATCATAAGGAAAATAATTAAATGTCAGAGGCTAGGTACAGAGTAAGGGATGAATCTGTCATCACTGGAGCTGCTCTTACAGAATTCATTGAGAACTTGTCTTCAAAGGTTTTCTTTACAAAACAGGTAGAGAAGCCAACTGATCCTCCTCCTGTGTTGTATTTTAACTCAGACTTGTAGCCTGAAGGGAATTGGTTGTCTGTTTTTAAAGGTCTTGTGGAACAATGCTTAGGATCTAGTAAATTTATTCTGAGAACTAAGACTCCGAGTGCAGTTTTTTGTTTTGTTGTGCTTCCAGGTAAAGCTATTAGATGAGTGGGGTACTTCTTCCAGAAACCATGAGTGCTTGCTGTGTATGTTGAAATGTCTTGGCCTAAAAGAAAATTTTATTGTTTTAGTATTATTTTTTTTCTTTAGGACCTAGAGTCTGAGAAAGATGTAGAGGATCATCTGAAACAGATGCAGCAGGAAATAAAATCTAAAGAGAATACTTTAATCAAGACAGCTGCTCCGAACCTGAAAGCAGTAGAGAAATTACAGATAGCTCGGGACAAATTCCAAGAATCAATAGATGGTAACACTGAGTCTTTCATATTTAATCTCTTTTGTGACTGTGAGTTTTCACCCTAATTGAAATTCTTCTTTCTGGAGTTGGTCCTGCTGTCTTTGCTTCTTTCATATACTGAAGTATTTTTTTTGTGCTCAAATGTTTATCCTCAGTTGCCTTTTTAATTATATGTAAATGATTTATTAACATATACTTTACTCTGTAGTAGTTTACTGAAATACAGTTTGAATGATTGGAAAGATACTTTGTTGGCCAAATGACATCATAAAGTATTTTTACTTATTTTTTAAAAATTACTGACTTTTATTATAAAAAATTCTTTAAATTCTTCTTAAATAATTGAAGGAACATATATGTATTGTCCAGAACTCAGACATGAGCATTACTGCAAAACTACTGGTATCCTCGAAGAGCATTGCAGACTTTAACATATTAAGAAAATCAAGGAGCTCTGAAGCTGTTAACAGGTAAATGCTGGTGCTGCTGAACGCTACCCAGTTTACAGAAGGAATTAGAAGAATTTTGTTCGTTGCTCCAGACAAATGTGGGATAGCGCAGGTTGAATACATCCCAACTTCTCAGGTTTTGGGGCCTCCATTTGAAATCTGGAAGGAAACTCTGTAATATTGGTATGCTCCTTGTATGTGCACGAGAACCTTTTTCTGCAATAAATATTTTCCTTCAGGCTTGTTATGGCACACAATACATATTTGTTCTGTGTATTTGCATAGAGGCTTATTATGGAGTAATTTCAGTAATTTTTTTCATAGCTTTTGAGACCAGCAGAAAGGAGGCCAGAACATGCAAGAGAGAATTTGAACAAGTGAAAAAAAAGAGATACGAGCTTTTTAGCCGGTGCTTTGAGCATGCCTCCATAGCTATTGATGAGATCTACAAGAAACTCTGCAGAAACAGCAGTGCTCAGGTGTGTCACGTTCTTGGGTGCTTGGCTTAAAAGGCCTACTTGATGCTTTGTTATCTAGAATAAGAGAACTTAGTAAGACTTTTACTTTCCAAAGACAGTTTCAGCCCTGGAGAAGAAAATCACATAAATAATAAAGACTTCAGAATTTTAAGGTCAGAGGAGGAATAGGTAATATGCCAAAGCATGCTTGACATTAGACAGAGAGATGTGATCTACAGTGTTAACAGAATTGGGAGTTACTCAGTTTGGGTTAGTTTTACTCTTTGTATTTAGCAGACTTGTAAATTATCATGACACAAATGTGAAATATATTTGAGTACATCATTTAAAAATAACCCTGGTTTACAGATCTAGTGATACCAATAATAATTAATTAAAACCACTTAATCATTAGTATAGATAAAACTAAAAATCATAAATCACACTTTCTGTGCTAGTGTTTTTTATGAGGTTTTGAAGCTTCTTATACCTCACTTAAACATTTAAAAGAGAGAGACTTAATATGTCTGCAACTTCTAGGAAACCTGTAGAAAAAATTCTTTCACAACTGTATTAGTCTTTTTTAGTGTTCCAGTATTAATGCTGAAAGTAAAGAAGAAACTCACAAATGCTTTGGTTACAGCAAATTCTGTAGACAGTTGGATGTTTAAAGGGCTCAGGCTTGAACTCCTTGTCTGTCTTAAACTTCAGATTTTGTGTTTTCTCGGAGTCAGGTATTCAGTGAACACCTTAAATATCTTTAAATATATCCTTTCTGCTTCTAGGTTGGACAGGATAATAAAGCATTTCTTCATGATTTCTGGGCATATACCTTCTGTGATCCAAGAGGATAACTCATTTGAGTGTCAACTATGGAAATTTTTCTTCTATCTGTATGCATTTGTGCAGAGGGGAAGATACTACTATTTTATTTTCTCTTCTATTTAATGGGAAAAATAAACCATGTAGCAATTAGCTTATCCATCATAGCTTTTAATAGTTTGGTAAAATGAACATTCCTTTAAAATAATACTCTTAATTTTTGGACCTGGGAACCAGGATACAAAGTATAATAGAGAAAGCCTACCTATATTAAAATCTTTCTCCAGCTCAAAGTTAGATTTTGTAAAACTAACCTTTCACAAAGTGTAATTTTGGAAGTATATTTACTCCCAAACAAAAAAGAAAACTGCTTTTTAAGTCTAAAATTTTAATAATTAAAAAAAATTAAAGCGATTTACATAAAAGGTGATAAAATCAAGTTTATTTAGTCATTGAAAGTTTGTAAATAACATATCTGCAGAGCCATTTCCAAAGTGGTTTTGTTAATTGGTCTCCTAGCTCATGGTTTGTTAACAAAGGCATATTCACTGGGAAATTTTACCCTGCTGCTCTTCTGTATAGATGAACAGGTGTCTCCTACAAATGAAGCTAACTTAGCAGTTTCAACACGTGCTCAGTGTTTAAACCTAAAAAATATCCACTTAATAATTATATAAATGTCACTATTAAGAATGAAATGTATGTGTTTCCAGGCATTCCTTACTCCTGAGAATCCCGAGGAGCCTTATCTGGAAGGCATTGGCTTTAACTGCGTGGCTCCAGGGAAGCGCTTCATGCCAATGGACAGTTTGTCAGGAGGTGAAAAAACTGTGGCAGCTCTGGCTCTTGTGTTTGCTATACACAGGTAAAAGAAATATTATGGTATTATCCAAGTGTGTGGCTGATTAAGTGGCAGGAAGATAGACAGTGTTACACTTGCAAATATGTTAAAAAAATCTGCGAATAGAGTATTTAAACATTAGTAAAGTCCTTACTTTTTATCTGTCATTACTTCTTGTCAAAATTTTATGTTACAGTAAGTGAATCTCTAAAGTAATTAGAATGGTTATTAACGTTTTTGCATCTAAGTGCAAAATACTGTTTTGTCTTCTACAGTTTTCGGCCAGCACCTTTTTTTGTTCTAGATGAGATAGATGCTGCCTTGGATAACACAAACATTGATAAAGTAAGTTGGTCCCTTTCACTTCAGCCTTTTATCAACAATATAATGATATCTTTTGCAGAAGGATGGCTACTTTTTCGTTATAGGTTGATGGGATAAAGAGATTGATTACACTGTCTTAACCTGTTTTAAAATATTATTGGGTTTAGGATGGAAATAGTGGCTATATGAGATATTAGACTAGGACTAGGTTTAAATTCATACATCTAAGAATGTTTCAATCAGTCCCCAAACTCTGAAGTTGAGAAAAATAGGTCAGGAGTGCAAAAGAATGCTGCATAACCACATGTGGTGTGATCAGACATGAAGGTTACTCGTGAATTTCTGGTTGGGGTTGGTTGGTTGGAATTTTTAAGGCCTTAGAGTTCCCCTTCCTGTAAGAAACAGAAAGAGTATATCTGCATGTTGAACATCAAGTCATTCTGTCACTGGAGTATTTATTTTATATAATTAGCCTACTAAATATCTTTACTTTAACACCAATTAAGGGCTATCACTCCCATCATTTTAGTCACGTGAACTCTTGCTTGCTTGAAGTAACTTCCCGTCCTCTCAATTTCTTTCCCTTTTTGCTAATAACTATTCACTGTAAAAACTTGGCTCGTTCTGACACATCTGGTAGAAGAGATGTTCACTTTATACCTAAGAAGATGCTAAGCAGCATTCTTCTTCAGAACACTATAAATAAAGAATAGCTGATTATTTTTTTTTTGTCTTCTATGCAACTGTATTTCTCAATTCAAACATTTCAAATCTGGTTTACTTTTCAGATAAAAATCACATTTGTAGCCCACAAAAGACGGTCATATTAACAGTAGTTAGCCAAATGGTTCCTAGGCTTATAACCCTCAATGGGTAGTATTTTTAGTTGTAAAGTATCATATTTCATTTGACACACCAGTATGTTTTTAAGACGTATATTCAAGAAAATAAAGAACATCAGTGTGGAAAGCTTAAGTATTCTAAGTTCTGGTCTAACGTGTATTTATAAAACCAGCATGCATAAATACCACTTTATGGCCAAAGAGTGATTAAATTTGGATTACGTTACACGTTAGGGTTAACCCTGAAAGTGCCTTGGTTGTCTACATGAAGCCTCCGGCCGAGTCCTTGGGGCCCGTCTGAGCTGACTGGGAGGCGACGCTGAGCTCCCCGCGTCGAAGCCGAAGTGGGCTCCTGCCCGTTCCGTGGCTGGAGACGGGCTGGGCGCCCGGCTGCGCAGCCTCTGTCCGCTGGCCTTCCTCCTCCTCCTCCTCCTCCTCCTGCGGGGTCCCTAAACGGGCCGCTCTCCCCGCCTCGGCGACACGAAGCAGGCAACGCGCGGGGCAGGCTGAGGTGTACAGAGCGTGCTGGGAGAGCAGCTGCCTGCGGAATGCAGGAAGAGGGTGATGAAATAGTGGTTTCCTAGGAAATTCCTTTAATTGGCTTCAGTATCTGTCTAGCCGTCGTTACAAGGAGGGTTAGATTATTCTCTAAGCATGTGTGAAAAGTGTCTTAAACGGCAGAATGAGCAAAAGCAAAATTGCAGTGATGTGCAAGTATACCTAAGTTAATTTTTCCCTGCTCCCAGGGTCTTTCATATCTCTTTCCTCATCTGCAAGATGCAGTTGTTATTGGAAAGCACTAAAACCTTGAGACAGACGAATTAAACATTGCAAGTGAGCAAAAATGATACATGGAAAATTGTGTGTTGCTGGTGCTCACTCATATCCACGTTTCATGCTTAGAACTAAGTGTTTTTCCTTCCACTCAGCTTAAGGATTTACTAAAGCAGATGTCCAGTAATTTACCTGTAATTATACTGTAAAATGAATGTGAATTATGTAACTCACTGAAGAGAGTTCTTCCACTAAAAAAATGACTTCCATATCACATAGATATATAACTGTGCAGACAAAAGCCTAACTGAAAATGTACTGCTTTTCCTTTATTCAGCATTTAATTTATATTGTGGGATACTGCCTTATTCAGTCACTAATTTACAACTTAATATTTGAACCTTTATTTTGCAGATCATTGAAAAAAATGCTGCTGTCTGCAGTGAACTAGTGTGTGTTTAAGATCTTAGTTTACAGCCAGTAACAACCTTTACACACTTTCTTTCCTTATTCAAGAATTTCCACCTTCCTTTGTAGTTATATTAAGGAAAATATTTTTCATTGGCACTGGCCTTTTTCTCTAACTTCATTCATTCAAGTAAATGATTATTTTCTTAGCATTTTCAAAAAGCAGCAACTCTGAAACTGAGGGGTTGTTTTAAGAACGTGCAAAGTATCTGTCTTAAGACCATTAGATTTCTCATTTTATCCTGCTTATTTCATAACCGAATTAACTGAATTCTGCAACTAACATAGTTCAGTTCTTTCCTCATCATTCCCTATTTATAGCATGGTTTAAGTCTGCCAGAACTAACTTACTGAAATATTTGGCTTCTTTCCAAAGGTATCAAGTTTCATTAGAGAACAGGCACATGAACAATTTCAAATGATAGTTATTTCTCTAAAGGAAGAGTTTTATTCCAAAGCAGACGCATTGATTGGAGTGTGTCCAGAGGTAACAATTAATTATTACCAAACTTTGTTAAATAAAACATGCTGGGTTTTGTTGAAGTACTGACACCTTAAGGGTTACTATGGTTAATCATGTACGTAATTGTGCTGCTGGATTTGAACTACTTTGTGATCAGAAATAAGTGCAGGTACTGGCTCGATGAACAGATCGTTTTGGTAACTCAAGCTCCCTATTGTATCTCATAGTTGTTTATGAAATGCTTATTTCAAGTAACAGAAACGTTTTAAATCGTATGATCCTTCCTCTTCTCAGCATGATGACCTTATGTTCAGCCGAGTTCTGACCTTGGATCTTACCGAGTATCCGGACACCGATGAGCAGCAGAGAAGAGAGGACAAACCCAGCTCCGTTTCAGAATAAAGCGTGGATCATGGCAGCGCCAGGTGACAACAGCAGGAACTGGGTTTACGGCCGACTTACAAATCTGAGTTTGAACGTGGCTGTTAGAGAAATGTTTACCTTTCAGAAGCAGCAGTTTTCGAAAATATTGAAGGAAGTAACTGTTATTCATTGATACAGTTTTGTTAACAAAAGTAAGAGATAGCCAGAGGTTTTCATTTATGGGTGTACATTCTGGTATGCAAGTGCTTTGTCTTTCAAATGTTTGGGGTTTTTTTGCCTTAAGATGAAGGATTAGAGGTTCACATAAGCACACTATCACAAAGATAAGCCTCTTGCTTTTCTTATGAAAAGTCATGTGTTTAGCCGCATCTTTGGTGCGCTGTTGAGATGCATGCTACCACTGGTCAAGACCTTCACAATTTCTCCCTTTTGTGTGGCAGCTGCATCTATTTGCCTTTAGATAGGATTATTTCCTGGGTTTTTTTTTAAAACAAGATACTGAAATCTGCCTGTTATCTTATGTGACTTCTGTGACACCCAGTAAGACTTCAGTCTTTCACTGCAACCTTATGAAAATATTAACTTCACAAAAGCTCATGATAGATCTCCACAGGTGTGTTGTAACATTGAAAAATTTCACCTTTGAGGTATTCTACCCCCCACAAAAGTAGAAAGAATAAACCAGGTGCAAGTCAGATGCCATACACGTAGCAGCCTTAGAAAAAAGTAAATTGGTTTGGAGTTGAGATTTATTACATAGCTGTCCCAGTAGCATCAAGTTTATTTTGATGGCCACGCTTCATCTAAAAAGCAAAGTTAATTAAGTTGGTTACAGAACACCGAGAGAGCTTGAATCACTTCATCTGGCTTAAGTTTCACCTCAGTGTATGCGGAAGGGCTTTATTGGGTTTATTGTTGTTCATAATAATTATATTTTATGTTCATATACTAGCTTCCTTCTGTCCACCACGCTGCTTACACATCTGCCTTGTAATGTGTTGCCAATACTGTACTTGTTGTACACAACTGATGACGTCTGGACACGTGGGCTTACGGCACAAGGAAGGAATGACGTGAGCAGTAGGTAATGTGTTCCTGTGGGAATATAACAATGTAAGTCTGTCCACTTACACTGTAGACCAATGTTTAGCAAATACTCATGTTGCTGCCACACTTTATTTAATAAAAGTTATTTACTCTGAGTGTAAGTTGTGAGTTAGCATTGGTCCCTTAATTCAGAATCCATTGACAGATGTAAAAATACTTACAGTAGTGTGAAGGATGAACAGAAGAGCAGCCTCTAGTGATTATCAAAGAAAGACCTTTGACCCACATCAGTCTGTGTATTGCAAATACAGAAGTTTTGTTTTGGTTTGTGGGAGTTTTTAACCATTTGCTAGGAACAGTTCATTGAAATAGAAAAATACAGTAAAGAAACTGAAGAACAATGAAAGCTACACATTTTAGTTACCATATAGGAATGGTCTATTTGGCTTTAAATATTTTATTAAAAGAGCATATGCCATCATCAGAGATGTCCTATCAACATCATTACACAGCTTCAGCAAGACAGGATAATAAATGGTCAATAAGTTTGTTTTCAGTAAATATCTTACTCCCATTTTAAAAAAAATTACAAATTATGTAGAAAAAGAGCAATCTACATCAGAATCAGCAAACATCATTTAGTATGCCAGTTTGCAGGGTTAGTTCTTTCACAGCACTCTGCTAATAATTTAAACAGGGCCTTAAACAATTTACCCTTTCACTTAACAGATAAATGGAACAGGTGAGTTTCAGGTTCTGTCCCTTCTGACTGTATTTTAAACCCTGAGGTAGCTGCAAGGCAATTCCATCCCCAAGAAGACTTAAAATACATGGGGGAGGGGGTTGTGTAACAAAACCCAAACTAGGCATTTCTGCCTTCTTACTGTGTATGTTAGGAATTAAAATAACTCCTTACTTACTCATCTGCTTTTTAGGCTATGAGTAAGTGTCACTGACTTAAATGGGGGGAGGCTGTTGCATCATAAGTTGCTGTTGAGCAGTGTCTACAACGTGGAAGCATCGCCAGTGCTAGGTGTAAGCTGATCCTTACTAAAGGGAGGGGATGTGATTTCCTCATGTGGATCTGACTGCAGGCACAAGATAAGGAGCTACATGACTTTAGGGCTGGGCTTAAATAATTAATCATGGTTATAAATAGCTCATCTAATTAATTTTGCTGCAGCTTGAAGCAACAATTGAAGTGTTCTAAGCTGATAATCAGCACCCAAAATAGCATGACAGAGCACTTTTCAAAGCAGCCAGTTGATGCTGACTAGAGAAGCCAATTCTGGAAGTTTGTCTTGGAGATAATGCTATATATGCAGTGCTAAAAGACTTAATTTTCAAAAGTGGTGTATGCATAAATACATCACTTATGGGCTATATTCAGGCTAGTTTTGCTTTTGACTTTTAGCTTATAAAAAAACACAGCTGAAACCTTGAGAACTGGTACTTAAGGTGCTTAGCAATGATACTGCGTACTGAAACCCAAGTACGGGTTCCAGACTGTCAGTCATGAAAGATGACTGGGTGTTTTCTCCTGGGGTAGAAGAGAAGAGTTCATGTGCATACGTTGTTTAAGATGGCTTTTCTGGGCAAAATGTCTTCACCTTTTCACCTGCTTCAGAACAGGGACAAAGACTTCCACACCACACAAACTACCCATCCCGGTAGTTACTAGGCTAGAAAGAAGCACACACCTCACTTTTAAGCTTTTCATTTTGAACACATAGATACTAGAGAACACGGAGAAATTGGTTTTGTGACATAGGAGTAAAGAGTTGACATACCACCGTTCAGTCAGAAAGGTTATCTGACAGCCCCATCGCTTCCATTCCCTGTAAAACCTCGTTCTAGTGTAGCGTGACCTCGGAAGGCGTAACAGATCAAATCCACAGGGAACGTAAGCAGAGAAACGTGCCCGAAGCAACCCCCAGGACTGCCAGGTCCAACTGTGCGGGTAGCAGAACAAGGAACGGTCCTGACCCTGCTCTGCAGGCACGGAGGTGAGAGGCAGCTGACCAGAAAATTTCAGGAGGTTATCGGTGTTAGTGACTGAACCACTAATTATGTCAGTTATATATATACCAGTAGCAACTGAACCACTAATTATGTCAGTTTAGTGCTGAGAGGAGTGGTAGGCGAAGTAACAGCACCTCAGGGGAAAAAAAACAGTTAATGCAGTGCCTGACCTTAATCATTTGAGTAATTCAAATGAAGTCGAACTTCGACATTAGAAATGGTCTACAGGTACATAATTAGATACTAACTGGTTTTCATTCTGCTGCATTAAGACTATCCATTGTCTGCTTTCTGAGATAACTGGCTGCTTAGTCTATGATTTAAACAATACTATTTTAACTGTTTCCATAGAAATACACTGCAAATAGGTCAGTAAGCCCCCATATATATATGGTATGTCCTTGCCAGACATTACTTTTGCATCCTTTTTTTCCCCCATGTGATCTCATGCCTTGACAGACTGACACATGAAAACAAATATGCTAAAAGTGTAAAACGAGCAGGTTATCATGATGCAGGTTCTATAAACGTGACACGCCACCTCCTCTTCCTAACAGCTCAGGGATCTGAAGCCTGCCAGCAGCCTTGCGCTAACTGACCCCTGAAGACTTCAGCCTCCAGCAGCCTAACTGCAGCTCAGCTGATGAGAAAAGAACAGAAAACCCTTCAGTTTGAAGGCACCTAACAGATAGTCACAGGTGTACTAAAAGTGATTTTTGACAGATTCAAACATTACCTCTGTTGTGGCTTCACCTTGGTAAGAGTTTGGTCCAACTGACTGGAGGGACAGGCAGAGAAAACCTGCACCTGCTTCTAAAGGACCCTGCAGCCACCGTTGTAGTACGGAAGGGCCTGGAGAGCCACTAGTACGACTCAAGCTTTACACACATTACACATTTACAGCTTTAGAAAATAAAAGGCTAAGATGCACAATTATTATTCCACTTAAAACCATGGAAATACTCAGCTCAAAACTTTCCATGCAGCAGATGTAAAACACCTACTGTTAAAAAGCTTCTGGGTTGAGCTTTGGGGTTTTTTTTCATTAAATAGTGAGTATACCATTATCTGACTGCTTGATTCTCTTAGAAGAGTCGGTGCCATTTTCTCCTAACTTCCTTTTAGCACAGTCCACACATGAAGTTCCTGTGGAGTGAGAAGAAAAGTAAATTTAATGTTGCTACATACGTGTGCTTTGTAGACTTTTTATTAAAAGTCTTTTATTAAAATTTTTATTTTAAAAAATATTAAAATAAACACAACAGTGGTCCACTGAGGTTCTTGGATTTGGATTCTGAAGTACAACCCTAACCCTACTGAAAGTCTGCACCACTTCAGGGAGCTCCAGCTCTTCCCCAGCACTGAGCTCTGGTACTAACATATAAATCAGGAAGTAGCTAGTTACACAGCTACCTTTTGAAGAAAATAATTCTTGATTTTGTGTGATAATGCCTGTGGAGTTCAGAGATAAGAAGCTTCTTTAAAAAGTTTGGATCCCTTATTCAGAAGAAGAAAATTCTTGCTGTGAGCTACTGTTGAGAGTATGAACAGCAAAAACGAATGAAGGGAAATTCCTTCAAATCAGGACATCCTTCTCTTAAAACTCTAGATATATTTTTTTGCAGGGTATTATACAAATCTGTGTTAAGGAATAATTCTCCTTTATTTTTTTACTTGCTATGTATTCCAAAATACAAGTAAATGGGTGCTAAAATTACTTGTAAGGAGGGTGTTAACAAGTTAGTAAAGGAGCTTTATTTTAAGTGGAACTGGAATAAATTGTGCTCAAGTTTTTTGTTTATTTTCCACTGATGCGTAAGTGTACTTTACTGAAAAAGGGATTTATGAACTCATCAGAAAGACAGATAAGCTTAAAATTTGGAGTTACAAAAGTAATCTGTGACTTTACACCTCCTCCTGAGTATCTTGGACCTTGTGTACTTTTTGTCAGTGAAGAAGTGGGGGGGTTTAATATACTGCAATGCCAAAGACCCTTACGTCCAATAATGAAATGATACTTCCATACAATTTTGATACTCTTTGCAGCAGCAGCACAAGTATCTTCGAAATGTAATCTTTTTAAGTTGAAGTGGTGTTTCAAAGGGAAGTTTTGCTATTTTATACCATAAATTGGAATGTATTACTGCTCTTCTTATTCACAGAAGTATCACAAAGATACCTGAACAACGCTTGGCCAAAAATTCACCTTCAGTACTACACACTTAAGCTTGAGATTCACTCTTCTCTACCTTCTTAAGGAGGACACTCAAAATAGCCAAACATGTGTTTGGAAGTTTAAGCCAAAACCACACGGATGTTAACATTATCTGGGAATGTCATCGTTAGTAATTTTTTATATATATTTTCTGGGGCTTTTCCATTCAATCATTTCTCATTTTATTGACAGCTGAAAGCCAGCAGTTATCTGCTAATACTTAGAAAGAGGGTAAAAAGAGAATCTGTTAAGCAGACTTTCAGAGCTAAATGAGAGCGCTACACAATAATAATGTAATTACTTTGTAATAAGAGACTTATTTTTACCTCTCTGATAGATTATGGAACTTTCTGTAAAAATAAGAACATTACTTACCCAACAGTGTTGTGCTGTCCACTCGATCAGCATCTAGAGAAGCGTCAGAGACAGCAACAGCACAAGTTAGCGTCAAAAAAGCTTTTACACTTTTATGCAACATCCCAAAATGGCAAGGTTGTATTTAGAATCATATGTCCCATGGCAGGGACACCTTCCACCAGACCAGGTTGCTCCAAGCCTCATCCAACCTGGTCTTGAACACTGCC
>JAVJGH010000022.1:2441658-2451661 GCA_035590175.1 Aviceda leuphotes | reverse complement strand
ACTGCCGCCCCGGCAGCAAAGATTCCGCCCTGAGAAAAACGGTTCCCGGCCCCGGGGGGGGGGCGGGTGGTTCGGCCCCGCGGGCCGGCACTCGCCTCGTTAAAACGCGCTTGTAAACCGGTGCCTAAAGGCGGAGCTGGGCGGCGTTCAAGCCCCCCCCGAAAAATACCCGAAACCCTTTTTGAGGCAAACCCCGAAATGAGCAGCCCGCCAGCCCGCGTGGAATGGGATGAACCGGCTCTCGGCGAGAGGAGAAAGGGGGCTCGGAGGTGAACTGGGGGAGGGACGGGGTTAGTGCCGTCAAGACCGACAGGTGATGGAAGCATCGACGATGCGAAGCGTTAGGGCGAGGAGAAAGCAAAACAAAACACGAAAAAAAAAAAAAAAAAAAAAAGAGAAACAAACCGCCAAAAGATTGCGTGGGGTTACCTTCCGTGGCTCCACCGGAGGGTCGGCGGGCAGCCGGAGAGCCCACGGCCAAGCTCTCCTCCTCTGCAAAGCGCTTTGCTTTGCTTTTTTAATCGCTTAAAGCCGAGGCCTAAAAACTCGCAGGTCCTTCACCACGGTTTATCACGGCGTTTGATTAACAGTACGTTGCTCGGTTCCACGGGTGTTCCACCGTGTCGCTTTTCCAGCGCGGTGGCTTTGGTGGACTTGAAGCGCTTACTGGCGTCGGCTTCCCGAACGTAGCTCTTGAAAGATTTTCTTTGTTTCTCTAGTCAGCCAGTTCCATCGTTTCGGGGCACAATCGGGATTCACAGGTTTTGTATGCCTGTATGATAGATTTGACCACTCTCTTCTGTTTGTTAAACACCAGTGTTGCACTGATATTCTGGTATAGTTTTAGTAAGAATTTCGGTAAGCATGGCCAGTTTTGCGGATGAAACATAAACCCACTGTTTTTACTCCATACCCAGCGTTACTTTTGGCAAGAGTAGTTATGTTGACCGCACTGACTTCACTAACTTTCAGTTTGCGTAAGAACATCGTGTCCTTGTGAACTGTCTGTGCAATATGCCCTAGACATCAGTTCTCACTTGGTCTTTTTTTATATCGCTACCTTGCAGTGTCCCTAGAAAGTCTGAACAAACATTTGGAGAATCATATTCATAGCGATAAGGAAAATGGAGGATGGGATCAGAGAGAACAGGAAGGGAGAAGAAAGAAAGTCACGGCAGTCTCACCTGAAAATGGAGGTTTGATTGAGTTAGAGAAGCTCTGCAATGCTTCTAGCTCTTCACCTTCCACCCTTCGCTACTGCCAGTCACTCAGCAATGTATTTTAACATGCTGATATTTAGGGTTCAGTAACCCTGAAGGTCAAAGACCTCGTGTTTTAAAATAACCAGGTGATTCTCTGCTGCCTAAACCCCCGTAACTATGTCTGAAATCCAGCCTGCAATTCCATTTGACACTGCATTGTAATAACGTTGGAATGTATTACTAAATAAGTTGCTGCATATCTTAGAATATTTTGTCAGCTGTAGATAGGAGTCACAAAGACTTGCTAAATATTTTCCAGAGCTTGAGACTCAAGGTCAGACCTATCCTGTAGATTTACAAAACCTAATATTCTTCTTTGTTTCACATTAATTTAAAAAGTAATAAGAGGAAATATTTGTGAAGAAAGGCCCTTGAAAGCTTTCCCATTTTTCAGTCTGAGTCAATTCATCTGATAAATGTTATTACCTCTTCATGTAAGCCTTGTTCCTTTTATATCTTTAGACTACAATAACTATTATTTAAAAAACCCCAACAGTACTCACAACAATAATAAATTACATAAGCTCTGAATTCCCTTGCAAGGGGTTAGGAAAGTTACTAAGGACAAAGAATATCAATACTTTCCAATCAAATACAGTACAAAAGTAACCATATAAAATACAATCAAAAGGAGGTTTGGTATACTTTTCCAAATGTACAACAAGAGGTAACAACGTATTGTTTTCCATTATATTTCCTTGTTATTCCTGAAAATGTATATGACAGACAAGCAAACACCTTCACAAGAAAATTGCCATAAAGTTCAGTAGCAAAAGTTGCAGTGAGAAGAGGGTGCTGAAGTGTGTTGAAACCTGTAAGCTTTGAAATAGGAAGGAGTTTCTTTCAAGAAGCAACAAAGAAAGGCAAGTTCTGTTCTGCTACAGTTGAGAAACTCTGAGAGGTAAAATACTTAAAAAACTTTAAATAAAATAACTACAGAAGCTTCCCACTTGATTCAACCTAAGATTTTTCTCTCATAGTAAATTCATATGTTTATCCAAGCGTACTAAACAATACATTAATTCAGTTGCTTATTTGGGGCTTTCTTGCAGACTTTAGAAATACTACTCAAAGTGATGTAATCAGGACAAGAAATGCAGCTGGTTGGTTTTGGCTGGAAGAGGCAATGCACCTGATTATTCAGCTGTGGTTTTATGCACCGAGATGTAACATTGATTTACTTTTGACATCTTGCTGTTTAATACGTTATCATAAAACAAACCCCAGTTTACATTATGCCAGAACCTGCTAGTTAGAAAGAAAACAAGTAAAACTCATAATGAAAGTTTATTGAGCTTGCTGAAAAGCGTCTTTAAGACACCAACTAACTCATGTCTTAATTTTTTTCATATCAGGAAGCCAATTTGCCCGTGTTGATTGAGATAAAATTCCTTCTATATGCACAATGGAACTGCTAGTTACTTCCTGTTAGGTGAGTACTTTTTCCTACCTCGGAGCTGACTGGATCTTACTAGTTCGTCATCTCTGTAAACAGAATAGTTTATAAAATGCTTTGAAGGAGACAGATGCTATCAGAATTTCAAAGTATGTTTTCAAAAGCCAATGTCAGTTCACTTAGAGTTTACCTGTGATTGAATATAGAGATTAATTTTCAAAGACAGCCTTTTAGTTTTTACTTCCAGCATTATGTGTGTCTAAGCCCTGCAGAGTGACATAATGTGTAAAATAATGCTGTATGTAACTGCAGGTGTACACTAGAGCTTATTTTTAAAGCTGCCAAGTGACAAGTACATCTGCAGTGACAGACACCAACAAGGTCTCCCTACAGTCAACTTTACTTAACAGAGCATAACTACATGCGAGTTCTGCGTTACCTCGCGCCCACCTCTCTCACACTGGCCGAATCGCAGTCAGTATTCTTCAGGGTGTACAATGTGCTGCTGCTGTCCTATGCTTTCTGTGAGAGAGGGAAGAGATGATAAGCTACAGCTTCTTGGGGAATTTTTTTTGAGGTCTCTTTTGAATAGCAGCGTAAGCTTTAGTAGTAAAAGGCTTTAATAACAGATTTGACTCGACACTGAACACAGGACAAAGAGCCAGATTATAATTTTAAGGTATGCTCCCTTTTACGAATAAACACAACCTTTTCAGTCCATTTGCTATGGCTTCCCCCCCCCCCTAAATTATTCCAATAATGAACTATTATTAAATTAATAATTATTGGATAATAATTAATAATAAATTAATTCCTATAATTAAAATCCATTGTCTAGAGTCCAGTAACATTAGCATCAGTGAGAGTGTAATCATTTCAGTATAGTCATATGTGGAAAAAATACATATTAAAAAATAATGGGGGAAATAGGGTCTGTTAGCTGCAGTCTTTCTGACCTTGACTTTAGTTTGAACAGTTCATAATGAAGTCTGAGTATATAAGTTTGCTTTGAAGAACTAAGGAGTGTAACTGACTGGAATGTCCTTTGATTAAATAGGTTGTCTTTTGCACCTTTCTGACAAAAAAAACAAAGCAGCTCTGTCACAAGGTCCTTATCTGTTCTGAACAGCAACAACTGGTTTTGAAGCAGTGTGAAAGGGAGAAAAGCCATTTCAAAGGAGAGGCAGAACTGTAATGGAAAAAAGGAGCAAAAACAAAACCAAAGAGGAGACAGTACAAAAAGAAAAAAAAAAAGAGAGAGAGAGAGAGAGAGAAAAGGTAAAAGGAAATAAAACATTAATAGACACTGGAAGGAATGGATTTTAATCAAGCATATTACTGTAAAGAACGGGCAGAGACAAAGCCAGACAGGAAGTTGCAAGTACTCAAATTTTGCTTGAATAAGCTGCTGCTGTTAAAAAATGTAACTAGATCAGAGAAATGAGCAGTGGGAATATTATTTTAAGAACTTGTTGGTGAACTGGCATAAAGGTCTTTCTTGGCTGTCAAATATCAGATGTTGAAGATGTTAGCCAAAATATTTGCAGAAATAAAATATATATAAAATAGGGACAAAAGTAGAGGTGTTACTCTCCTCTGTTAGAACATATCAGGTGCAGTACTAAGTAATAACTTGGGGGGGTTTTGTTGGGTTTTTTTTTTTTTTTTGCTTGGCTGGACTTTTGTAGTCTAATGGCTACTTGTTCTACCTAGGCATATGTTTAACAAGCTTAAAACCACAATCAACAGATCAGCAAGCAGAGAGCTATACAGG
Organism: Aviceda leuphotes; assembly: GCA_035590175.1. Classification (NCBI taxonomy): domain Eukaryota; kingdom Metazoa; phylum Chordata; class Aves; order Accipitriformes; family Accipitridae; genus Aviceda; species Aviceda leuphotes. The sequence continues at coordinate 2,447,229 of JAVJGH010000022.1, read as the reverse complement.
CGACCAGCACATGGGTCCAGTATGCAGTGCAGAAGTGCAGTGGAGAAGCATAGGTTAAGATCTTTGACTTTTCTTGAACTGCAGCAAAAAGGAGCCCTGAGGACAGGAACCCCATGAGCCTCCTCAGTGGTGGCCAGTCAGACTGTCTGATCCAGTGTACAGAGGAGCACTGTGGAATTGTTTGCATAATAATACTATTGACTGCCCAGATCTCATGTATTTTCTAGTAAGCAAACTTTTGGTTTGAGGTGGTTGGTAATATGATCTCTCCTGTAGTTTAAATATTTGTGCCTAACTCCTAATTTGGGGTATAGCTGAGGTTATCTATATTTGTAATTCCTATCAAGTAGGATCAAGTCTACAAAGGAAGCTGCAAATATAGCACTGAAGTCCAGGGAGGTAAGCCAAACGAAATCTTACTTAAGAAGCGAAGTTATTTGTATCCAGCCAGCTGCCATGCCTTATACCCTCTAGTATGCCTAAAGAGAAATGAAGCATTTCACCACATTTATGTTACACTTGCTTGGATTAACATCACCAACAGGTGAGAACCGTATTATGTATCAAATATGATTTTTGGTGTGAGATCTCAGCTACAAATCTCATTTAATGCATGCTGTAACAAAGTGTTTTGCTCTAATTCCAATAAAAATTACAGATACCAGCCCAGGGATATTTGGACACTTACCTTCTATTTTTTCATTTGAGAATCTGGGCCTTCATGCAGAAACTCATAGATACTACATCACAGAAGGAAGACATTCAGGCAGCAGTATCGTAGCGATGTCTTCAGGCCTCACCTTTAACTACTTGAATACTATGTAACCCACAAATGCTTGAAGAGTTATAATATAAAGTTCATGTATCCTACAGAAGAAAAAAGCTCTAAGGTGACTTTTGAGTTTAAATATTTCACTAGTATACTACAATAAGAAATTTCTGTAAGAAATTTCGAGTCCATTATTTTGTTAACTGGCTCTGGGTCTTTTTAACTAGATGAGGCAAAAAAAGCTCCATATTCTCCGGTTTTACTGGATTTATTGTGGAAGTTATCAACTCCAATAGAGACTCATATTGCAATATGGCTCTCTCCAGAATTCCCTGTTCTTAATAAGAAACAATGAAAGTAGAATTAGTTTATTCTACTAATGCAATCTTGTTTATAGCAAGTGCTAGTTAGTTTGAGGGTAACTTTTAAAAGGTCAGCTTCCTAATAAATGACTGCCTTCTCCTGCTACATCCCTTACAGTGACTCTTTGCAGTAAAGATGAAAAAAAAAATTAAAAAGTATCAAAAACTATTTACCTGTGCAGTGTGTTCCAGGCTGAAAAATTTCCTTGTGAGAAAATCCAGATACCTCCAGGTACTTTCACCAAGTTGTTAGTCCTGTTTTTTTATGGAAAGATAAGACAGTTAAAAGGTTTGAATAACAGGAATTTCCCAAGATTTCAATCTCATTCAGGCTCATTGTTCATTTTCACTCAATATCTCCTCACCTGCTAGCTAGAACAAATACTTGCACTGCACACCATGAGATGCCAGAGCCAGAAGAAATCCTGTGCAATGGCGTTCTATTACTCCTACATAAAAGACTAAGATTTGATTTGGTGTCTTGAACTGAACCAGCACTGTGATTAAAGCTTTTCAGGTGTTTTCATGCAAAAAGCCATTGCCTTTTATTTTTCACTCTTAAACTTCTCAGCAAACGAAAAAGCCAGTCTTTTGATATTTCTGCAACAAAAGATCTGTAGAAATAAGAAAGAAAATCTGTACTATCACTAGACTGGACAGCATAAGAGTATACGCACCACAGGTATCTGTCTGGTTAACATTTATAAAGAATATTTGCAAAGACAGGCATCCCAGAAATCTTTCCTGGAAAGGCATCAGAGTATGTTGTAGTAATGCAAGGCTGTTAAAAGGTCAAATTCAGTCTACAGCCATCCTATTGCGGGCTGTGTTCCTGTTACATAGCACAAGCTACAGAAATTGGTATTTGGGCAGGGGGATTCACAGCAACAGTTAGTATACATAGAATTTGGTGCCCATAGGTAAGTCAGCGAGATCTTTCTTTTGCCCATATTAAAATAAAATTCAAGGCAGACAACAACAAAAAACTGTGCTATTCTTCTGATGACACAGAAACTTAAATGACCTAAGTATTAATACTTGTGACTTAGTCAAATCCCTAGTTGAATAGTTCAGTTCTGTTTAACTTCCTCTAGTAGTTTTAATTGGATACCTCCTGTGCATGTGCTTAAACTGTTCCATGATTTTATACAGGAACATAGTGAATAGGTTTAGAAAGAATCCCTTGGGTTTACAAGTCCAGTTCTGTGTTTTAGCTGCATTATTAAACAGTAGGAAGCTGAGTTGCACCAGTGGGCACAGCAGTCGCTAGCTGACTTAAATGCTTTGGAATGAAAGCATTATGTAAATGTACTAATGATTAATCTAAAAAGAGTAATTTAAGGGATTGAAAGTGAGCAGAATAAATGATTTAACTGGAGGCTGAAGAGAATTGCAGACTAACTTGGAGAAATCCACTGCAAGGTTTGTATGTTAATATAAGCAAATTCAAATAAATCCCTTGCAAAACTGTGTTAAAAGAACATTACAGTAAGGTTCAAGCTCAAATGCTAAGAAGCCAAGAAATAGAAAAGGAAGCATTGCCTGTGTGTCCCTGATTTGCTTCAGCATGGATTTGCATTATGATGCTACTTTTTAGAAACGCATACTTCTTTCCCCTGTCCTACTTTTCCATCTTTTAGTACATAGGATGGATACTGTTTGCTTCAAAACTTTTTCTCATTATTGTCAAATGTGCAACCTTTGTGCTTAACATAATGCACGTTCTCTAAAACATTGTTGAAGATGAAGCTGCTTATGTATTTGCAAAGCAATATTCTCTTTATATAATGTCTTGTAATTTATTTTTTAAATTCCTGTGAGTTGGAGAGGAAAACTATCTCTGAACAATGGGAGAAAAAATGCATATAGAAATTAAAGTAAAATAATATTTATGATTTGGTTGCCTATTTTGAGATTACTATAATCTATGTTGTTTTACTACTTTGCATCTATAGTACCATAAATATTCAAAGCATGGTTTCCACTGACTACAGCGGTAGGTGGGAGTGTTAAGTATTTGCCCAAATCACATATGGATCCTCAAACTTTGTACCCAGATAACAAAGAACAAAGTACTACTGATCACACTAAAGAATTTTTGTTGAGCTGTTTTGTCCAGATTAGCACAAGAACTCTATGGTAGCTGAAGAGACTGAATCTACGTCCTGAGTAGGGAGGGACTGCCTGAACTTTGAGACTGTCATTTTCTTTTCATTCCTTGTTTGATCCAAAGCAGTGGTGTTATCTGATTCATCTGCAGAGACAGAAGCAGAGGAAATAATCTGTGACTCTGTAATTCAAGTACAATAACACCTATAAGTACGATGTTAAATTAATAGTGCAGAAATATCCATGATACAGATTTCTACTCTTAACTAACTTGACTTTGCAGCCATAGCATTCTTTTAACATTAACACTGTTATGAGTGTAAGGTTAATGAAAGACAAATAGATGAAATTGCATTGTGTGGTTTTAGGACTGGAGACGTTAAAAGCAATTCAAGGACCTTTGTCACCTAAGTGAAGAAAGGAACTGATAACAGGAGAAAAGTTAGCATGCTCTAAATACACAGATACTTACGATGTCTCGAGCTCTTTCCCTGTAGGTTTCACAGATACCAGGAACAACAGAGGAATGGTGAGATTCAGGAACCCTGGTCTCCTTTTCAGGTTTGCAGGGAAGCATTTTATTCCCAATTTTATGCACACAGCACCACCTCCATTCTGTTCCTGCTGGTCTGTTAAGAGGGTCCTGCCTCCATTCCAAGTTGATCCTTTCTCCTTAGCTCCTTCTATGTTTCTCATTCTTCCTATTCCAATCTTGATTTCTTTACCCAGCCAGCCACACTCTCATTTTGAGAAAGAATGATTGACTGTCAGGACATTCAATGTAGTTTCTTTGCCAGGTCACATTTAGTTTCCTCTTTCCTTATCCCTCAGCACTTACCCTGCTCTTGTCCTTTCTTTTGAAGCCTGAGCCTGATGGAAAACTGCCAGACAAGACTCTTAAGCAGCATCGTTATGAGGTGCAGTACTACTTTGTCCTTTTTCTGGCTCTTTGTGTCGAACAACCCTCTTTTCCTTGACCATCTTTCCTCCCTGTCAGACTTGTCATTTCTCCCGCAGGCTCACTGCCCATCACGGGCATCTGCTTCCCTCACAGTCACAGAGTCCCTCCTTCTGTTTTACATGCAGACAACTAGATCTGGCTATCCCCGCTTCTTCTTTTCCTCTGCCACGGCCCCAATTTATGGTTTCTTCCCATCTTAGTTACCCTGCACATCATGTTTCAGCTTCCCTTTCTTCCCATTGCCTAATTCTTGTCTGTTTGCTCCACAAATCCCATTCACAATCACTCTCTATCCTTCCTTTCAACATAGTTTTACCAATCAATCCCAATTTTACGGGATGGGATTGCCCTTATCTCTTCCTTCTCCCATTATGCCCTTTCTCCCTCCAGACATTTAAACCAAACGGCTTCCTCCCTCCTCTGCAGCTGTGTAGCTACCGAGACAAGATCACCCCTAGGAAATCTTGTCGAGAGTAACCTAACCCCTGGGGCAACCATTGCAGGGAAGGGCAGCCTCCCAGCTGTGCTCCTGAGGTAAAGCACCTTCCCCGGCTCGCTCACAGCTGGGGAGCAGGACGAGGCCCACGGACACCTGCTGCCGGCAGGAGCCAGGCTTCCACAGCCGTGAACGATTTCCCAGTCCAACAGGGCAGCGTGCACGGCACCTGGGCCACCCAGGCCACCACCACGACGGCCACCGCCGTGGCCTCAGCCCGGGGATCTGGCAGGCCCTGGGGGAAACGTCTCATGACCCATCCAAACCCGCCCGCGACCGCCTGCCAGCAAACCCTGGGGGGAGCCTTTTTTCGCCAAATGAAAATAAATTGCAGTAAATTACTTCTTAATCAGCAGAACTAACAAACCTGCTCTCCTATACATTAGTGTCTTTCCAATGAGTTAGTTATACCAGCGCAGCCGCTGGTTTAAAGCCAGATTCATGCTGCTTCTGCTGCCAAGGGAGAGGCAACAGTTTCTGCCTGCCTTCCCTGTAACAGGGTACTTGCCTCCTCTGCCCAGCTGCTGCCATGGCTGCTAATTAACTCGAATCATAATTATTTTTGAGATCGCCACACTTCACTTGGCTGGAGGCTCCCAGTGGGTTCAAGAACTGTTGGAGGAGCTGGCATGATGGTATGTGCCCTATTTCCACAGGTGATCAAGCTGAAAAATAAAAGGGAGCTTAAGTTCCTGGCCCAGATACCAGCAGAGATCATTCACCCCACTGGGCGTCAGGTGTTTACTGGTGTGTTTTCAGCTATGGCAGCCACTGGCTCCCAGCTGGAGGCTGTAGGCAGGGGTGGGCACATCAGCCAGCCCCTCAGGAAGGTGACAGAGCTGCGCCCTGGGAGATCGGACTGTCCAGAGCTTAC
>JAVJGH010000022.1:2408357-2424621 GCA_035590175.1 Aviceda leuphotes | reverse complement strand
ACAGAACAGCAGGGAACAGAGAAGGCAGTTCTTGGTCACTGCCAGCAATGTTTCATTGCCAAGCAGTTATGAAACTCATTTTATGAATGAGCCCATGGGACAGGCATTTTGACCACAAGTCTAGGATGACTTGCCTTTGTCTACAAAAAAAGAAAAAGTAGTCCTTGCAAAGGCTGGCTACCCTAACTATGATGCAAACAGCAGCATTACCCAGTTTCTCCTAGCAGGTTTACTTAGGGAAATTCAGACTTTTATACAAAGCATTTGTGTTTAGACAAAGGTAAAGTATCAGACTGTGGACCACTTGGTTTCATTAGCAAGATTTGGGCAAAGGCTTATAGCTGGTAGTGCTGCTCCCCACCTACTGGGAGTCAGCTAGCACAGTACTAACACTTGCTATCATTAACCAGCCCCACTGAAATACTATGGTTATTTATATTTTATAATAATACCTTAGTGAAAACTAAGGCCAGAGGCTCAGCTTGTACATAGCTTACAGCTACAGATTTCTCTCTTTTCCCCCATTCAGACCCACTCTCATCAAATAGTGAAGAATTGCTTGCAATGGCCACATATTGTAGTTATCTTCCAGAGAGGCATAATGCTGGCTACTCACCTGTTTCCTTCATTGCATACAAGTAGATGACATAAGATTTATTTGGATGCAGTGAGCTGTCAAACATACAGAAAGGTTTTTCTAGAGCAACTGTAGTAAGAGTGGGATTGTTTGTAGCAAGCTGAGGGGCTGCAGTCTGAGGCTTCAGGCTTCGATCTAGAAGAGAAAGTTACCCAAAAAAGTATATGAAAAAAATCTCTCCTCTCCCCCTGCAAGCTCTGACTCAAAAGGGAGGATCTGGCAGTGCTAACAAACAACATTAAAGCATAAAAGGGGGACATGAACTACAGCTTAGCAGGAAACAGCCTACCTGCCCTGTGAAAGTTTGAGAGTTAGGGGGTTTGCTTTAATGCAAAATGGGGACCCCAAGGATTTGGGAGAGGAGGCAAGAGATGTTGCTCCTCAAACATGCAGGTCACATCACCTCAGAAGGTGAAAGCCAAAGCCTCATTATAGGGGATACTTGAACATCTGTCTTCAGGGTCCCACATACAGCCTCCCCTCTCCAGTGGCAACACCAGAAGCAGTACAGTCAGTTCTCAAATCCTTTAGCAGTAAGGAATCTTAAGGTTTTTAAGACCAGGCTTGTTAACATACAGAGAGAGATAGCAAAACCTTACAAACAGGAAAACTGTCTGGGAGAGGCACTGGAAAGAGCAAGTAGTCTTAGAATAAAGTTTGTGTCAGACACTTCCTCCCTCTCCACACAAGCTCATCACATCTCCAGTCTCCTGGGGAAGATTAACTAAAAACAAAGAGAGAGATTCAGCAGCACCGCCTCCTTCCCAGCCTAGCTGCAGTAGAGACACTTCAACAATCTCCCAGCAGAATACATGCTTGAAGCCCTAAACTCCCCTCCCAACACAGGTCTTAGAGCAGAGAGTTGACACCCAAGACAAAACAAAAAAAAAACCACAAGAAAAACAGAAAGGGAAGAGGTACAAAGAGAGGAGCAACAGAAAAGGAGAAAAGACTGGAGATAGATGCCTCTTACCTGCACACAGCTGTCCCAAGCAGCAAAAGGCTAATACAACCCAAGAGCTGCACATAGTTGAGCCCTCCAGAAACCTGCCAGGAAAGGAAAACCAATGCTGGGAGGCAGCCCCCCTTGAAGAGCTCCCAATTCCACTCCCTCCCTGAAGTCAACCACACCTACTCCTTTCCACGAGCTCCCTGTGGTTAGAAGGTACCTACTCCCCCCAGCACCTCCCTATATACTTATTGCCCCTCCTGCTCAGATGTCACCAATCTCCCAGCTATTACCTGCTGCCAGGTGAGGAAGGGTGTTGCAGTTTTGATTTCCACCTGATATTGGGCACCAGTGTAGTTCTTAACAGTGCTATGGGTGTAGAGAGTTTTTTCCCCACCTGTGTCATTGATAGGTGGCTTTGTTCTTTACCTTCTTCCATCTAAAACCTTTTGAAATCTCTCATGTAGGAAAAATCTGGAATTGAATATCTGAACCCTTCATCCAGTCTGCATTATGGATGTTTTTGATTCAGAGCTCTAAATTTGGGCAGCCCTAACAGAGGTTACAACTGCCTTCTGAATTGTGTTTCCTGGGTTACACCCTGAAAAACATAAGCTTTCTGCTTCTGGTTAACCCTAATGTGATTCAGGGCAACTACATGAAGAGCAAACCACTGGGAAATCTAAATCTATCCTGTTGTGCCAAATTGTTCAGCTGAGAATATTCTTGATGAGTAACTGCTATTACGAATGGTCTATTACGTAAGAGCTCAGATTACAAAATTATTAATCACCCACTTAAAATAGGCTGAGGGGAAAAAATAACTATCAGCAAGATTTCACAGAATTAATGGGGCTAACATGATGTCACTGCAGCAGCTCCAGATTTACACTAATATCACTACAGTTACACTACCAAATCCATCTCCTTTATGGGTATGCCATGGGCCCCAGAAATCTGTTTGAAATATGTAATCAAATTATTATAATGCAATTTCCTCCCCATATGTGTCTCATTTTGTTTCAAATTCTGCACACCATCTTCAGTGTGTTTGGTTTGACTTTTTTCTCACACTACTTTTGAGGGAGAATATTGAATACAGGAGTCACCCTAGATTTGTACTGCTATAGGATAAGAATGAGTTGCAGTATTTCTTCTCACTCTACAATGCACTCGAAGCCTGTGATGGCATTAATACACAGATAAATCAGATTAAACTAGTTTCTGTCTTTTATTCCTAGGAATCTGATTTTTAATGTTTACACTAGGGGGGTTAGTTGTTCAAACTTGGTACTGATCTGATCAAGAATGTTTTGATCCCTTAAAGCACTATAATAATGCTCAAAACCTGTAAGGTTTCTGACTCCACAGTAAAAGCAGAGCTTAAGAACAAGATCTCTTTCTCCATCATAAAATCAATACTTTCTCCAAACAGTAACAGATTCCTGTAAAATCAGATCCTGAATTCTTTACAAAAGTAACCCTTCCAGAGCAATCATCAGTGGCTTTTTTTCCTTTAAGACAGAAAATAGACACATTATTTGCCTAATTTGAAAAAAAAAAATTGATACCAGGAAATACTGCATGGCAGAGAAAAAGCAATATTCTATTTCATGGCATGCAAGCCATTTGCATGTACTACAAAATACTTTTCCAAGTTTTATAAGAAAGCACTGCTCCCTCATTCACTTTCTAAAGCATCAAAACAGACAACAGAAGAAGATATCAATTTTAAAAATCAATGGTTTAAGGCCCAGAATCACAATAAAATTTTTAATTTAAAGGTAGCAATTCTGGTTTTTAGATTCACGGCCATCAAACAATAAATTTAGCACTTATTACTCAGGCAAAACTCTGCATGACCTTCTTGGAGTCTTGCCTGGATGAAGACTGTGGCAAACTGCTCCTCAGGCTACAGTCATGCAAACTGTCACTCACATGATTCATTTTAAAACAGCCAGGAGTATGTCAATAGAGCTGCTCATCACAGAAAGTTAATCACCTTTCAAAGTGGCTACAGGATGACAATTTTAGCCATTATTTTCCATGAGGCTATTTTTTTAAGCCGTCATGAATTACTTCAGTACAAGGCCGTCTTGTGCTCTGGTGGAATTCACCAGCCACAATAAGGAGGGATAACATTGCCTGTGTTGCGAGATTTTAAAATTGTTGGGTTTGTTCCATGCTCAGAAGAATCTCAAACAAAGGTAGAAAATTAACATGACAATAAACTCTCCTGGCTCCATGTGTGCTGGCAGATGTGTCCTAAATTAGGAGCAGATCTCATCCTTGCTTACACTTGTGTAAATCCATATTAACTCCACTGAAGTCAGGGGAGCTGGTCTGGATTTAAAGGATGTTACCATGAACAAACTTAACCTCAGTAAAATTACAGTGTTCCCCGAAGGAAGTGTAAGAGAAGAAATCAATGTAAATTCCTCTGTCTTTGTTTAAGCAACAATGCCAATTTTCTTGCTCTACGTTGCCTTATGGGCAATTCTGGAGTAATTCATAGAAGCCTCCAGAGTCCGTTTGGATGGATAGCTCTGTGAGAACAAAACTTGCCTGTAGCTTTGGCTTTCCAGGGCTGTGTGAAGCCCGTAAGGGTTTGAGGAGGATAAGGCCTGAACTCCTGAAAGGCTGTGAAATGTATGGAACCCTCCAGGATCTGAAGTCCAAACCTTCTTTGCACTGTCAGCTGTGGGCATAGTGGAGAAAACCCTCCATACTCTGCTGTGCCTCATCTGTCTGGTCCACTACACAGGCTAAAATTTATGGGCCACTTGCAAGCCCAACTCCATGTAGAGACAATACAGTGTTTAATAAAGAGATTAAAAAGCACGGTGGTGACATCTACCAGTCAAGAGATAATCTAATCCAAAGAGTGAGGAAGACAAATAAAACATAAAATCCATTTTAAATTATTTTGAAGATCCTTACTAGTTTTCTGCATAGCTATTATTAGCTTGTAATTGCCTGCAGATATCCTGGTGGGTGTAGACCTTGAGGAATGGGCTGAAAGAGGAGACAAGTAATGTCTTTATGAATTATTTTTTAAAGAGCATTCCATGAATACAGGAGATCTGCAAGAGGGCGCAGAGATGGTTAAAAAAAGTTGATAAAACAGGTGATCAAAGCTTGGGACAGTGGTGGAGAGCTGACACAGTTAAAAAGTGGGGAAGTACAGAGATGTGGCATTATAAAACATTGTGAAAGTGAGGACAAGTTGGAATGAGAAGCAATGGAAAAGTTTTTCCTTCTGTCCAGTCACTGTTCTTCAGACATGATCTGGCAGGAACTATAACCACCTCTACTGCTCAGTTTTATGCACCATCTGGTCTGCAGAGGTTAACTGCAAGGGAAGCAGCTGTCATACTGCTGTACATCGGTCCATCTGAGAGTGGCACTGAAACCAAAAAGTCTATTCAAAGAGGTTACTGGTCAGCTACTACAGACTTCAGAAGTGGCTGTTCTGGGGGCTGGTATTAGTAAGAGATTGTCATGGGCAGTGTCTGGAAATCCAAGCTATCCTGGCAATGGAAACTTTCATCTGATGGTAAATAACTTGCAGACACTACTGCACTGTATTTATATCATAAGGCTGCAGATAAAAGGGAGAAATTTCCCATTTATCCAGGGAGAAAACTCTTCACTGAAGCAGGAGGTGAAATACCTTTCAGGACATTTCTTTCTCACAAAGTCTTCCCAGAATACTTCAAGGCAGTAGGAGATTCACATCTCACAAGATTCACTGCACAAAGGCTACAGGGATGCCTGGTACTTTTGTTCAGTTCTGAAATCTCTTTGGTATGTCTTCGGCTTCCTGGAGAGGTATTTCTGTACTTCGTTGCTGCCACAAGGGGCATTAACTTCTGACTGTAAAATCTACACCTATTAGCATGGCCTCAGGATTTATTTTCAGGGTCTTTCTTCCTCCTTTCCTAATAGTCCCTTTGCATGTACAGATTGTGAATCTCTGGAAGAGCTCTGCAAATCGCTTTGTTAAAAAGGGACCGGTGTGATGGAGATAAGCCCCATCCTACATTGGGTCAGCGCAGGAACAGACTTATGTGCTGAGTGGGGGTCCCATCTGCGCACAGATCGGAGCAGCATGACTCACTGAGCCATTGATCTCCTTAAATTAGAAATCTTTCATGTGTCCATAAGGAAGTATGAAGGCTCAGTTGGAAAGATGAGAACTTGGAACTTATTTTATCATCTGGTGAGAATTAATTTTGTGCAAACCTGAAAGGACAAGCAGTGGAAACATCAGGAAGGGAAAAATAACTTTCTACTTAAGAAATCAGGGCCACACCCTTGTCTAATATAAATTGGCATGGCTCCATTGAGGTAGATTCCTTACGAACAGAAGAACCGGTCCTTCTTGCATTCCCCGGAGAAATCACATACAAGATCTTATCTCTCCAGTAAACCCCACACAACCGCAGAACACTGAAACATCTGCAGCTTGGAGGAGCTAGGGGTTAAAATGAAAGGCCTCTTTGTTACACAGAAGTTACTGTTTTCTTTGCTGAGGAAATGTCTTACCATCTACAGTTATCTGCTTGAACTTTCATACTGTTAAGAACCACTAAGAAGTACTTTTTATTAAAAAGTCCTGGGCTTATGTGGTAGTGTAGATGTCCCTAATAACAGCAAGCACCGTTTGCTGCAGCCTTCTCAGAACTGCCCCTCGTGACAGATCATTTGTGCCAGGCAGGTCAGTGTGGGTTGGTCCCACATTTCTTCACTTACAAAATGATACTTCAGTGAATCCACTGTTTGTTGAGGGGCTTGTTCTAAACGTCAGCTATAATGAGGAGTCACACTGCTGCAGAAGAGGAAGAAGAGAAAGTATTTTCGGTAATTCGGGGGGGTTGGGTAATTGTGTTTTATATCTGTGACAAAAGTAACCTGGCTTTTGTTGAAGAACTAAGCAAAGATGACAGGGGTGGAGTTAATCTTCTGGCCTGTGAACTGGCTACATTCCCTAGGCTGCGGTTTCCGTTAACTGGCTTTGTGCAAAAGTAACTTGACTGTGTTGGCATGACATGGGTCAACGCGATGACCCTTTCCCTGGCTGACGTGAGGAAGCAGGCCTCCCTAGGTGGTGGGTGTAATCCCCCACCTTCATCCTGAGGTTGCACATGATTATTTTTATAATGGAGCCCTTTTAATTTAATTTTACCAGGTAAATAAAATTTAGCTTTCTGGGTTTACAAGCAAGAGTGAATTTTAATGATATGAAAGTTGATTAATACTTGCAGTTCAAGAAGGATCTCTCTGTAATGGCTGAAGAGTAGGCCCTTTCCTCACAAAGATTTTTTTAAGGCTTGGAATCCTTCTCTAAATCTAAAGTCTTGAAATATCGCTTCATGAAGCCAGTTTAATACCCTTGAGACTCAGCTGAACTTTGGTGCAATTGCTGTGGTTTTGTATGAATGTGAAGTACAGTACAATGAGGCTCCTGTACTGATGAGTGTGCCAAATTCCACTGCAGTCAGATCAGGGTAAAAGTTTTCTAACAAAATGATGAATTGGGTCCATAATGTTGTAATTAAAAATGGAAAAAGCTTTCTGTTAGGACTTCCTTTACTCACTGAATTGTAACCCACTAGCTAATTCACTGTTCCGGAAGGACAGAAAGTATATGCTGGTTTTGACTACAGTTTTTATGTTGTAGCTGAAATGCGTTATGCTAAATTCTGATAGATGCTGTTTGAAGTTAACCACCAGATAAAAACACCCTAAACCAGAACTACCCCCTAAAAATAAGTACATGAATCAGATGTTGCTTAGTCTGGATCCTTGTTCTTCAGACAATATCACAGAAATGCCCCATTCATTTGCCTTCCAAGAGGTATAAAAGGGCTTTGTGAAACTATTCTGGTACGCAGGTCCGTGGTATTCATGTCCATGGTTCCAGTGCAGACCATGCAGGAAGATGGAGTAATCTGTAAGCGTAGGTACTGAATGCCCATCTGCTGCTAGTCAAAATTTTTGTTCTAAACAACATCCTATTCCTTGTTACTTATGCTCATTTTGTTTGTTGTTTGATAATGTAGTGCTCCATAGAATTTGCATAGAGGTTCGTACTGATAGAGTTTAAATGGCTCAGTTTCATGTCTGTTCCTCTTCAGTATTCAAAGGACATACTTCTGAGCAGTGACTTCTTTTTCAACTCTTAGTTGAATGGAAGCCACGAGAACATGTCAAACAGGAATGCTGCCAGCCCTGTATTGAGTTATCTCTGTAAGTCAATGAGCAGCACCAAAAGATTGCTTTTTTTAAGGAGTTCATTCTCATGGTTTGATAACATGATATACAGCAACTTCTCATGCACAAATACAGTTGGAATATGACAAGAACAAGAGATTTGGGGAAAAAAGGATCCTGATGTAGTAAACCACTGTGGTTCACAATTGCTCTAGGAAAGGGAGATAAATGCTTGACCCAGCTGTGTTTGTGTGGTTTGTAGTTTAACATGACATTTATAGAGTTTCAGTTTGCAATAGACTGAGATGCTTCAGTTGTTTTTCTACAGCTTCTTTGAGGTGATGTGCATAGTGGGTTTGCTTGGCAGTAAATATCTTTGGTCAGTGATTGAAAGTGGAGGAAAAGTTAGTCTGATGCTGTAGAAGGCATTTGCAAAAATACATCCCAGAATAATTTTTTTTACATTGAAAAGTGAAACAACCACTCAAGAATCAATATAAGAAAAGGAAGGCAATGTTTCTCCTGACTCATATGCTTCTGAAGTTCTAAGCTTTCAGCTGATACTAGTGGCAAATATAAGTTAATAATAATTAATAATAAACAGGCAGGATTCAGTGTAAATAGCTGCTGGGAGAGGGATGCAATAGATAAAACAATATTAGAATTTCAGCTGTGCTGGTGTAAGTTTCTTTGCAGTCAACAGGTTTAAACCTAGAACCCTGTAAAGGGAGATAAAAACTGAATGAGTAAATCCAATTATATTTGTCATAAAAAGGTTATATGAAAAAAGTAAGCATTGCTGTGACAATGTTGGTCAGCTGAGCCACATGAGATGGATGTATATGATCTCCCAGGCCTTTGGAATTGTGGAGTAAAATGAGTTAACTTAAATCACTTAAACCTGTCATGTTTCATTACACATCTGCAGCAGTGTAAGAGTACATTACATTGCCAATCATTGTGCATTATTTGATGAATAGTAGTGCATTAAAATGGGGAATTTGATCATTTGCAACTATCTATACATAGGGATCACAGATCAATCCCACTGGTAGCCTGAAGTTAAAAATTTGAGCAAGCTTAATTAATTTCCTAGTTCTTCTAGGAAATCCTTAAAAAGGGATTACATTTAGCTTAGCACTCAACCAACCTGACAACTTCCTATCAATAGCTCTGCTATTTCAGTGCCCTGTCCAGTAGTGGCAAGATTTAGGCAGCTACAAAAAACCCAAAGAAAAACTCCAAACTTGTACTCAGATCTCAACCTGGCAAAGCTTAATTTATGTCCTGATGCTTCTCTCACGTGGCATTCCTTTTATTTGTTCACCTGCTAGAGGGCTGCATTGTGGCTCCAGTTATTCACACATTTTTTGCTCTACTTTCCATTAATCTCCATTTTTCTATTAACAAAGAATTGCACATCTCAAGGAAGATTGCTTCTTACAGATCTTTATTCCATCAAGCTTTCTGTAAGGGCATTTATAGCTCAAATAGGGCTAAAGTCTCCTCTTAAGAATCAGTTCTCCTAAATGCAATGGATGTATGGGGGACAATGTATTTAATAAGAACCATCCAGCAGCTCAGGCATTTGCAGCTGTATTACACAGCTGTAGTCCTGCTTGGTCAAAGCAATTTTTCTACTAAAAGCTGACTAGCGATACTGACACATGTCAGAATTTGGAGAACATTTGTAACGCAAGCTTAATGTTATCATGCGTGGCTTTCTACATTAAATGCTAAAGTACCTCACTAATCAGGGCAGGAAAAATACATTTTAAAGTATATAATCCATCTAGTTTTACAAGTCATTGCCACTATCCCAGCTGTATTACCACATAGCAATACACATCTATCATCCAGGAGGATGGCATCATAAATCCAACATCATAAACATGAATACCACTTACAAAGCCAAAATGAGCCAAACCCAATGGAGCTACATAGATTTATATCAAGTGTTACATCTGTAGTCTCCTCCAAGCGGTAATCCCTCTTAATTGACTGTAGTCTCTCTTAAGTGTTCTGCAAACAATGAGAGGGAAACACACAGGGAAGGCGAAGACAGAGCTGTATTTCCTCTAAAGAGAAAGGTCTGATGAAAGACATGATACAGCACGTATGTGAGGGAAACAGATTTCTTAGCCTGCATAATAGACTTCCATGAAAACTAATGACTGTCAGAAAATGAACCTCCTTCCATCCAAGAACACAGCATATATAGCACCATATATATAAGAAATGCAAGCAAGGCCTTCCTGAAATAAAGCGTTACTCTGCATGCACAAACCTTTCCTTGGGGAAGGGGTGGAAAAGTGAAATGAACTGCACTGAACAGATGGTCCTTGTGCTCCTTGATGCTGCCAGTAATTCTGTCAAAAGGGCTGTTGAATAGGAGAGAAGAGAACAGAGCAGAACTTGCTGAAGAGAACTGGGGGAGAGAAGGTGGTGGAACAAAGATTTTGAAAACATGTTTGGTTGACAACCAAAGCAAAAAGCTCCATGATGTCAGAAACAAAAAAGAGACAAACCTCTCCATGACCAACATGAGAAGAAAGCCAGCACATACCGAGTCAAACAGCCTTTCTCTACCAATTTGTCAACAAATTACCTTACACATCCCAAACGCAGTGCCTTGCTCCTGAAGCAACAAGTAGGAAGCAGAGGGGCAGCAAAGGCCTCCTAAGCAGCATGCCCGCGGCTGGCACTGCCATTCCCCCGTGTCCCTTCCCACCGTCAGGGAGCAGAGAGTGGGTAACACCAAAGCAGTGCGGAGCCTTCAGCCGGGCTGTGGGAATGCCACAGGTATCAGCTGGTGCTGAATAAAAACCGTGCTGCTGTAGGAAGCGTTTCAAACTTACAAGCTGGTAAGAATGGAAAAAGGGCTTTTTTTGAAACAAAAAAGGAGAAAGTCGGAGCGGTAATCCACACAGAAGTACTGAGTCATAGAAACTATTCCAGTTTACAGCAAAGCAAGTTGCAAGTGCATTCACAGCCAAGGACAAGAGTTTGGAATTATATAAACTTTTAGCTTGAAACCACAATCAGTAATAGAATAGAAACTAAACCCCTTAAAAGTTATTGGAAAATTTATTCTCTGTGCCGTGTTCCCAAATGTTGTACATCATCCAGAGGCATTGCCTGCCCCCTCCATCTGCCGCATAGTTCAGAGACGGCTCCCGGGTGCCTCACGGCCACCTTCACCGCTGCCCGCCCGTACTCGCTGTCTCCCAGCACTTTCCCCAGCTGGCACTGCAAGTCTGAGGCTCAGGTGTGCCCAGAGTTGCTGCAGGAGCGCCCCGGAGGTAGGGCAAGGACAATGCCATGCTTCTCTCCAAGTCCTCGGCTTTGAGATCGGCTGTAGTTCATTTTAAATTGTGTGGTTTGTGAAACGGGTAATCAGAAAAGGTTTCTGGAGAAAAATCTGTGGTTAAAGTAACACTGATGTCAGCCTGAAGTACAAATGGTGGCAGCGTCCTGTGATGGGGACAGGAGGGAATGGGTTACGAAGTATAACACTGGTAAGCAGGGTAAAGAACAGTCTTTTCTGCTGGCTGCAAATGATGTTCCAATGAATTTGTAAAAATAGGGAATTCAAACTATGTCGTTAATGGTTAAGAAATGATACTACACAATTTTTAATAGAACAATTTACTAATGATGAATAAATGCTTTACAGGTGCTGTTTATCTTTATTATTATAGATCCAGACCTTTCCCACACACACTCTTAATCTTACCACAAGCTAAATTACAGTCATCTTCAGGCAGACATTTGTTTGAGCAAAAGCTAAGGAAGAATAGAGGGCTCTGTTTTGTTGTCCATCCTTTAAGCAAAGCTTCCTTTATTCCACAGAATACACATAGAGACATTAAGATGGGCTAATAAAACATATTAAAAGTAATATTAAATCCTAAGGCAGTGTGCAATAACTTAAATTGTTATTCCAACATGTAAATAATTTCATGGAATAATGAGTGCTATACTAATTATGTAATTACATTAGAGATCACAATTAAATGTCAAGAAAAAGTGGCGATATTACTTTAATGAGTTGCATTACATTATCTGTAAACAGAAATGAACTGGTTTTGAGTCTCTTTATAAAATTATTTCCTCTCCAGCCATGCCTCCCAACCCCCCATTCCCACCCCGCCTTCCTTTTATAACTGTTTGGGAATGCTGGGTTAGATACGTGAGTTTAAGAAGAAATGAGAGTTCTCTGAAACAGGGTATTGGTTTGTAGCCCTTAAATTCATTCCTTTTGAAATGAACCCGCAGAGACCCAGAGGTCATCAGAATCTCTTCTGAAGTCTAGTTTTTATGCGTAGCTTAGTTTGCCCAGTTTCTCTAACTGTTCCCCAAAGAGCCTTGTATTGTACGTGTCTGTGACTTTGTACAGATGTTGTTCACTGACATTCGTACATGAATGTACCATGCTCTGGTCCAGTGATCCAAGCAGCAGTCTGAAAGTCAGGATTTGGGAAGGATCTCTTTGGTTAGATGATAACCAAAGAATATAATTTCAAGGCAGTTTTTATGTACAGTTTCATCACTGTAAGGGTGAATTCAACATTGTCAGGAGTGTAAACATACATTTTGTGAAGCTATATATCAGAATTTGACCTTTTGCTTCCGCATCTCAGTCTGCTGAGAAATGGCCCTTGTTTGGTATTCTTCTGTCTTACAGGCATCCAGGGATATAAAACCAATGAAGCATTTCATACTGAAATTTACTCTACACTGTAACTGCAGAATAGGATAGTATCTCTCAGGAAAAATCACATATTTTCTTCCAAAAATTTTTTCTTTGAGTGAAGTAGTGACATCTGATCCAAAGCCTGCTAAAATGAAGAGTCCTGCATCTTTGAAGAGATCAGATTCTATCATGATTTGAAAGAAGTGTGCTATAAAAGGTGAACTGTAATTCATCTCACCAGCATTATGAAAAGCCTCATCTAAAGAAAAAAATCTGAGGAAGAATAGATGTTTGTTTTTATAGAGCATATTAGCTGCACCAACGCTTTTTTAAGCATTTTTTCATCCACTGAAATATTCATGAGTGAAGTTAGCATCTCCATTAACATTTAATATTCTTTTTTCCCCCTTGCACCAGAATACTAGACGATGGATGAAGTGATAGCTTGAGGGCTGAAGACACGGGGCTTAGTGATAGCAATCTCTCACCTTTATATAGCACTTTCTCATCCAGATGAAACTGGGCACTAAAGCCAGCTTGCTTTACAACCTAGTTCAGAGCTCTTGAAAGTGGTCAAGGTTACAGTGACTTAAAGAGAATGGTTTCTGTCAGTCCTAATTTAAGAGCATATTTGTGTGTGATCGGGTGTATACATACCTATTTGCTCATACTCCAACCTGACCTGTAAGAATAGAGTTCTGCTGGCTGGCTGTATAGCTCCTTTCAACCTTCCAGCTCTTTGACTGAGATCTAAAGTCACTGAAACTTGGGCTTCTAAATCTGTATTTACAGTCATAGAATGGTTTGGGTTGGAAAGGATGTTAAAGTTCATCTAGTTCCAACCCTCCTGCCACCTTCCACTAGACAATGCTGCTCAAAAAATTTACACTATTTTAATGAAATACAATGATTATATTTGTAGCATGAGTTAAATGGGTAAAAAAATTCACTTGACGTACAAGGCTTAGTTATCTGAGCCAAAGAATTTTTAATCTGTCTTTACTAGAATTCTATTTTGGACACTGAATTAGAGTCAGACGAGCCTTGAATTTTAGGATGAAAGTCTTCCTGCAATGAAATAGTATTTATGATGTAGACATATGGCACGGAATACAAATACTCTCCAAGTAACAGAGGGAAAGAAACCACATTGAATAAAATAAACTGCATGCACTTCTCCATTATGTATATCTTAAGTTGCTACAATTAATATTTATCTTTCTATTATATTTCAGCTGGACACAGAAATCCCATGAGAGACAATGTCTTCGCTGTGCAAGTCTCTATGCAAACACAGAAGAATAGCCTCCACTTTGAAAAGCTTGCGGTATAAATAGGTAAGTGAGGCAGGAAAGAGCCACGCACAGAGTGTAGTTCCTACCAAGACCGTATACTGTTGTCTCATTAGTGACGTTACCAGAAAAGCCCCAGATGTTACAAAGAGAGATTTGTTTTCCAAATGACTCCTCAGATTTATAGTTTGCTTTATATACGGATTTCTGAACAGTTTGACCCATGTTCCTACTTCCCCATGGTAGTATGGTCTGTGTCTGTGGGGGAACTGTGCAGGCAGCATGCTTCTCCTTTCATGCAGCCCAACTCCATTATGCCCCACAGGAAGATGAGGTATTTTCTCCTTTCCCCCAGAAATGCTTTCACTCCAGCTCAAGCTTATGAGTTACTCAGATTAGCACAGAATGGCTTTACACCATGCACGGAGAGAAAACGCAGGGTTCATAGTCTCATTTTTGTGCACAAGAGAGCTATCTTCTTGATCCAACCCCTGATTTTAGGCCTGACCTTATTAATCTCTCTTTTTCCTGAGGATCCATATCGCCTGTCCTTCTGAATAAACCCTGCAGATGGCAGTGATCTAGCTTAGAAGGTAGTACTTGCAATTGCTGTTATTGCCAAGATAAAAACCCGAACGACAGAGGAGATTAATTATGGTGCCAGGATTCTGAGAATAAGTGTTTCTAAATTGCCATTTTTCTGTCAGTGGTGTCCTTTCGGTCCACAGGTGCATACTTAAAGGCATACACAGTGACCACATGGTCACAGCTAATGAAAAGTCTGCTTGTTGAAGTTGCACTTGTGGAAATAAAGCACTTCAAGCTTCTTAGTGTTCCTTACAGAGTTTCAGACATAACAGATTTAAAAGATGTGGAGCACAGACATGGAAGGGGAATTGTCTTCAGATAATTAATATCTGGTTAAAAACTAGGAAGCGAAGCACTAAAAAGCATAAATCAGAAGATCCTAACAACCAGGGCTGTTTCAGCATTGCCTGGTCACTGCACTTAAGTGTCTTGTAGTTCTGTCCCTAAGTGTAAATGCTGATATCATACTATATTACTAATTGATATTCTGCTGTAACTACTATTGTATTTGTGCAACATTTTGTATGATATGATTTATACCCACTGAAGTCAATGTGTAGCCTTTCCATGGCTGATTAATTGGGCCTATGTGAATATATTTCAAGATACCCTACAGGAAAAAAAAAAAAGTTGCTGTGCTTACTCATGATTGAAGGGAAGTGAGAAATGCAGCACACGCTCACTCACCAGGTCAGAGAGCTGGGAGTGAAACCAATAAAATGTTTACTGACATTATAAGCACTTTGTGAGTAGGATGTCCCTGATGTTAATAGCACTAGCAATTCTAGAAAGGGAGGACTAAAAATTTATCTAGTGAAGATAAAGAAGAGATATCGATAAAGAGCACCGTTACTACCCAAGAATGAACCCATTTTCTCTGGCTTAGATTTAATCTAGCATGAGATGCCTACCTGTACATATTTGCACTTTTAAATTGCAATGCCATTGCTGAGTCCACGATAAAGGAAGCTGACATTTTTCAGTGGGGTTAGGAATGCTTGGCTAAATAAACATTGTGTACAGATCTACATCTGAAAGAGACATGTTGGTACACAGTTTCCAGTATCACTCACCATAAGAACCCAGCTGCTCACGTACCCAGCCGCACAGTCCACAGACAGTATTGCCTGGAAGTCCGAGAGCCAGGGGTGGGTTTATATCCCAGCTGTCAGAGGCTGACAAGTGCTGTTCCCATTTTACAGCTGTAGAGCTGGAGCAGACGAAGTTGACAGGTCTGGGAGGACTGAACAGGAAGGAGAGGGATGGCACAGGAACTGAACATGTCTCTCTTCCATCCTTCGTCAGTTGTACGTTGAGTAGGCTGACAGCTCAGTGGGGGTGACATGCCAGAGTATATCTTGCTGCCTTGCATGAGTGGCTGGCAGGCTGCTAGAAGCCCAGAGGGGCTCCGAGGTGCTCCCAAGCTGCTCAGATGGGAGGTGACAGCTTGCCTCTGCAGGAGGCAGTAACTTCAGCAGAGTTAGAAACTCAGGGGGAACCAAGAGCTCACAGCCACTGCCGTAATTTAACCCCAGCCAGCAACTAAGCACCACTCAGCCACTCACTCACTCCACCCCCCCACCCCAGTGGGATGGGGGAGAGAATCGGGAAAAGAAGTAAAACTCGTGGGTTGAGATAAGAACAGTTTAATAGAACACAAAAGAAGAAACTGATAATGCTAACACTAATAAAATTACAACAGTAATAATGAAAGGATTGGAATGTACAAACGATGCACAGTGCAATTTCTCACCACCCACTCACTGATCGATGCACAGTTAGTCCCCGAGAGGTGATCCTGCTGCCCCCGCTCCCCCCAGTTTATATACTGGGCATGATATCCCATGGTATGGAATACCCCGTTGGCCAGTTTGGGTCAGCTGCCC
>JAVJGH010000022.1:2385143-2403223 GCA_035590175.1 Aviceda leuphotes | reverse complement strand
GAGTGATCTCTCCCTGTCCTTATCTCGACCCACGAGCCCTTTGTTATATTTTCTCTCCCCTGTCCAGCTGAGGAGGGCAGTGATAGAGCAGCTTTGGGGGGCACCTGGTGTCCAGCCAGGGTCAACCCACCACACATCTAAAACAGTGTCATCTCATTTCCAGCCATTTCCCTGTGTTGGAAGGGTTACAAAAGTAGAATTACAGATACTATTCTTCAGGCTTTAAACTTTAATTTTCATTATTTATTCCCTCATAATATAGGATCCAATTCTGCTTTTACTTAGGGGATATATTTCACGTTATTTCACATCCATTACTGTAACTGAGTTACTTCTGAAGTAGGCAATAGTTGGTCTTTAATTACAGTCATTTTTATTTTCCACTAATTAAGAATTTTTAGTTTACATATTGCCTAACAAAATAAATTACTATTCATCTCAGTTTTCAGGAGATATCTCCTTTGACTGTCAAAGAGTTCTTCTAGATAAGGTTGTAATGTAATTTTTATAGGAAGAAAGGGACTATTCTGCATCTTGAATGTATTACATGTAAAAATGGACTTAAATTAGATGGAAAGAGAATAAAAGAGTCAAAGTCTCAAATGGGAGTGAGGTGAATAATGTTAGTACAGAAGAGCCTAGCTCTTACTTTTGTATCCAATATTCAGCTGACTGCCAGCCTCTCAGAAATATCTTTCTTCCAAAAGCAGGGGAACTCCATGTCATATAGAAGAAAATTCGTGACTGAGAGGACATCAGAAGAGAGTTACTATGGTGTGCCAGAAATTTTCTGTCTCCTCTGGTCGCTTTTGGTGGAGCAGCTGCTTACCGATACGAAATGGCAATGGCTCCCTCTAGTGAATCGCAATCCCACGGACACGCAGGTGTGCAACAATGGGGACTCCCACTTTTTCTGCCACATCCCCCCAACTCTTTTTCAGATTCAGTACTATCACATACTAATTGCAAAGTAAAACACTCAGATCTAAGTCCCTGAGACTTTACAAAAGCTTAAAAAGCATCTGTATCTAACTATATGAAGCTGTAGTCCATATTCTGTACCAGGCCAGTCAACCAAACTGTTCTCCTACAGCCAGGATGAGAAACCATTGGGCTTCTTGGACTTACGTGATAAGAACGGGCTTGAGGAGGAGGAGTTCTAAGAGGTATGGAGGAAAAAGGTTTTAGCAGAGGCTGTCCAACTGTCATGCCTAACCATCAGCATCTTAAATACTGCTCTGCCTTTCAGATTGTTCATTTCAAGTGCACAACCCATTCTCTTCTCTCATGCTAGCTAACATTGCCTCTTTTTTTCTTTCTCTTTCCAAGCCCCAAGCCTCATCTCTCTCCTTTCTGCCGTTTCTGCAAATGACAGGTACAACAGTAACAAGAGAACTGGTGTTTCGGTTTGTCCTTCAAGATAAAACAAACCCCTGAGAGGAATCAGCAGTTATTCCGAACATTGAGATATGAACTGTGTCTTCATGGCTACTGCTATTTGTGCTGCATAAACCCCTTGCAAAAGCTTTTAGTGCAGCTATAAATACAGAAATGTTTTCTTGTCAGCTAGTTATTTTATTGCTTTTCGCTTCTGAATTGATATTAATTAATCAAGAGTGCAGCCTGCAAGGTGCTGAATGATGTGTTCCATGTAAAGCAAGTAATGGAAAGTAAGTTTCCCTTGACTGTGGAACAGAATGAGACAGTAGCTGAACTAGAAATAGTATTCCTGCAACTTAATTCCGTGATGTCTTAGATTAACAATGTAATTCTGAGCTTCCTCTGAGAGAGAGGTATAAATGTCTTTACTGCCAACAAGCACTGTTCAACAAATTATTTTATGGACATCTTTCATAAGTGTTGCACAATTAGGAGTGTGACATAGAGCAAGATTCAAATATAATTTCTGTGTGGCATTGGATAGAATTAAGCAGGCTGAAAATGAAAGTTTCCTGGGTTGCCTTACGCACTATGGGGTGGGGAAGACTTCTGGGAGTGGTGGAAGGGAATCCAAGAGCTGAGATTCCAGAAAGTGTCAGGCTAGATTACACAGTTAATGCTAAACTAGGAATGAATGAAATCCACCTTAAGTTTTGTCATATTCTTAGTGCATGTGCACAGTAACATGTTTTACCTTTAATTGGATAGTAAACTAGCTTGCATTAAAGCTAGTGAGGAGGAAAGGAGATAATTTTATAAGCACACAAAGCAAGGGGTGCTGTCATCAACTTCACAAAGACTACAGAGTCTGCAAAGGAAAAATTGAATTGTAAATCTTCATCTCAAAGATTATTTCACCCTTTATCTTTTATTATGAAACCTGGAAATCCATCAATGTTCTGAAAAATCTCGGAATGCCTTCTGAAGACAAGTACCTCAGGAAAACATTTGTTAATGTATATGATGAATTCTTAGCAAGTGTTGAGATTGTCACATAACCCGTCAGCTTTATCCAGAGAAGATGGATAACAACATGAGACACAATGTAAGTGAAGCCAAAGTATCTACTGTGACAAGCAGGCCTTTGGGCAGTCCAAGAATAAAAGGAAAGAGGTCAGTCAAAAGAATCCCTCTGCTGAACAATACTGAGGAAGGGAAAGTATGTTGATTTTAATCTAGAAAATATGTAAAGCATGGCCCAGGATTAACAGGGATGGAAGAACCTTGTTCATGATCTCAGCAGTGTTCCATCAGCCTGGAGAGTAGTGAACTAATAGTGTCATTCTAGTTTCACTGACCACATTTCAACAAGCAGAGCTCTTCCATAGCTTCGATTCTGAGTTTGAATTAAGGAGGCATTATCTAGGGAAATTATTTCTGATAGGAGTGATTAGAGATGGCATAGTTTGACAAAAACTACTTGATCATTCAGATTCACATTCAAAGTAATTTTGAATGCTTTCTCTAGAGCTTCCTGTAGTAGTCCATCCTGCCTCCAGCAGTATCTCAAACTATTTCCACAACTGGCAGTGCAAGAGGAAATTCATAATGGCTATATTGTTTTTGCAAATAGCCAGGCATGGCTCAATTGCTCCTGGATGGTTAGTTATAGATATGGGTGCTTTACACATCATCGTAACTTCACGTATATTCTTCTTATACAGCCTAAGCACTTGTAGCTTTTGACTGGTGCTTCAGCTGATACTTTTATATTGCCAACTTTTACACCTTAAAATTGTGTGTGATATGGATGAGTTGTGGTTTTAAGGGAAACCATATTGAAAATAGTGTGTTTGTAGTCGTCGTATTATTTCAGCCTTTTATTTCTTTGTGATTAAAAACCCCAAGTGTTTCCTTTTTTTTCTAGTTTTCTTCCTGTCCTGCTTTATTTTTATCCCTTTGTTTTCACATGTTCTTAGTCAGCTCTAACACTTCACAAGCTGTTGCTCCCAGAAGTCACATGATAATGTGAAGCATCGGGGTTGGGACAAATCATATATTTTCTTGTAATTTGGCCTATTAAAATGATCAGGACTGTTTCAGAGAAATGCAAAAGGACTTTGTAATAGAAGTCTGAAATGTAGTGGTCTGATTTCTGCCATGGAGAAATATTTTCATAGCAAAACACAGAACAAGCTAGCAGAAGTGAATATGGTGTCTAGATTTTCCAAAGGACAAGCAAGATTTATTAATGCAAGCCAAACTTGGTTGGTTTGGGAAATAAACGTAAATCACCTATTTCTCTGTGCCACAGGATCATGTGAGAGGGAGAAGGAGGAACAGAATAGTCAGAATTTATATGGTGATGTTGTGTAGTACTGGTTGCGTTCTCTTGTCTTTCAGTGCATGTAAAGCATGCAAAGGTCTTTTTTGCTCATCACTTCCTGAGAACCTATTTTTAATTATCATGTATGCACAGATTAAGAGTCTGTTTTAACGTACAGTCTGAGCTGAGATCACAGAGAGAAAGTGGCAGAAGAAAGTGACTCAGTAAGACCTAAAAGAGAAAAAAAATCCCCAAAGACAAATGAAGCCATTAGAAAAATCAAATACCACATTGAGGACTGCAGGCCCTCCAGCAAAGTATTCTCTGCACTGGATATCTCTTTAAAATGGGACATTTTATCCTTAATAGAGAAAGAAAATGTAATTAAATGAAAAAAACAGGAAATGGCTTTTGATAAGTGATTTGCTCTAGGGAATTGTATTCTGGCAGACAGAGAGAAGCTTCATCTTCCGTGTTTTACCTGACACTTTCTAGTTTAAAGAGAATTTAGGAAGATGTATTGGAATAAAATCAGATAATGTAGAATGAAAGGTACTTGATCTATGTTTGATAGTATTGTGCAATACCACAGGGATATTACTCATGAATTTGAAACCTCAGAATTAATACATAAATGAATAGATAATTGAAAATACCAGTGGAAACAAAGCTAGTGCTTTGCATGTTTCCAAAAATGACATATATGCTTCTTAAAATAGCTCTAACAGCTTCTAGAGCAAGTAGACATGTGCCACAGCATGCCATGATTTCAGGTGAGTGAAGAATAGTTGTGGAGGAATTGAACAATAAACTAATATATGGCACCTTTAATATTTTCTTAAAGCTTAATCAGGCTGTATACCAATAAACATGAAATATTTCTCAATGGTAACAGCACATTCAAAAGATTCAGTGCATTTCTATGAAACATCAATTGGTTCAAAAAGTAAACAGAGATGCTAACCACAGGAAGATGTCAAAGATATTGCTGAGAACACAATACACGTTCTCTTAACGTACAAACCATCTGTAGTGAGCAGCTAAGGGATATTTGAAGAGGAGGATTTTTAATATTTTAGGTATGAAAAGACTGTTTTGTCAGCCTGCGAATTTTCTTTTTTTTTCCCCTCTCACAGCTATAAACTGCACAATGAAACAGCAGCAACTGTATTGGGAGGTGAAAGACACAAAGCAATTACTAACCAGTTGGTTTAGAGAGAAAGCCTTCTGATGGACAGGTTATTTGTAATTTTTCTCAATGGGCTTTTTCCCAGTTTCTTCAGACTGGTCCTGTAAAGCCAGACTAAATGAGTAAGGAGACTAGTGGTGTGAACTGAGTGGACAATTCTGTGTGTGTGTGCTGACTACCTGAGTGTTCCAAGTGCCTCACACACAAATGTAAAGAGCAGGGAATATTTCCAGTTTGTGATCAGAGCAAGGATATTGCCTGTGTTCAGCAAATAACTAATATCCCAATAAGTGTCTGTTAATGCAATGCTGAGTTTAAGGAGGGGTTTTGCAGAGAACCAGGCGGATCAGCTCAGGCTGCGTCACGTCAATACTGCAAACTGGCTGCCAGATGAGAGCTGGCTCATCTTCTGGGTGACTTGGAGAGGAGGTTAAAAACCACACGGCTATATGTGTTCATAACCACAGTGAGCTAGCTACAAAACCTAGAAGAGAGGCTACATGCCTAGATTTCTAGTGCCCTAGCAAAATGAAAATAAAAAGAGTTGCTATTGGTATGTAAGAGATTTATATGTCTTTATGTGTGTTAATGGTAGTTCATCAGTGCTTTGATGGGTATATCACTGTAAATTCTAGACACAAAAATGATTGACTCAAAAGGGAGAAGCCAAAATAGAAATCAAATTATGTGTGTCAACTAGCTCTTGATAAGCTTCACTGGATGCATCTTCTGAATTGGCTCATCCTCAGGCTGTCACGATTGCATGGCTGAGAACATGCTTGAAATGATTACTATTCTGGCTTTTAAATTTAAAGACGTCTGATTGAATCAGCTTAAGTATTAACCAATTTTATCCCCTTTTTAGCTAATTGGAATCTCAATAATGGAACATCCCAGCCCTTTCACATCTTGTTATGGAGACACGTATTTCTGGCACAGCTGGATGACTGAACTGTTGCTTGAAACAGCCTTTATGATACTTCTGTCAGCTTCTCCCAAAGAATTCAGGGAGGGGTTTTTTGCCTTGTTTTCATGCCTGAGTCAGCATTTGGCAATTATTCTGTGCACATGCCTTGCCAAACTGTTTTTGTCCTCTAACCTCTGAAAGTGGCTGATGAAAGGCGTTGCCCTTGCAGGAAGGTGTATCTGCCAGCGGGGCTGCCCTCTGCACTGACTTGATATACCGCAGAGTCAAGAGTAATGACTGAGCTGGGTTTGTAAGGAGGTTTCAGCCACTCATACTGCCACTACACACCTTTTCCTGGTCCATGTTTTCCTCAGCAAACTCTTGCTTATGACTCTGTCCGTAGCTATCTGCCAACAAATTCCTCTGAAAAGGCCTGAGGGAAGGGGCCCATGAGCAGGTTGCTCTTTGGGAATATTCTCATCTCAAGCAGTCAAAAAGCTATAAAGTAGCTTACTGTTTTATGCAGCATCTAAAGGTTCACTGTGGAAATCAGAGCACCTCAGTTTCAACAGCTCCCATAGACAGCCCTTTCTTGAAGTTGTTCAGTGTACTGTAACTCCAGACTAACTGCTTCCTCTCGGCTTTCTGAAGCAATACAATTGTCAAGGTAAAGTAAGACCTCTCCCAAGGAGGAAGAGTCCAGGGCTACTCCCTTCTCCTCTGCTGCCTTCTCTTTGCATTCTGAGTTCTGAACAGGGTAGTAACAGGCTCCCATGGGAGCAGGCAGCAGATGAGGCAGTGGGCAGGAGGTGGGAGTTGTAACAAGAGAGACACTTGCCTACGCAAAGGCTGCTGAACATTTCCTGTCAAAATTGTTTTTCGTGGAGAAGTATTTGTTTGGTGTATTTTTGTTTAAGATAAGGTACTTTTTTGTTGACAAATTACAGAGCTTCTTAGGTTGTCTGTGTTACAGGGTGACAAGAAGTCATTTTTCTCCAAGAGACTTCCCAAGCTATTTTTATGAGCAGCTCTAGTTTCCATATTTGATAAGGAATTTGAGCTCATTGTATGAATTAAATGTATACATTTTCTATAAAGAAAATGTGGAAAAGTTTGTATCGTGTTGGAAGTTGGAAACTAGAATATATCACTGACTCTGGGAAGGGGAAGTGGGACATAGCTGGAGGTGGGCTAACCTATACAAATACGTTTAATACTTCCAGTACCTCTCAGCAGAACTGTGTCTGACTTTTCAAGCCTAACAAGTGGGTTCTATGTTTTCCCAAACTGTCTCTGCTAATTAAAACAAAGGAAATAATAAGAATTTTATTTTTTTTCTTTACTCCAAACAGATGGGATAGAGTGCTAGAAAAGGGCTGTAAACTTCTCATTTCCTTCTAGGAGAGGAGTCATGATACTCAAGACATACTATTCCTTCTTTGGAGTATGCACTATCATGGTGAAAATGCTCACCAGTTTCTGTGCTAGCAGGATGTTTAGCTTGGACAGAGTCATACAAACTAGACAATTTGAAACTAGGGACCACAAATGCAGTGGCTGTCAAGGTCAAAAGCTCAATCATAAACTCACAGACAATTCCAGTAGAAACAAATTAAGATGCAGGAACACAAGAAGATAGCTATTCTGGCAAGCAGCCTGCTAAAATAATGGGTTTTCTCTTGGCAGGCTTGTTAAGCCTGCAAAAGCTACTAGGTAACTGCAGCGTTGAAAATCCTTCATTTTAGAGACAAAGCAAAGTAGGTTTGAGGCATGTAGAAAACTGGGTGCAACAGAAAAAGTTATGAGGTGGCAAAAAATGTACAAATGTCATTTCAAGACTGTTGGAGGAAGTTAACATCAGTGTTCAGGAGCTGATAAAAGTCATTGGCAGGTGGTGATAAAGTTGTAGTTGTAGGACTAGTATTAATTATGACTTTCGGAACAGAGAAGTGTTTCTGATCCAGAAGCCAAGGAAACAGCTGATCAGACCCACATGAAATACCGGCCACGACACGTGCAAGACGAATTGTGCAGTGGTGAGCCCTCACAGAGGGTGCAGCTAAGGTAAATGCTCAGTGGCAGAGTTGTCTTCAGATCCTGACTGACAGCGCTGCTGAGAGGATCATCTTCTCACACTGGAGCTCCACTAACCATTCAAGCCAGCATAAACCAGTGTTGTAGCTTAAAGAGGTGTTCCCACCCTACATGCTATCTGTTCCTGTCACTGTGTGCCTCTTGTGACTACATGAACATTTGTGAGGGCGAACAGTGAATTGGTTCTTGTTAAAATCAACCTCCTGAACTAATGCAGAGAACTTCCCTGAAAAGGTTCATTGGAGAAACCCTCCAGGAATGCGTGAGCATATACAGGTGTTGACGTGGAAAGCAGAAGTAGTTCATGTATGGTAAAATTTGAGATGAAACTAAAAAAATACATAAATCCTCAAAGCTCTGACATTTTACAGAGGGCAAAAAGTTAACACAGAAGCATAACAACAGGAATATAAAATTGAGCCGAAGAATGAGATAAGTTTTGAGATGGTTAGACCAGTACAAGAAATCGGCATGGCATCTTTACTGGGCCAACACTGAGGAAGCCATAGCAATTGCCGTTGTTTTCTAGACAAGGAAATCTGAAGTTTGATGAGTGAAGACACATAGAGCTGTGTGAAAGAAGAGCTGCAAGCTGAAGCTAGCAAGAATGTCTCAAAAATACCTCCAGAAAAAGAAGCAGACCCCCCCATCCCCCGTATAACATACATGTCATTCTTTCTTTGTGATAAAGGAGAAAAAGCTGGGAAGAAAGCGGGGGAAAGAACCTATTTTTTTCTTGCGTTCATGGCAAACAAATACAGCTGATAATACTGCTGATTCGGGGTCAACTGCAAAGTGTGTTAAATAATCTGAGATTATCTGAAGCTGTTAATTGTCTTTCTCCTAGTTCATGGGGATGACTTCTCCCCTCTAGCCCTTGACAATACCTGCCTCACATTGGCATTTCAGCTTTGGTGAAGAAATACCCCAGTTCCTAGAACACCCACCTGGTTTATCCCCAGCACTGCTTTGGCTTCATTTGAGTATGTACCTCTACAGAAATCTAAAGCATCCCTAATTTGTCAAACTCAGTGGAACTAATTTTAAATAGCAAAGAAACTCAAAATTAAAACAAATGAGATTTATTCAAACAAAAAAAAATCTTAATTTAAAACTGGAAATAAAAGCAAGAAACAGGGCCTTTGAGTATATATACCCTTAGGCTTTGGTCTGGGGTCGTCTGGGGCACCTCTTAGCTGCGGTCAGCAGGGCTTGACTCCACAGAACTCAGCCTCCAGGGTGTTGCCCAAGGCTACCTTCCCATCTCCATTTACATCCCAGGTTTCCTGATTGCTCTTGAATGTCAATGATACTTCAAAGTCTACCACAAAAATTCCCTGTTTTCAGAGGACCTCGCCTGAGGTGCTGCCTTAGGCATCCGAGACATTGCTGCCAGAATGCTCTCAAGTTTACCTGAGAATGACTGCCTTTGAAGTATAGAGGGATAATTCGGGAAGCCCATTCCCCTTCTCATGTTTATCTTTTCTTGTAGGAAGCCTTTTGAGTAATAGACTTACTCTAATATATTTTAGAAAACACATGATAAATGTGTGGGAAGGAGGTTATTGTGTAGCAGTTTCTCCCTTTCTGGTTTACTGGCATTTTGAGGGGACCATATTTACACAGTAAAATGAGATGCTGGTTTTAAGCTGCATCCTGTCTCAAGGTATCTGCATCTAGAATTTTAGCAATTCATAAATGGGAAGTGCTCTGAACAGCGGCTTTGGCTTTAGTATAGAAGGAGAAGATCCATTTGCAAATGACGTCCCAATTCTTCATAGGTCCAAGTATCTCTCAACAAAACAACTTTCAATGAGTAATATTTAAGTAATATAGCATTCTAATTTGGACAGTTTACTGCAAATTCAACTTTTGTCTCTTGTTTGGGCTTTTTCACTTATTTCTATATCTTTTTTCAAACTTGAACAAAGTTTTCTGCTTCAAAGTTTATTCCTTAGTAAATTTTTTTGCCAGCTGCCCCCAAAGCAAACTACCTAGGATGTATGTGGGGAAAGAATCCACTTTTAGTTTAGATTTTGGTGTTTGTAGCAAAAGTCATGTAAAAATCCAAACTTCCAGACTTCAAGCCCTAAAGTAGGGTGAAATGATGGGTTTATTCTCCGTAAATATTCTTTTTTGTCATAAGAGGAAATGTTTAGCTATATTTTAAAAAAGTATCTGTTCCCTTCTGGTGATGGTATTGTTGTTAGAAAGGGTTCAGTAGGATCCTCTTACTCAGAATCTAAAGGGATCTATTGTTTTATTGTAGTCTTAGCAATGTCCCAGTTAGGCTGCATATTGCTCTATGTATTTCTCTAGTATGTGAAATTCAGTCACTTCTAGAATGCTTGGAAAACTTCTGAACTGTGTTTGTGACAGGGCTGAGGAATAGGTAATGAGAAACCTAAGGGAAAACAGGCTTTGTGCAAGAGCCGTCCACAGCTGCTCTCTTTCCCCTACAAAAAAAAAAACCAAAAAAAACATAACATCAGCATCTACTGCTCACAGTATAAAATAATTTCTTTTCAAATCACCCTTTTCTACAGTGCTTCCATGTGATCTGTCTCTTCTGTTGTAATAAATTAACAGTGATACCCTTAATGAGAAGCGCTGCACATGGCAGCAAGATCTGAGCTTTGGCTTGAAGGCAATAGAAAATGAATTTCGGTATAGAGCAACCTTTCTGAGCATGTTGCTGGCTGAGGTAAATTGAGATGACTAAACTGCATTGATTAGAACCAGTCTGAAAGATTCATGTTTTTCAGAGGAAAAACAAAAAAAGACACTTGGGATATTGGAGACTTACTTTCTTTTTAGTACACCTATTGTGTTCAGGACAACTCAGCATCTGTCTTGCCCTATTTTAAAACCACTGGATGAAGGTAGGAAGGAGTTTCTTGAGAAGCAATGCATCAAAAGGAATTTAAATGTAAACATAGGACTGGATTGCAGTTTGGGGTGTCTGCTGTCAGTGGTAGCCAAGAACAAAGTAGTGATAAGGTATGAAGAGTTGAATATTTAGCGAGTAAATGCAACAAGTACACTACTGTTGACCATTTCTGCATTACAGTCCACCTCTTCTTGGGCCTTGTCTTCATGGGAAACTACTGTAGAATACACAAAGATCTGAACATTGGATGCAAGAGGTAATCTGTGCAAAAAATTTTTCTCGACACAGTGTATGTCCCTTCTACTTTTTTTTAAAACTCCTTTTGGAATTAGACTAAGTTTACTAAATTACTCTGAAAAAAACCCACCTTTGTGTTATAAAAATGCAAACGGGTAGCTAAGGTGAAATGGCTACTCTGCAATCAGCCTTTTTGTATACATATGGGCCAAAAAAAACCCCCCAAACCCAATCCTCAGGCCAAAATGTTTTAAATTGACGATTTAAGAATCTAACTCAAATTTAGCATCAAGAGGTTTCTGGAGCCTAAAGACGTTTTAGTATCTGGCCCCTAAATAAATAGCATGGTCCTCAAAAGCCTAAGCACCTTAAGCATGTCTCACTGACAAAAATGTGCCACAGGTCTTTTGAAAATCAGATCATAGTGGGCGTGACAAAAGACGAATTCAGAGTTCAAACTGTACATTCCTGTTTTTGAAAATGTTGATAAATACACGTAATATAGAATATCTCTCTTCTGGGAGTCTACCTCTACTCTCCCAGTCTACCCAGGGAATGCACCGGGTGGTCTATCCGGATCTCTTTTTCTAGAGCTGAGCACACTGTGTGCTGCCTGTACCCAGATACTGCCACAGGTCAGTGATGGTGTAGCTCAGCGGGAGCAATGGTGTCTGCGATGGAGCGATGCGGCGTCTCTGCAGCCCACTGTACAAACCTGGCATGAATCTCAATTGCCAGTTGCTTTAAGTGACCGTTCTTCCTGCCAGGACACAAGCACGTACCAGCTGGAAGTGGGGAAGGGGTTAAAGCTAATGCTTTTCTATCATTCAGGTCAATCCTCTTATAGCCACGCCAGGCTTCAGGCTTCATAAATTCAAATTGCCCTTTGTGCTGGGCAAGGGGAAAAGGTAGGGTGATACATCTTTAAGTACTGAAGGTGAGATCATCTTCTTTTTATAGAAACTGAAATCATCCAAAAGCTGCACAGCAGCAGGCTGAGTGAATTCTCAAGCTGCGTGGAAAGAGCACTATCTGGGAATTTCTTTCCGAATGAAAAGGGAGCACATACCCAGCCAGATCTTATCTTGAAATATGACTTTTAGACACTGCTTTTATTTCTTGGAGAGAACTGAGGGTTTGACTGGTTTTATGTTATTAATTCTCCAGTCATTTAATTCCATCCCTACAGACATGAAAGTGGAAACCAGGTAATTCTTTTTCCACGGCGTATGACTAAGAAATCATTAGAACAATTTGAATCTCATCTCAGAAAGGGAAAGTCTGTTGCAGTTATGGAGCTATTGCTAGTCATCAAGATGAAGCAATAAAGTCCACATCAAAAAGTATCCCACCCTAATACTGTTATCAGATAAGCACATAAGAAAAAGAGTGACTGTTGTGTCAAAAAAGACCTTGCTCCCCCATGCAAGCACACATGTAAACACACATAGACACAAACACAGAACCAGTCATAGTCTGAGCCGTTAGTGGGTCAGGCACGGCCAGGCAGGGGCCGGAACTGGGATTCCTGCGATAGCGATGATAATGTCACAGGGCACGTTTGCAGTCATGGCTTGCCCCCTGTAAAAACCCCAAGAATGTATTCTAAATTTAGAGTACCACAGGTGCCTCTGTAAATCAAAATATTGCCTACATTTAACCACGCATTGTGAAATATCATTTTTTTCTGACTGTTCTGTACCTTGCATTGCTCAGTGTAAGTCATACTAGAATCAGCTTTTCTTGTGGTTCCTAATTTTAGCAAAGACTTAGTAGTTTCATGCAGGAACTGAATATGTTGAGAGGTTTGTCTTTGACTGGTTTCATACACTGTAGCTTCAACTGGCAGAGGATAAACAGTCCAGAAAGCTTAGTGAAAGCTCACAGAGAAGCGAAGTTATTTGAGCAACAACACGTTGCATCAGTGGCAGCCAGAGATGAGGTCTGGCTCCCCAGACTGGCAGACCGGTATCTTGTTCACTGGACCCTGGTGCTGCCCCATGCCAGTTCAGAGGGCAGGGTTCAAACGGGATTTTAATACTTGGTGTAAGTGGGACTGGAGGGGATGAGGAGTGAGATGCATCGAAGGTCTTTACTTGCAGTAAAGGGGCAAGGAGATGGAGCGCTGCTCTGGTGTTCAGTGGCTTGGGTCTGCATCCCACCTCTCCCAGTCACAGCTTCCCCGAGGCACAAAGGACATAA
Source organism: Aviceda leuphotes (assembly GCA_035590175.1). Lineage (NCBI taxonomy): Eukaryota > Metazoa > Chordata > Aves > Accipitriformes > Accipitridae > Aviceda > Aviceda leuphotes. The sequence continues at coordinate 2,389,998 of JAVJGH010000022.1, read as the reverse complement.
GACGGCCACGTGGGGCAACGACTATAAGGAAACATTTCTCTTGGTCATTAACGAGCCTAGACTGTAACAACAAAACCCCCCAGTACAAGGATACATACTGGGCTGCTGGATCCTCGTGCAGACCAGAAGGAATCTGTGCAGCTCCCTAGCCACATCCATTTCAGGCGTCCAGCTCAAGCTGCTTCACTGCTCCGAAGCCCCGCTCCGCTGTGACCCGGGAATGGGTGAGCAGTGGGACAAGCTGCACCGGGAGAGCTGGCTGTCCTCAGCCATCCTGCCGCACCACCGGCCCCGAGCAGCCGGCAGGGGAGACCTTCCCGCACGGGGTGCCTCAGCCCACCGGCGCAGAGTTACGCAAACCACTCTGCTAACTGGAAAGCACTTCGGAAGCCAAGTCCTGCGTGATCTTTTGGGGGAATTGACCCCCTTGGCTGAGAGGAATGACCTCTAGGTTTTGAAAACCTAGTTTTCAAAACCAGCATGTTTGTGTATGTACTTGTGCACTCCGCAGTAGATGTTACTTTGATTTATGCATATATTTGCTGAGATTTGTCATGGTACAGTCAGACCATCACAGTACAGTATTACAGTGTAGTAAGTCCTATTAGGAAGGACTGATCAGAAAAAGGTGATTACAATAGAATGTGAGCTTCATTTCTGAAATAGTGTATTGTTTTATAGCTGTCCTTTCAGTTTTGACTTTCATAAACCTCTCAGAAAATCAGCTGTGAAATTTCACTCCTCCTTCATTAACAACCAAAACCCAAGTACACTGCACGCTATGTAAAGCAGATTGTGTATCCAAGATAGTTACAGGAGAGATTGATGATATTTACCAACACATAGCCATATCCTTAGCACTCGTAGACTGGCACAGCTCCATTGGTACACAGCCAGTACATACCAGCTGAGAACCCAGCCTTCAAAATCTTACCCCACGACAGTCATAGAACAGTTATGATCAATTTAAAGAAGGCTTTGTTTCTTTGCTCTATCTTTTTTTTTGTCTATTTTTTATAAAGGGAAAGCCCTCATTTTATGTATTTTTTTGTATGAAAATATATGTGATGGACATATGTGATGTTTTTGCATTTGAGTAGTTTATTATAGCTGCATTCTCAAAGTTTATAGCAGGAGAGTATTTTAATTGCAAAAACATAGAGAAGGGTTCAGATTTCAAAGTCTTTCATTATATCTCACGGTTTTGTTTTTCCTTGGACCCCAAGTTCATTCATAGAACAAGATGGATTATGACCAGTATATAGAATGATTACTGATACCTTATTTTACCTTCAATAATCATTGCCTGACTCTGTCTTATTATGATGAATTCAAACTCATTGTACCATAGAATAATCAATACTCTTACATACATTCTTACAGTTTTCATCATAACTATATGATTATTTCAAAACCAATAACTGTATTTTCATAAAATCTTTTTACATGAGACAATGATAAATATCCTTTTTACATGTGGAAGGCTGAGGCACAGAAAGAATCACGAAAAAAGTTACACTCATCTGGAACTCCCTGGGTGAGAAAGCAAGAAGTATATACTTTTCACCTGTAATATTTTGTGCCATTTGTTCCAGGCACAAAAAGCAGGGACTTCAGTTTCAACTGAGCTGATCTTCAGGAGACCATATTTACTAGATGCATACCTAATTTCTGCAACATGTGAACCAGAGCTATTATAGATGACAAGCTAGTTCTCTACACAATCCTAAATTGACCCGAGAGCAGCTCCAGGTTGGGGGTCAAGTGTTAAAAATAGATGTGTAAAGTGAAAAAGCTATTTTCAGGTTGCACAAATTGTGTTAACACAGGAATTGCAGAACTTCTGAGCACTTGAGTTGTGCTACTTTGTTTTTTCTCATGCCTTTACGCCATGCCCAACATTTAAAAATGTTGATCAAAATTATGACCAAAACCCATCAATACATGTAGTTTTTATACTCACAAGTCATCATCAGGTTTAGAACATCTCGATATGCTGCGAATTGCTCTGTCACTTCGCCTGGAAGGAGGATCACCACCGTATTTGGGGCCACCCCTCACAGAGACCTGCAGTTGGAAAGATAATGCTGCGCTCGGACAATAGGTTCGACGGTATTTGTGGGCAGGCAGAGGAACAGAAGGGCTGGAAGGAGTGGAACCCAGGCGGAAGGCAATATTCCCTTGCAATCACAGAAGCCCTTCTGCTCATCTTCATTCAGCAATCCCAGTGTTTCTCATTGTGTTCCTCCAATTGCCCCACACCAGCAGGAAGATATTCCTTACGATTTGCTAACAAAGATAATGGCAATCACACCACCAGTGTGATTTCTGTACCTTCCAGTCCATTTGGTATTTAGGGGGAACCCCGGGCAGCCTAAGGTCTGTCACTGCTCAAACTGCAGCCCGCTTTCCAGGGCTTAGTAAAACTGATGTAGCCTTTAAATAAAAGCCTTCAGGGTTTTATTTTTTTACCCAGACTGAACAGCTAAGGTTTGAATGTCGTTTACTACTAACAAAATGCATATATAACCAGGAAACCAAGCAGAAGTACGAGAGAAACCTTAAGTTGGATAACAACAAAGACAACAAGGAATGAGTGTGCATGTGCATGTGTGAATGTATGTTTAAAAGATATTTTTGTATCTTTTTCGTTGACTTTTCCTAAAAATCAGTCATTCTGCAGGTTATAATGCAACTTTAAAGCAGTCAGTGGCATTGCTTTAAATAATTTACCTTTTTTGCTGTCCAGCTAAGATATTGACTGTTCTAAAATTAAAACCAATGTAAATAAAAAGAAGATACACAGATACATATGGCATCTCCCCCTGAACAATTTTGATACCTTTAAAATGAAAAGCTCTGGCTTTTTTTGTTAAGGTTAATTGTGTTGCACAGACAGAAATTAAAAAACCAACACAAACCTAAAGCCCAGCGTGACTATTTTCTGTCTTAATTGTGTCAGGCTAGTAATAGCTGAACTGCTGCAGAGCTATGTAGTGTAATTCCTTTAAAGCCACACTTAGGGTGCAGTATGCATGTCATTAGGCAATTACATACTGCTCTGGACTGCTTATCATACCGGTGATATCAGAGCAGAAGAAAACACTTCCTGCACTGCCCACAGGCTAAACTTACAGCATCCTGTTAAGATGGGAGACAAATGCTGAACCATCACTGGAAGGCAGCCATGCACTGAAGCTGGATACAGATGACAGTGGAAGAGTTAGTCTTCTGACTTCAACTTTGACTGATAGAATAGGAAAAGATGAAAGTTATCCCTTTAAAATGTACTTATCCAGAGAAAAAGTTTGGTCAAGTCCTGTTCTCAATTCTTGGTGATTTTGTCATGTTGTAAGTTCTGGTTTTACAAGCAGCTAATATGAGAAAATGTGCAGAGCCATTGTCCCCTTCAGCAAAATAAATGCTGTCCAAGTCTGAACAGTTCTCAGCTGTCCAGGTCTGGCTACATTTTTCAGCGAAACACATGGCAGAGCAGCTTCCAACCTAGTCTGAGTGAACTTCCCGAAGCAGCGGTTCCTGCTAATGCCGTCGAGTCTGAACTAGCTTATTTCAAGCTACTTGTGGCACTTCTACACGTTATACACTGTAGACATACAGAATTCTTGGAGCTAGAATTATAAGCCAGATTCAGCACTGTTCTTGTATAGTTGCTTAACCAGTGCAGAATAAATAATGCAGCCGTTTTGATCTGTTGCTGTTTTCTGTCAACCTTCCATAATGAAAAAACATGCACAGAGATGATAAATTGTCATGGTTTCTTTCAGTTGTTTGGAAACCACAAACCATCAGACATTTGTCTCTCAACATACAGGAAATTGCTGTTTCCCAGATAGCCAAAATTCAGAGTTGCAGGTTGATTTCCATTTGAATCAAATATTGATGTCATAAGGAATGTATATTTTTTGAGGAATTTTCTTTATTCATAAAAATTCATCTACTAGTCTATGAAAGGAAACAATAGTTAACCACTTCTTTGATCAGGAAGAACATCAAATATGCTTCTCCATATTTTCTCATGCTCTTACCAATACTGTCCCAAGCTTTCTGCTAACTTTCATAGCCTATTTTATATATTCTGCTATAAAGTATCTTAACATTTTCTACAATCCACATAACACTGTCTTCAGCAGACCTTATGCTGTCCAGCTGTCTAGTATAGGGAAGGTAATATTTCTCTCTTTTTGCCTCTTAGTATATCCATTCATTTTGATTAGGTTTGCTATAATTTTTGCATCAGATTCACCTAATGGCAGCTATTAGCATCTTTCTAATTTATTTCATTACTGTAATGAAATACATGAGTATATTTTATATATAATATATATATATACACTAAGGAAAAACATATCTACTGTACCATTTCACTGAAGAGCAGAAACCCAATTATTTCATATTTTTGTACACAGGATATTTACTTTTCTGCAGAAAGGCTTTTATGTCTATGAACCAGTAGAAGTCTCAGGAAGTCCTTCAAAATTTAACCAGATTTTCAAAAATGCTGAAGATCAGAGTTTTGTCTGACCAACATCAGCCACTCCTTACATTTTTTGAAGTTCAGCAACCACAACTAACACTTATTATATTTGTCCTCGTTTTTTCAAAAGAAATCACGACCAGATGTACGGAATACTTCTGTAAACCCCACTTAGCTGTGAGCATTGAGTTACTGTGAAGATCCTGCACAAATGATGGTTTAAGCAGCGTGCTGTGCCATGGCTATCCGTACTGGTATGAACTTCACGTACAAATCACAGCCAGAAGCCTGATTTCCTCCCAAGTCAAGGATGTTGGTTGTCCTACCTAGTTCTTTCTTCTCCTTCTACACCTCGTATTT
>JAVJGH010000022.1:2329078-2357308 GCA_035590175.1 Aviceda leuphotes | reverse complement strand
TTTTTTTTTTTTTTTTTTTTTTTTTTGCTTCCTTGGGGCCTTTCCCAGGTGAGCTAGAGCCATGTCTTACACTTTTTTTTTTTTTTTTTAAATCCTAAAGTACTGTATTTTGTTGTTGAAAACCTGCTAAGACCTTCCCTTTCCCAAACTGGGCGCTGGAAGTGGTAGAATTGGTACTTCTGTCTGAGGATTTTCTTTGCCCTGTGGCCTCCTTTTCCCTTTCTAAAAGCCTTTGAACTTAGTAGTAACAATGGGGCTGAATTAAGTCCTTATATGCATTAGACATGCATTAACCAGTTGTATCTTTGACTAGAAGTGCTATCACTGTGTTCTTATGCACAGTATTAATGTACAGTATCTAGAAAGGATGCATGGTGTTACATTAGTGAATCTAGAAGCTGTGATCTGATATTATTTCTGTCTAGATGCACAAGAAGGAGGCAATTTCTGTTAGGAGGAGGAGGAGAAGAGATTAAACAGTAGGAGCTGCAGGAAAAAGTAGGTAAACAGATTGTAGGTTTTAGGGATGGTTGTAGGATAGCAAGACCAACTTCTTTAACTTAGTAAAAACATTAAAAGTAAAAACATAGAAGGCAAAGTAGCTCAAAAGACAGCACCTGACTTATGAGGTGAATGTGGGAATTACTTTTCTAGTGATAAACATTTAAACAAAATAATTATGGCAACCTCTAAAAAAAATTTGCTCTAGACATGAGGATAATAGCACTATAATTTGGTGCCTGGACTATATTTAAGTACTCTTATACAAAATCAGCAGAAAGTGGTGGAATAAACATACTACCACTTTTCCTGTTCTTTGTACAAGGTATGTCTTTTGCAAAAGTCTACAAGAGGAGGAGGTCAGTGCTTTCTCTGTATTTAGTAGATCATTACCGATACTGTTAATAAATCAGAAATAACTGACAGTTCAACAATCTAAATATTGCCTTTCTGCTAGCATGGTACCGAGTCAGGTGAAAGCAGCTTCACAGAGGAGCCGTGCTCCGATCTCTCGGCATTGATTGTGTCTGCACTTCTCTTCCTGCTTGCCAGTGGCTAATTAGGAGGTAGAAAGAAAGAACCGAAATGTGTTACTGAAATACTGTAATTACACTTATTAGGAAGTCTGTGTACATGTGTTAGATTAGCACTGGCTATCCTTGTCTTTAATTATTTATTTTTGGTAATTCAGTTCTGCAGCCAAGCTTCGTTTTAATCAAGGCAGATTTACCCAAACCCCTGGTGTACTGCTTGAGTATGGGAAGGCAACCGAGGGTAACGATTTTGGCGTTCCTCTTCCTCGCCTGTAGCTGTCTCGGGGAGGGCCTGGGGAGAAGCCGGTTGCGCGGCGGTTGAGCTGTCGGGGAGCAATGTGTCGGCGGTTCCCCTGCGGAAGAGTCCCTTGTCACGCTTGGGTGGCCGGGCTGGTTGTCATCGTCCCCCGGGCACTCGGCAAGGGCTTTTCCAACGGCTTGTAGCAAGAGCCAGGAACGTCTCCAAGACAGACTAAGGGATTTGGTGGAGGATGGCAGCGTAGGGAACTCCTCAGCGTGCCATCGTACGGGAGGGGAAGGTAGCGCTGCTTTACCAAATCTGCCATCAGGTTTGTTTCAGGTGTAGGGATGCCGTAGGCAGCGGCACTAAGGCCGAGGCGGGGGTCGCTTGTGTGCGACAGGGAGGAGAAGGGATGCCACCTGCCAGGTCCTTCCCTCGCCTCCGTACTGCTGAGGAAGGACTAGCGGTTGGGCAGGTGGGGCTGGCGGGTGCTTTGGTTTTTCCAGGTGGATCCTGTGGCTTGCAGGGGGGAGCTCAAGCTTCGTCCTGGCCCGGCACCAGAGGCCTCGAGCAGAGAGGTTCTTTGTTGTGCCTCGGTTTCCGTGGCGCTGCTGGACCTCCCTTCCCTGGCCAGCGGTGGTCGGAACTGGCCCGGGGGTTCCGAAGGCATTGTGGCTGTCGTCACGGCGAGAGGTGTGTGCTCTTGGGAGCTCTCCTGCCCAGAGGCCGTGGAAGCAGCGAGCTCGGCAAGGAGAGGCCGTGGAGAAGGGACTGGCTGGTGACCTCGGTTGCGTCCCCGAGTGGCCTCGGTAGCCATGCTGCGCAGGGAAGGGCAGAGGAGCAGCCGCCCCAAGCAAGTCCGGTTCCAGCTCCCCACCAGGGACTGGCGGGAGGAGCGCGAGTGGGAGAGGAGCGAGGCCGCCGCTGCCGCCGTCGCCAAGCTCTTGATCCCAGCAGATCCGTTGACTGGTTCCCCGTGTGTCGTGGAGGAGCGTGGGCAGATTGGCAAGGATGGACGGCCACCCCTGAGGCAGAATTGGTGGAGGAGACTTCTTGCTCGTCTGCGCGGATGGAACAAGCGCCGTAGAGCGAGGACAGCCCCCGTGGTGCAGTCACTCCCGATGGTGAAGACGGCCCCCTTAGCTGAGGAAACGCCTTTTGCAGAGCCTGTTTATTCTGGCTTCGATTTGGTTTTTTTGTGTGGTTTTTGAATGTATCTAATTTCACCTTTAAAAAAAATATACATTTTATTTGTTATGTGACATGAATAGAGAAACCCTTCTTCGCAAAGTGTGAAACTATTTTTGTGGTACCTGTTGTACTCATCTATTTATTTGTTAAATAACCAATAAAAGAAATTTCTGAGCCAAAAGCCTGGCCAAATCTTTAAAATCGACGTAGTAGGGGGAAGGTGACAGCCTATCTACTGAGAACAGAGCAGAGCTTTTTCAGATGCATGGTTGGGGAGGAGCTGTAAGAACAAAATGGTGGCAATAACCCTAGTTTGGTTTTGAAGGGAGTTGTTCCATGAAAATCAGTCTTCAGGAAAGTCGAATCTTATTTGTGGCGATTCAGTCACTGTCATACACAAAATAAGAATTTTAGGACAGCACTCTGTTGTTTTTAACTAATTTGCACGTCTGCCTTTGGGCAACACATTGGGCAGCTGATCACTTTAAGTGATGGTTCTGAGTTGATGCAAACTGCCACAGTAGTGGAGAAACGGCCGTTGAGTGATTAACCGGTAAAACGAACGAGTTGATGGTGGCGGGCAGAAGGATGGCAGCCCAAGCAGGACCAGCAGCGTGGTAGCTCTTGGGCATGGTGTCTTTTGGAGGACCTTCCCCCAGCCTGGCTTGCTACAGCTTGTGCTTACGTTGGAGGTCTCTGGCCCAGGTGTTACACGGGTCACCTCACCAGATAGACCCGTGTACTGGGTCTGGAGTTAACTTTCTCCGTAGCAGCCTGCATGGTGCTGTGTTTCAGATTTGGGACTAAAATAGGAGTTTCCGATGCACATTTCTACTTCAAAAGGTCTGTAAAATGTTACAAGTCAGTTCAACACAGTATTCCTGATGACCCAGTTTGCTTCTACAGCTAGTGGTTGAAATGGATGTATATGGGTTAAAATCAACATGTGTGGGTTGAAATTGTTATTTTTACTTTTGAAAATGTATGGCTTTTTCATGCTTTGTGATGCATCTAGAGATGCCGCCTAACGAGTATCCTTGGGATGTTACATCCAGCTCGGTGTGCTTCATGTGGAATTCCTTTTGAGTTGAGGCCAAGACGGTCACCTTCCCAGACTCAAGTGGAGGAAGGGGGGCTGGTTGCTTTCTCACTTCTGTTATGAGAGAGGGGACAGTTTCTTCCCATTCTAATTCTCTCCGGGTAATTTGATTGGTATGAAGCCACGAACTTGGTAAGAGGTCATTGATGCTGTGGGATGGCTTCCTGAATTTGTAACTACACAGCTTCATAGCACAGTGTGTAGGTATGGATTTCCTTGAAATCAATACTTGCTTGACTGCAGCCAGGTTACACACTTTTATGGATTTCTTGGCTTATCTACAGCTGTTTTCTGGATAAACGTTAAGCTAGAGAGCTCAGTTTTTCTTGCTGGGATAATGTTGAGTCTAATTATTTTATTAGCTTAGTTCCTTTAATTTGCTGTCTTTTCTATGAGCTCTAGAAGGCAGTTCTCCCCTGTATGCACTACTTATCTGTGAGATTACTGGCTTGGGCTTCTAGAGAACAAATACCTGGAATTAATGTGAAAAGACACCTGGTAGATGATCAGCAGACTCGTGCTGAGAGGATTTGAGAGGCTGCCAGCCCCAGCTGTGTCCACCCTGCGGTGTGCTGGAAATGGTTGCCACCATAGCAGAGGTTGCAGAATGGTCACTGGGTCTGTTCCTCAGGTGCTCACAGCCTGGCAGACTTAAAAAAAGAAGAAACCAGTGTTACTTCATGTTAATACTCTGAACTACAGTTGCTGAGGTGCAAATTTAACATCTGTTCTGCTGTCCCCACTCCCAGGGCAGTAATTTGTGGTGGAAGAAGGAACCATCAGCCACAAATGACAACCTTTGCATTTTTTCTGTAATTGTATTTGGAGTCGCCTTGTGTGCATGTGTGGTGGAAAGGTGATACTTTCATGTGTTCCCTCCTATCCCCGGGCTACTTGTGCTAGTGTTCAGGATCTGAACTTTAGTTGATCCCAGGAGAAAATCTGTGGTCCAAATAGTGCACTAGGCTTTTTTCAGTAAGTGCCGTGCTAGAGGAAGGTTGTGGGTTTTCTTCCACTCTCCTTCATTTTAGTAAAGAGATCCATCTAACTGTACAAAATTCTAACATATGGAAGTCTCTTTTTCATGGCAATTTACTGTCCTGATACATCAGGTTTAGGAATAACTTTTTCTTTATTCAGGTATTACAATTGTCCATGTTAATATTTGGAGGAGAGATAATTTCGTTCTTAGCTTGTGATTTATTTTAATTTTTCTTTCTCCAGCTGGGAATCCTCTTTCACAATGATTCCTGCTATCTTCTTTTTTGTATTTTAATTTGACAGAAAATTTCTGACAAATGCTTTTAGTGCTTAAACAGGACAACAATAGTGATGTGGCAGTGACGTGAACGTTAGTCATTCTGACAGCTTGACAACTGATACACTGTGAAGAAAGCTCAGTTTTTTCCTGCAGAAATAAATGCATATGTCAAAGGTATCAAGATGTCAGATTTCCTACATGAAAGAGATCTGGGTGGGGGAGCAGATATGAATTGAGGTTTTTAATTTATGAAGCACAAGTGCTGAGTCTGTGGTAACTTTTTTTCCTCCCCTCCCATCTTCCCCCTTTAGCAAATCAGAAGCTGTTTATCCCTATTCTGTTATACTCCTTTTCTTTCTTTCAATTGCTCTGCGTGCCCAAAACACCAGCCACTCAGCTATATGTGCTTAGGTGTATTCTCTAAAGGAATGAAGTTCTTGTTTCCCCAGAAGCAAGAAAGGTTGGGGTCCTTGTTAGTAAACCCAGAAATATTTCATTTCTCTCATCTGGTCAGCACATGCCTTTCAGGGAAATGCCCAGCATTTCTAAGCTATGTTGAAAGGCTGTAGAATAATTGTTACGTTATCTATGGCTTTTAATACTAAATTCTCCCTTCCTTAAGTTATTTTTCTTGCTTTCATCTTTCAGATGTTCTGAATCTCGGTGGTGTTTGGGTAAGAGTAGTTGACTCAAGAAATTCATTCATTCCACGTAGCCAGGAGTATTTGTGTCAAAATGGCATTCAAAGCCTTATGGTAGATTCCATATTTTCCCCAATACATGCAGGAACATCTGTGGTTTGGTCCATGGTCTCAGGTGATACAAATACCAGAGAAAGCTGGATGTTGGTATGCGAGGAAGGTAAATGGATGCAGTTTTCTCTTTGCAATGGTGCCATAAATCTGGGCCTTATGGGGAGAAAACCAACAAAATGAGGTTAGAAGATGTAAGATTAATCATGTTCCCCTTCCTTTTTATTGTTTCTGTTGTACCCCTATCTTGCTTAATTCACTTGAAGGTAAGGCTGTAGGGCAACTTATCAATAAAATAGATGTTGCTGTGCACTGTGTAGTCTACTTTAGCTACTTGGCAAACAGGCTTGTGTTGAGGGCTCTCCCCTGTCAGTGACCTGCTTGTTGATGATGTTATCACAGTTTGTGTTTTATTCATAGCCTGCTTCAGGTGTGCCCAGGTAACATTCAAGCAGTGTTCAATAAAATCTGAGTACAGTTTAGGTATTGGAGCAGTTGCGCATACTGTTGGAAAGGAAGCTTGGTTCTGGCTTGGTCTCACAGCTAGAAGGCTAAGAAGAAAGAAGGAAAAAAAAACAAAAAGGAAAACAGCCAGGAGGGATATCCTTTCTTATCCTTTGCAGCCTGAGTGTAAGGAATTGTAGACATTCAGCCTGTGGAGAGCTGGCATGTAATTCTGTTATCACTGTTACGCTGTGAATGGGAAACAGTATCGACATGTCCCAGCAACCAGTGGCAGAGTGTGCAAGCATGCCAAGTTAAGGGGTGCTGTGCAGTTACTGACAGCTGTGCAAGTGTCAAGCAAAAAGGCTTGGATAAGGTCTCGAAATAGTATCTTAGAGCTTACAGAATGAGATTGAAGTAGGGATGGGGTGCATTTCGTTTTCATCTTGGTTTTTTTTTTTAGTCTGCATAGCTTTCATTGCCTGTAGTACTACACTAGTGGAGAATTCAGAGACCATTAGAGAAATACAAAGCCTTGAAAAGGAAAAATAAAATTAAAAAAAAACCCCTGTATGCATTTTTGCAACTTAAAGAAGCAAAGCCAACCACAAGAGAAAGTGTCCCTTACCCTGTTTTCCTGAGAGGAAACTGGGCAGCTTCCCAAGGTGGCCAAAATAGCCTACAACAGAAGCCACAGCAAGAGCAACGCGTCGGTGAGTGATGCGGTCCCGGCCGGAATGGCAGCCCTCCTTTGTGCCACCTATTGCTCTGAAGTGCGCTTGATTATTTCCTTCTGCGTGGTTGGTTTTCACAGGAAAGTAAGATTTGAAGGTTAGTATCTGAAAGTAGATTGATGTGGTCTTTTGTTAGCATTGGAAAGCAAAATTATAATTGCTACCTTCGGTTAGCAGTTTGCATTAAAACCAGCCTTTTCTTCTCCTGAAGTGTATGAATATAAGGATTTTTAAGACATAATCCTATTCTACCAGGATGTTTACAGTCTCAGTTCTCACTGCTTGTTACCTCTGAATGCTTCTTTAAAAGAAACACTTCTGTTTCCTGGAAGAGCTATTTCATGCATGTCTTTTGCATTACATTTTATAAAACATTCAAGACTTCTTAATTCCAGTTTGATCTTGTGATGTAGGTGTTTACTGTTCAGTCGTCATTCCCAGTCTCCGTGTGCACTTGCAACAAATCACAGTCCATTTGAAATTCCTGTTTTGTAGTCAGAGGAGGTATATTAAATGTAATACATTCAAAAGGGTTTGGGTTTTTTTTTTGCTATATTGATAATAATGATCTGTTACTATCTTGTGGTCTTAAGTGACATATATTTTAAAGTGTGTGGCTACCAGAATAGGGCTAGAATTTACACCAATTCTGGTAATGATGGCAGCTTGCAAAACCTGGCATCGTTTGTGGCAGGCTTTGTCTTGGCTCAGTAGATCTATTAGCATTTCCAGTAACCTTTCCGTTATCTTGATTTAGTCCTTCATTTTCATCCCAGATGCTTTTGTTTGCATTTAAAAAAAAGAAATCATCTGTTCATTTCTCTTTATGGAAAAAAGCTTAAAATAAATCATATTTAATGGAGAAATTCAGGGCTTTGGAAGGGGAGAGAGTATTAATTTCCAAATTCCATGCATGAATGTATTCAGGTTTTAAAAGACTCTCGCACTTCTAAAAGACTCTGGACTCTATCTACTGTCTCTTAGTTAGCTGTTTTGATATCCTGATTTTGTTTGTTATGTGTCTTCTCAGGGAAAAGGAGACATACCATGGGAATTTTGAAATAAAGCCACAGGATAGAGCAGAGGGAAATGTGTATAATATTAAAACCGATAATAATGTCACATAATAAAGTGGCACTTAAAAACCCACGTCCTTTGACTTTCCATTAAATTTACACTGCAAGTGCTTGCAGTTGCTTGGAAATGGGATCTGGATTTCTAAGTTAAATGTGTTTTTTAAATATTACCATTTCCAGTGATAAGTGCATCTTCTTGCCTTTCGGAAGCCTAGTGTGTGCTTGGATTGTACTTGCTTGTGTCAATATGGAAATGGCTGGCTGCAGCAAAACTACCTGGAGAATGTTTTGGCTGTACACTAAAATTTGTTGTGTTAGTCCATGGTCATTGCCCTGGAAATTATAGATTTATCGCCTGCTACTAGTAACCAGGAGCTAGTATTGCTAATCTGTTGCTATGACAGTGCACTTGTTTCCGGTAAACTGCAAGAGGAATTTTATCTTCCTCTAGGAACGCTCTACCTGGCTGTTTTGCAATGTGTTTTTGCAAGAAGTGGCAAAGTTAAAGTTTTGACGTGAGCCGTATCACTTTTTCAATTATTCCCCTCATCAAAATTAGTTCTGCATGTTATGAAATATTAAAAAAACCCAAGCACCCCCCCAAAAAAAAAAAACCCAACCCCCACCCAACCACCCCAAAACTACACTGCTCTTTTATACGAAATTAATTCATTGAGTCTGAGAAATTGCAGAATTTCAGACAGGAATTCCTATATTCATAAGATTTTTTTCCCAAGTTATTGAGGAAAATAAGGGTAATTCCAAGGTTCTCAAAGACAAAAATCTTCATGTTTTAAGGTGCAGCGCAAGCTCCAGCTGCTAAGCACTAGGGTGAGACTTGGGTATGCAGTAGGTTACCAGCTCTGAAATGATTCTTGCTTTTTCTGAGACTCCTGGTCCCTGTTAGAAACAAGATGTGGTGCTCTGTGGTCTGCCAGGCGTGAGCTGGAATGGCAGTTCTCATATTTTACCCTTCATGTGTTTCCTTAACAGTATTCCCATATGATCTCCTCAAGTTCAAGATACCTTTTTTTTTTTAGCTTAATTGGCAAGTATTTTTGGTCTTCAGTAAGCAAATGCTCCACATAGACAGCTGGTGGTTTATGTTATTGTTCATGTTGCCAACAGTATAAAAATAGTATCTGTTAAGATGGCAAATGCTTTTTAATGCTAGTAAGAAAAAGTGGTATCTTTGGTTTCACTGAAAGGAGTTCATTATTACATGATAGTCGTCTTGAAACATTTGGATCTCTTTAGAATTTTTTGTAAGAGAAGTTGGTCACTGTCATCTTCAAGTGATTTAATAGGACCTGTAGGTCCCTATCCATAAAGTAATCACTCTTCATCATGTAACTTCAATATTTATATCCTGTCTGTGCTGCTAAATTCCTCATTGTAACATTTGACCTGAAAAGCTCAGAAAGTACCAGTTTGAAGCCTAATTTCAGTAAGTGTTTCTTGCCAAAAACTGTAGAATGTTTGCTGATTGTTGATACGTATAATTGTTCCTTTTTACAATCAGCGGTAATTAGTAGCATTAGAGCACTGAGAACAAATACCTCAACACGCAGAATTTCCTCCCCATCTCACTGACAGAGGCAACAGCTCAGGCAATGGATGACCAGTAGGACTAAGTCTGCACCCTTACAAGCTTAGTGGTTAAATTCAGTAAATTCAGGATTTGGCCTTCAATTTATAGCTATTAAAAAGCAGGTTTGTCTAGGCCCTTTCCAGAAACGTGATGATGGTGGAACTATTATCTTTTCCTAAAAAAATAAGTTAGGGAAAGGAACAAAACTTTTTTTTTTTTTAATCTTATGTGGAGGATGTTGCTCTAAATTTTAGGCCAAAATATATGTCATTCTTGGGACAGATTATTTCTCTGGAAATTGTTATCCTTTTGTTTTCTTGCTGCTGGAATACAAGCAAGCACAGCCAACATTACAAACATCTGTGTATAATATACCTTGTACTGTTTTCTGCAGACCCTTCACAAAAGAAGGAATTTTTAACTAAATGATAGATGGATGTAAATTTTGTTGTCTGATTCTCATCTATCTCCATTCTATTGGTATTTTTATAAAGTACACTTTGTGGCATCAAAGTTATTCCTGGATGATTCTTAGTTGGGAAGAATATGCACTCCTAACAACGTTGGGAGATATTGGGAAAGTTTATTTTTTATGAATTATTTTCTCTCCTAGGCAGAAAGGAAGAGCTTATTTATGATGCCCAAAGTGATGCTGCGATATAAATGAACTATTTCATATTTTCCAAGGAGACAGTAAACTGGTTGTGGTTGACATGCATGCTATGTTGAAGAAGGTGGTAAATCGTGGCTACAAGATAAACTGTCTGTGAAGTGTCTGCTGTTTAAATGTTTGGAAATTGCTATATTGAAACCAAAGCATTCTGTCTTAACATTTATGGCACAAATCTGTCCCGTCCAATGAAAGACCAGTGGCTGGGTTAGGGGTATGGTTACGGTGGATGGAATCTATACCCCGTAAAAGCCATCTCCGTGACAGATGTCCCTTGATGCATCAGCCTTGACCCTGATTGTATAGCCTCTGTGGGTGAAAGAGAAAACTTCAGAATCTAGGCAAAGTCTGTATCTAATTATATGAATGAAAATGCGTTGTATTAGGGTTAGGGAACAGTCTGAGGGGTCCGGAGGAGCATGGAGCCGCAGAGAGCCGTCACTAGTGAATGTCAAATATACCTGAAGGTTCTACTTCGGTTCTCAGAATCAAAAATTTTACATTATGTCATTTTCCTTCTTTTTTTTCCAGTGATGTAATTCCATAACTATCCCTACCTGTAAAGTGATGTGTGATGTGATTGGCAGGGGCTTTATAAGTATGGACCATGAAGTTGCTTCGCCTCAACCCTGGCTTGACTTCTGTATAGAGTTTCAAAATTAAAGCTCTGTAGTATAGGAGAGAAACTGTTACTGGGTAGGGTGAACTGTGACCTTCAGAACAGAATTATATTTTATCCACTATTGTTTAGTTCGGCATAAGGCTTAAGCACACCTCTGTTTAGTCAGCTCTGAGTCATTTCTGTGTTTCAGGAAATGGAAGTTATCAGCTGAAAACGAGCTCAGTTTCTCTGAATCTCAAGTGTTTTGGACCTATTATTTCATGAAACTGTTCACAGGCCTTCATGGATGACTTTATAGTCTTATTCCTGAGCATAGAAATGTGTTTATCTTTCCCTCTCCATGCAGAGGACCGCATTTGTCTTTGATCCAAGTGGCAGCTTCTGGCTTATGTTATTTTGGGCCTTTGAGTCAATTATCTGGTGAGAACAGGCTTTAAATTTAAGGTGTGTACTGAAACTGCATATTGATTCTGGGGATTTTAGTGATGCCTACCATTTAGTCGTGCTCCGAGAAGGTGATAAATATGAAAGAGGTGATGTCATCTATTGGCAAATGAGTAAATATGGCATAGCAGCTGTAAGAGTAATTGGCCTAATGTTTTTCTCAGCCTTTTAACATTGATGACTCAATACTTGAAGCTCAAATTTTGTCAGCTCCCTCATAGATGTGCTATGAAGCCAAGGTTTAAATCAATTATATTGCTTTAAAAAAGTCTAATATATGTGTGTGCTCTATTGAAAGCACTACAGAGGATATATTCTTAAAAGGCCTGTGGGAAGAAAGGGAAGAGCAGCAACATTTCTGTTTGGTTTAGACTGTTCATTCAACTCCAAATGAGCTTCCATCCATCCTCCTTGTAAATTACTGTCTGTTAGTAAAGAAGCGTGTGCTGTATTTGTTATCAAATTATTCTCTCATCTTTAATTATATACTGCTTAGCCTTTTTATATTATGTTAATGGATGTGTGCATGCAACACTTGATGGGGTAGGAGGACAGTTACCACCATTTTAGGGTGAGAAGAGGAGGGAGGTTGATGCTGTGGCAGAGCTGGATGTTTAATCTGTGGCATCTGTCTTGTCCCTGTCACTGCTGTTACCGTGATGCCTTCCTTTTCTATCTAGAGTTCTGCCAGAAAAACTTATGTTGAAAGTATATGTTGTCTTTTCTGACAGATTTAGGGCTTCCGTGCTTGCGGAAGCCCACTTCTCACTGTGCTGTGTCATTACAGCTGGCATCAGCGGCGGTGCCCCGTTCCCAGCCCCAGTATTTACGAGAGGAACGCGCTGCGAGGACGTGCTCTGGGGGCCTCTCGTTGGGCAGTGCCTTCCCTCCGCGTTGCCTGCTCTCCAACTGTTGGCTGCCAGGGAAGTTCTGGAAGTTTGGGGAAGTGCCTGTGTCTGTATAGGGTGGAACTGCAGGGATTAAATGGTGTCCTTTTATGTAGGCGTGGGAAGAAGACTGAACTTTGGATTTCTAATGATCTGGCGAGCTGGCAACTGTCACTGGGCAGGGAACATTCATTTTGATTTTATGCAGTCATAATTAGAACTTTATGATATCAAAGATAGCTTTAATCTATATGAAGCACTTCTCATATTGTCCTTGCAGAATACTTGGCTAAACTCAAACCAAAAATTAAATCCAGTGTGAATTGCTTAGAACTCTAGTTTGCTTTCGATGCTGGGGCTGTAAAGATCTTCATAAGCATTTAATTAACCCCTAAACACCTAAGGATGCTCATTTTACAGATGCTAAGCACTGTGGCAGAATTGGATGAAAGGAGTTTTATGATGTTTCACAGTTAAGAGTAGCTCATGGCAGACTAGAGGAATAAAAGCATAGGAAGAAACTCTGTCTAGCTGAAATTATTGTTCCTCTCAGCTCTGAGTGGTACATGCTGCAAAAATTATTAACCACCAAAGGGGAAATCTTTTCTTCTATTCCTTTGAAGCGAAATAATATGCTGACACTTCTCTTTATCCACTGATTTTTTGGAAAGTATTAATTAAAAAAAAAAAAAAAAAACAAACCACAACTTCTTATGTGGATCTGGCGTCAGTTCCCCAAAATGAATGCTCAATATAAAAATCTAGTAGGTGAAAAGAAAGACCTTTATTATATAGCAGCTGGCATAAATCTTGCTTCTAATGAGGATAAAATCCATGTAAATGAATCATTACAGTAAATTGTTGTAATTAGGATTTATTCATGACAAAGGTCTCATAATTATATAATCGACTTTTAGTGTATTAAGATTTATAGTCTGAACTCTTAATTCCATTTTATTCATTTAGAAGCAGAATTTGCGAGGGGAGGAGTGTTTTCAGGAAGCCGTCTTGCTACGCGCTCTCAACTATAGATGGCATTTGATTCCTTTGCAAGTATCATTTAATTCTGGTGTTGCAGAAGGCTCAAATTCTCCTCTGGCAAAAGTAAAAACTGTTAGCATTTTAAAAGGTCCCCCCAAATACTGAAGTCAAAGCTTCAAGGGCTTCAGGTGCCAGGTGCTTTATTAAGGGCCTTCCAATTTAACAGTAGTATATATGGGTGCATGCGCGTCTTCCGAGCGTTGTGCGAACGGCAATGGACCAACGTGATAGAAAACTCAGGATTGTCCGGGCTGTGAAAAATTGTTTCTGTTCTTGATCTCGGTCCTTGCCAGGTGGCTAGAAGCAGTATTGAGTATATTAGCAGAGGGTTAAGGTCCCCAGCAATCCAACTGCGAGCTGAGTCTGTCCACTTCTTTGGTGGGTGGCACGGGTTGGGCACGGAATGGCTCTCCGTGCCCTACTATCTTGAGTGCCGCTGGGGCCCCGCCACAGGGTGCTGTGGCAAAGGCTGAGAAATTAAGGCTTTATGCTTTCTTCTGTCTGTTGAAAAGAATTACTTTGCTGGGCTGTTAGCCTCACAGTTTCGAAGCCATTACCCAAAACAATTTTAAAAGTAGTTTCCAAGTTTCTTCTCTGCAAAGCTGGAAGGCTTCCAGTGAGATGCTGTAAACTACCAAAATAACTGTAAAGGTAAGCCGTGCTTTTGGGGATCTAATAGTTGAAGGTGATCTTGACTGGACATACTGGATCTGATGGTTTCTGGCCTGAAGTTGGAATAGATTTTTTTTCCCCCTCGAGTTTTAAGAAGTCTGGATTACAATTACAGATTTTCTCATCTCCTTTCCAAGTTAATGCTATTAATAGCATAAATATTAATATTTATTAATAGTAGATTTTAAAGGCTAATTCTTCTTGTGTGCTGTTCCCCATCCTTCCTGCTTGTACTAAAATTTAATAAAAACAGCTGTGTTGCAGTGATTTGGCTCTTTTTGGCTTCAAGAAAAGTCCTTTAGCCACTGCAGTCAGAACAGTTAGAACATCCTCAGGCTGGTTTTAATTACAGCAATGTCTGCAAGTATCCCTGAAGCTTGGAGGACAATTTTACATCTAATCTGTTGCAGGTGGAATTTTGAATTGACAGCCTTCCAACATTGCTGTAAGGGTTTTCAGGTTTTTTCTGCCCTGCATTATGCTGCAGTGCTGAAGCAGCTTCACTGCTGCAGCACTTCTGTCCCCTGGTTTTCTGCTTAGACTAACGTCGAGTACACTGAATTGGTTTGTCCTGCGTTCCCCAGCAAGGGTAAAAGCACACAAAGTCCTGGTACCTTACCCCGTTCTGCTGTTCTCCCGCATGTATTAATGCCCTGTTATAACCACCCATAAATAGTTCAGAAGAGCATATTAATTCATGGGCTTCATTGCGTAAAAAGTATCTGATGGTATAAGCAGCTTGTATGAGAGCGGCTCAAATTTTTGCAGGTACTGCCAGAATCTAAAGGTGGTTTAACCGTCTTTTATAATGCTGGGTTTAGGTAACTTGGTGATTTTTGCTTTTCAAGGGAAAAAGGTTTTCCCCTGATAGAAAACCATTCTAATATAAATTTAGGGGTGGCTTGGGTAGGGTTATTTTGTTCATTCATTTATGAAGCAAAACCAAAGTGGTGTACTTCTCAACACTGTAACTTTTTCAGAGATGATTTTTACAGAATGTAGATTCTTTTTTTTTTCTTTTTCCTTTGATTTTCTTAGAACTCCAGATGAACTCAGGGCAATCCTCTTTCCTCCTTTCTTCCCCCCTCCCCATTTAATTAAGGCTGGGAATTCAGGTACTCAAAAAACCATGAGTTTTTAATAAGTTTCTTTGAGAACATTAATGAATCACGATGAATGCATGCCCTGTTTTCTGCTCTTTGCTAAATATAGAGGCAGGACTGGGTCATGGTGTCCTCAGCTGTCACCACTGGTACCACATGAACCTTCTTAACCAAGTTGAGCTCTGTCTTTACAGCTGTATGGATTTTTGCCTTCACTATTCCAACCGAGGGGGCTGCTCCTGAGCTTCATGGCTTGAATGCTTAGGAATCAACTTGGAATTTCCAGCCTACATATGTATTGGTGGGTAGTTTAGAGCCATTTGTCCTTGTGTCAGTGGTATATCCTTAAACCTGAATAGTTCTTTTTCTCTTCTCAGTGTTTATCTCTGAATATACTGACCGATGATAATCCTGCCCTTTCTCAGCCTGGTTTTGGGAGTCTGAATGAACACATTTGCATCCACTCTTACGTGGTAGGCTCTCAAATATACCTGTTTGCCATACAGTCCTGTTCACCTGTGCCCAAGGGAAGGCTTCAGATGGCACAGGTGCCCGGCATCCCATATCTCTCCAGTGCTTGAGTCCCTTCCTCTGCTGGAAAAACTGGATAGTACTTAAGTGTATTGCAGATTTTATTCACGATTGCGCATTACGTTCTATGCCGCCTTAAGTAATTGAAATGACTTCACTGCAGCCGTGCAAATAAAGCAATTGCAGCATGGCCTGGAATTAACCTGCACTGGGAACTACCTACTTTGTCCTTTTTCTGTTCTCTCAGGATTTTTTTTTCTTTTTCTTTTTTTTTTTTTTTAATATAATCAACTATATACATATTTTCAAACACCATCCTACTTGATGTTGACTAATGTATTCTGTGCGCAGTCCATCAGTGGAATTTAATTTTGTTTTCAATATTACTTTTGGGTTTAGCTGGAGAGACCTAAGATTTTGATTTCAATCACCCATCTGTCTGCTAAAAAATTTGAAAGTCTAGTCTCTTACCCACCACAGTAATTAAAGATTGGAAGCAAGATTTGTCTTGCAAATATTGCACATACAATGAAGTAGGAAAATGTGCTGAGTTACACTTGGGGATTAAAAGATTGATTGATTGCTTTATGAAGCCCTGAAGTTAGCCACCAGTATCTAAGAAAAATCATGTTCATTGTTACAGTATGTGTCAGCTTTCTTGGCGATTGACTGGAAAATCTTCTAAAGCTTAATCCAGGTATCGCTGTAAATAAATGTCACTTCTGTCTAATGCAAGGTTCTCTCTGCAGAACTATTTCATACGTGCAGGGTACCGCTGGGAGGGAAACACACCAACCTGAACCGTAGCTGAGGGCTGGGGAGCGACGTGGGTACCAACCTGGCAGCCAGTGTGTATCTTTTAGGGCAATGAGCCACTGTAAAGGATGGGTGTTCTGGGCCGGGTTGTCAGCTGCACGTGTGTACATACACACCCCCTCACCGGTCTTCCTGTCTTGTACATAACACTACTATCCATCATCCATTTCAGGTTTTTGCTGTTTCTCAGCAATACGGTTGTTTTGGTTTTTTCTAGTGTTTCTCTCTTCACAGGTTTTAAAACAGCTAGACTCTGGCTAACAGCCGCAGTTACCTCTCAGTAGGGCTTCGGGGAGAGGATGCAATTACTCCATCAAGGATCCTCCAGTAGGACTTGAGCAGCAGTGGAGAAATTCATCTGCCTTGTCACCAGGCAGAGTAGTGACTTCCCTCCTTGTCTGTATAAATTTTGGTCTTTAACAGTGTGCAACCATTGCGGCATAGAAGAGGTGCAGCACCTTTTGCTGTTTTATTGTAGTTAAGTGCTTTGAAGAGTTTCACAAAACGTGATGTCACTTCTACTGTGCCTCCTTTTCCTGGTGAGAGGCCAACTGCCATGCTATTGCTGATGCTGATGTAATTTGTCTGTCTCCTTGAACAAAACTTCATTGCATCTTCCTCTTCCCGTTTTTCCCCTTCTCCCCCTGCTTTTTCTTGTTTAATTGGGATTCAGGACTTCAAAACTCCTTGTTTCCTTGAGGAAGAGCTGGGTTTTATTCTTGTCAGAGAGAGGGTGAGTTACACGGGTACGTTCTTGCTCCTGTGAATCGATTGAAGGAAGGTATCAGCTGCTAGTTTCTGAAGGATTGGCTATACTCCCTGAGAGCACATAATAAACCTGTTGGCAGCTGACAGCTTCACATCATTAACTGGAGCATATATTGGCATTACATGCCTTTGAAATGACTCCTTGAGTGCTTCTCTGATGTATCCTCAGTGCGCTGGTTCTGTCCTTCTCCATGGCACAGGCATAGCCAGGGTATACTCGTGGGTCCTGATCTGTGCGTGTTGTGCACGGGGGCAGCTTGGCTGCAAGAAGGGGGTTTTGGTTGACAATGGCTAAAGACGGGCTGTGGATTTGGGCCGAATGATGGCTATGCTGTACGCTGTGGAAAAACATACTCTGAGCTGTGAAAGAGTATTTCTGCTACTGTTGGTCTCGACTGCAGCATTTGTAGCAAAGACTTCGGGTGTCATGTTAAGCACAATCAAATGTGACATGCTAATTCCACTTCTTTCTTTTATGCCTCTTAGGATGCTTTAAAGATGACCGCATTGTGTTCTGGACATGGATGTTTTCAACATATTTTATGGAGAAATGGGCCCCCCGGCAAGACGATATGCTCTTCTATGTCCGTCGAAAACTGTCCTATGTCAGTGGTGATAGTACAGAGGGGAAAAAGGTAAGTAATGATATATATTTTAACCTGGGAGATTTAAGGTAACGTGGGATTTGGTGTTCTGGAATACCTGACACATCTGAAAGATAAGGAGTCTCCATCTCTGCCCACCACAAGAAGTTATGCAAAATTGGCCCATAGAGAAATACCATGGTTAATGCTGTGAACGTCAGCAGCAGTGTAAGTGAGCTTCACTATCGCAGACTTGAGGAGATCGGAGAGTTTGCGTGCTTTTTTGGGAAGCTTTTATGTTGGTCAGCCTGCATTTAGGGGGAAGGGGAGAACATACATGCTGATTTTTGTTTTGCTTTTCAATGATGATACTTTATAAATTGAAACTTTAAATCTGTAGAAAGGGAGGAAAAAAGGAGGAGGAAGATGGTCGCTGGTATTTCTGGAAGAACCCTTCCTGAGATACCGGAGTGTCAGGAATGAACACCTATTGGGTAGTCAGTAGCAGAATACATGCAGTCTCCTGGAGCTGGGATACAGTAGTGACAGTGGATAAATGACTGTATTCTCATAATTTACATTTAAGACAATAAGCCCTCCTATAGAAGTACTGTTTCTTGAAAACATAATTAGGTAGCCTAGTGCTGCTGCACAGCTATGTTCTCATTAGAGATTTGAGAAACTTCTCAGCATTTCATGGCAGTTTTCATCTTAGGTAGGGGAAACAGAAGCAAGAGAAATGATGGTTTTACTGGGAATTAAGGAGATGGCTGCATAGGTTCAAAAGCAGGAAGATAAATGCAGGAAGAAAAGACTGGGATTAACTTCCTGACATATGTAAATAATTTACACTGTTGTTGAATCACAGATGTATGCACGTGGTATATGTGAGAGTGTTTTTAACCAGGTATGCCAGAGTTCTCTGCATTTAATTGTGGTGCGATAAAGAACCATAGTTGTCAACTCCCTTGAGAAAAGGATCCCAGAAGATTTTCCCACATTTGTGTTGGAGATACAGGAATAGGCAGAATTATCTTCTGTCTTCCCCCGACCCCTCCAAGTGCCATGATGACAACTACTGAGGAGAAGATGGCAAAATATTGTCCTTTCTCTGTCAACTTAGTTGTTTAGTAGTCTTCGGTGAGCGTACTTAGAGCTTTAAGACTTTTGGAGGAAACTTTCATCCCAGTTGTGGTTTAAATGACTATGAATGCATTCCTGTTTCGCATCAAACAGTATTGTGGCTTTGTTCAGCCTAATAAAAGCATGGGTTCTTTGAGCCTCTTCTCCTTCCCAACAAGGAAGGTAGGTGAACCTCAGAGGAAGCCCAGTCACTTAAATTCATTCACAGACCTCTGGTCAACATCTCTTTAACTTTGATTAATCAGTTTAAAGTGTTTGAACGTCTCATGGAGAGGAGACAGTGAAATAAACCCTTGCGTTTGCTCTCAGAGCTTTGTTTAAGCCTCCTAAAAGCATCATAAGTAGTTTTTACTTGTGAGGGGATTTTGTAAGTCGTAGTTATTACAAAATCAGCAGTAGTGAATCGCTTGCCATAACAACGAAGATGGGGAGTGTGCCTTATAGCCCATGCAGTATTTTATAACTTCCCCTTGGCGGTTTGCGTTTTGCTCAACCTCTGAGAAATGATTGTGAAGTACTTCAGATGCTTTGTGAAACTTCATAGTTTGGTGATTTTTTGGTATGTGTGCAGCTCTCCTTCTGTTTCATATTAGCTGACTGCTTTGCAGTTCCAACTCCTCTTGTATCTAATTTTTGAGCCTGTTTGGTGCACCAAATAACTACCCCTACTCTTTGAATTATGACTAGACAGGTTTTTATTTTATTTTGTAGTTTTGGCCATTCTTTCTTGAAAGATGGTGTCAAAATACCAAAGTTATATCATTAAAAGGGGAAGAAGCTAGAGACTGATATTTATAGAAACCAAATATATCTTCAAGCATCCCTGCCACCCACCAAACTGAGTGCTCTCATTTACATCTCCAGAAGTAGACCGAAAAGGCAGACGAGGGGCAAAGGTTCGGAGTTGTTGGGGACCACGAAGGGCTAGAACTGGAGCTGCGCTGTTGGCTCCTGCCTTGTGCGCAGGCTGGGCTGAACGGTCTGGTGATGATTTCTCCGTGGGCCATGCAGAATTTGGCTATTGGGTAACTGCAGAAGTGGATCTCTCTAGCTCGGGTATACAGTGAAGTGAGTTCATTGTAGTTCTTCCACAGATGCTATATATGTGCTCTGCAGTTGCCTGGCAATTGTAGGTTTTGACTGAAGAACGCTGGCAGAGATGCATGAGGTGAATTGCTGTCCTATCACATCTCAGAGCATTAGTTTATATTCATGAAAATAAGATCTGCACAGCTTTGAGCACAGTAATCTTGTGTAGGACTGATGACAAGGACAACAAAAACGGATTGAGCGGGGAGGGGCTGTTTGTCTAATGCTGACAATGGCGATGTTTGTTTTCTGAGATGACGAGCTCGTGCGGCATGTTCGCATCATTTGCATGCCATGGTGTGATGATTCATGTCAGTGAGAAACAAGTGTCGATTTATCGAACGGTTTTCAGGTTTTGATGGCTGTCCTGTGTGATTAACAGTTGTTCCTTCTTGTGGGTTTTTTTCTGTGCTTACTGGAGCTGAAGAGTGTCAGCAATAATGTTTGATTTTAAGTTGAAGTGTAATAGAGGATGAGCAGAAAAAACCTGATAGGATCAAGATTAGAGGCTCTGTTCAATTTTAAGGCTGAACAAGAATGTCTTTGGATGCAGCTTAGTCAAACAGCTTGAAGTAATAAATCTCACAGTTTGGTAGTGATGATGGTAAACTCCTCTACCGTCATAAATTTTATTTTAAAAGGCCTTTTAAATAAGACCTCTGTAGACCCCCTGGTCTAAGCGACTTTCCGTTCGCTTCCCTTTTCCACCCCACCAATTTCTAAACTGCGCATGTATGGGTGAAACAGCAATTAAGCTCTTAATATGGGCTATGCCAGGGCAGAACTGCCATATCGAATTCTGAGCTATATCCGTTACACAGACTTGGATTCCGGAGAAGTGCATTCAACTCTGTGTTTCCTTGGCAAGTCTTGATAACACTCTTGCAGTTTTTCTTGCCAAGCTTTGAAGATATTTCTTCTCTCAGTATCTTTAAGCAAAACCACAGACCCCATCTGTCAGGATCTGTGCAGGCAGGGCACTGTGGAGCATAGCTCTTCTCAAGGTTAAGGGATTTAGTAGGCTTTTTTAAGGTGGAATCCCTTTGACTTGTAGCTCTTTATGCACTGTTAAGTCAAGACTCAAAAAAAAACCAAAAACCCCAACCCCTTCACTGCTGCCTCACACACCAGCTGATGTGACCTACTGGAAAATGTAAGCCCTGATCCTCACTTACAAAGGGTCCTGTACATTGCCAAAACCTACAGCTTTAAAAGGTTAGAGTGGTTGGACTTGGGATTCTGATTTTAAAATGGTATTCGATCAAGATTTAATATCTCTGGCTTTTTCCAGTGCACAAGGCGTTTATAAAGGATTATGCTTTGTTACAGCTGCAAGCTTCTGATCTTTCTGCAGAGAGAAGCTTTACTTTTTCACGGGACTACGGAAGATGCTAGTATGGTGTTGAGACAACTTCTGAGTAGGGAAATGAAGGTAAAACCTCAGTGATACAGACCAGCAGAGCCAGGTTGTATTAACCCCTTCAGCCTTGCATCATTCTTTGTCACCTGAAAAGGGTGCTGTATTTATAGGGCAAAGCAATAAAAAAAGATAAATTTAAGACACTGTTGGTATATGCTCTGAGCTTGCTTGGATTTTGGAGTAGGTCCTGTTTTCTTCAGCGCCCTATAAATTTGGAGTAGTAGAGTTGCTGCCAAATGCATGGGGTAGTCATTCAGGCTGTTAAGTCTTTAAAAAGCTTAACCTACTGATGTTGTGGCTGCAGCTTCAGAAACAGAACTGAACAGGAGCCATGGTTTACACGTTTTTGTGCATCTGGACCTGTGACACAACAAATATTGGCTATGGTGGGAGACCAGTTAGTTTCCAAAGCTACATGACTTTAGGCACATGACTCCCACTGAAAATCACAGGATTTTCATAGCTGAATCTCTAATTCACTGTCACCATCTGTCTGGCTGGAAAATTTGACAACCTGAACTCAGCATCTAGCAGAAATGCAGGTTTTAAAAATCTTATGTTGCTGTCTTTGTTGTACCTTTCAGAGCAGTGCTTTTGGTTTTTTTTGAACAATGTGAGCAAACAGGATATCTCCACAAGAGCTGTTTGGTATACTTCATGGCAGTTCCACATCACCATCTAAATGGAACAGAGAAACAAATGGCAAAAAAAAGCATCTTTTTTGCCAAATAAATTCTCTCCTAGTACATGGATAGTATGTGGGGAAAAAACAATGATTGTAACATATGCAAGTCAGTACAGAGGCAGCTGTTCTGCCTCAACTCTTCTGTTGTGCGAAGTTGGTGGAGGTGTTGCAGTGAGTAGGAACAGAGGCTTCTGCAGCAGAGGACAGCGTAAATGCATTGCTCTCATTTGAAACATGAAAAGAAAAACTGGCATTATCAGATTGATATGATTTTCTGTAAGGGGCTCAACATCTCAAATACAAAGATTTGGCTTTTCTTTTACAATTATCCTTCTCAGAATTTCCTTTGCTTTCTCATGCTATTTTACTGATGTTTGGTTGTCTAAATACATGAACGTAAAGGATGCTGCTACTTGACAGCCTCTGCTTATGGTGCATTTTTTGCAAGACCATCTCCATTTCCTATGTGTGCTGTGGCAGACTGCTTGGCAAAAGCGAAGAGAAGAATACTGCCACAGGTGTGCCAGGAACATCTCTTTTCCACACAGAACTGGATCTGACCGTCTGTGACCTGCAATATGCTTCTGATCTACCTGGCACACTAATGAGCATTCAGGGTGGAGATGCTTTCATATTCTGTCCTATTTCCAGTGTAAATTCATGTCTGAGGCAAAGCGAGCATGCAGCTGAAATATCCTTGTGGTGTCACAGTCAGTAAGCTCTGGACGCGGGAAGGGGGTGTGGACTGCAGGGGCATTTTTAATGAATTGCTTTTTATTGCTTCCAGTCTTTGAAGAACTCGTCTTAAGCAGTCAAATAGGGTGACAAGAAAGCCAGGATCAGAAGAGAATTTAATGTGAATTGCACTGAAACATGGCAGCCCTGAGTCATGTGGCTGAGAAGGTGCTCTATTCTCTGCAGTAGAGAGAAGCTTCACTGGGAAGGAAAGAAGCCCAGACGCGGTCCCCCCATCTGATAGAATTGTAATGAATAATTCAGTATCGCAAATGCAGCATATCTGAGTCACTGGGGGGTTGAGGGACTGCTAGGCTGAGCTTCGCACCCTGGAAAAGTTAAAAGTGTCTGCTCGGAGCTCCCTGAAAGCCTCATCAGGCTGCTAGTTCAGCAGAGCACTTAGTGTCTTTGATCTGCGGGTTACAGTCAGTGTCAGCTTGAAAATGTCTGTTTTCAGTGTTGAAATTAATATGCAATTGAACTGAAGCTCTGGAATACTGTAATCAAGGCTCTAATAACACTAGTAATTAGAAGTTAAATGTCTAGTCTATCCACCAGTATTCTCCCCCCACCCCTCCACGTTTTGTGGTCAGTAACCCAGTTGATGCATTTCCACATTCAACAGAGATGGTTTGAAATACGATGATTTATTAACATTCTGTAATCATATTTCTCACATGTCGTTGTTTGCTGCCTTCGTGACTGGTGTAGCATGCCTTCCCTTGTTTTGCTGGCTGTATTCTGCAGGCAGCATACTAGTTGCTTCAGGCATGTGTGCTTTTCTAGGGAGGACTTCAGAAAGGCTGTGAAATAATATTACAGGAATAAGGTAACAGTGAGCAACCTTTTACATCTGAAAATATTGGTTACTTGGTGGTCTGGGGCCATGTTTGATAATGCTTAAATAGTCACATGTGTATCTATCCTTTCAATTTTTGAAAGCTGATTTAGCAGATCGTGGGGTGTTTGAATTGGGGAATGAAAGTTGATGCGATTCACAGAGTACAAGTCTCCGGCAGCAGCTAGGACTACTTTTTCAGTGATTTCTTGCCTTGCTGTTACTGATCAGGATGTTTTAACTCCCAGCCTTGTCTTGCTTAGCCACAGTTAAAATGGCTTTCTTGGTGCCAGAGTTATGCTGGGGGAAAACAGTTTCCACACCCTGTATGTCTTACGATTTGCATGTTGTTGCTTTCCCCTCGTTTGGTGAGCATCGCCGAGCATTCAGACTGTTCCCAGTAATTTGAACAACTTGCGCTTTTCTTATTTTTTTAATGTTTTATACCTATTCTGCTATTGCTAGAATTGCAAAGATGGAACTATGGCTTTTTGGTTTCTTTTCACATAAGTAATTGCAGTTATGGTTGATTGAAGTCAACTTTGAACTCTGTGGGTTCCATTAGCTTTTCTCAGTCTTATAATTTACTTGTTCTTCTTATTGCTTCAAATTCTGCTGCTTCATGTACAATATACAGATACTGGAAACAGTTAAATGTGTAGGCTTGTTAAACCTTGTTTTCTATGACTGTGACTTTCCGATACAGAAGGAATGTCTTGTGCTCATTAAAAAGAAGAAAACAATATGTTTGGTAGGAATTGCTTGTGATTAGAATTAATTTTGCAAGAGCTATAATTAATTTTAAGGTGATTAATATTGAGATATAAACTTATATAATAATGAAGAAAGAGAGAATTCATGTTTGCTGTGTGCCCTCAAATGAGGGAGGAGAAAAGTATTTTTTATTATAGATTGGTGAAGTGCAAAGGTTACAGATAAGTGTTTTCTGTCTTTGAAGAGGGAAGAAGCTGCTATTTCTAGCTGCTAACTGATACTATAGATTGCCCTGCGTGCCTTTTACTCTTATCTCATTAGAGATAAATGAGGTCTGACTTTTTACAGTTTACTGTTCAGTTCAGACCTAGTCCATGGACCAAAGTCTGTTCTTCCCCCAAAAGCGCAGTTGGGTGGAAGGAGAGGATCCCAACAGACCAAAGTTGGGGGATGTTTGCAGTGGTGCCTCATCATCACTGGGATGATGAGCAGCATAATTAACCTTGAATTTCAGGGGCTGGACTTCACAAATGAGAGCATTTCTCACTCTAAGGTAAACTCAAGTGTTGACTTTAGGGCAATCTTAAGTCATTAAGCCATCATCTGCAACCAGATCAATAAATGACAGGAGAAAGGTTAGGTTGTAAGGAATTACAGCAGCACTGAAATCCGTGTGAGTAGTGGGAATAGCTTTGCAGAACTGAGTATCAAGAGGAAAAGAAATGGGAGGGAATAAAGGCTACATGTGAGTTGGCTTTGTTGTTTTCAAGCTTAGACTGGAACTGTGCTCGTTCAGTGAACAGGCAATGAGTCGCCTGGTCTGGGGGTACAGTCACCTCTGTCATCCCCAGCCTGAGCCCCTCAGTGTTACCACATGTTAGTCCGTGGAAGGTACAAGAGGGTTGTATAATGAAGGGTGCAAGAGCAGAATTTTGCTCTCCTTCCCAGGTGCATGAGGCTTTCTCCTTAAAAGCTCTGGGTTAGCACAAGAAGAAGTTCCCAAGCCATCCAGTTCATGATCATCTTATTCCCTTAAGCATTTAAGTCCTGTTTGATTGTTAGATGGGAGAGTAGTCAGCCTAGTCATCTTACTCTCTTTAAAATCCCAAATTAACTATGAGAAGAAGGCATGCTTCTAGCTCTTTGCCTGATAAAAGCTAAACTTAAGTGATTAGGAGCCATGCTGAACCTTATCAAATATAGTGAAACCACTGCCTGTTTTACCTCCTTAACTAATATCAATCCTCAGGAATAAAAAAAAATAGTACATATGCAAAGCATGCTAATGATTCTCCTTGTAATGGCTGTCTTTCCCAAACATAACTGTCCAGTTTCATAATTGCAAGTGGAGTCTTTAAGTGGCAACAAAATATAAATTAAATTTTTATAATGTGATATTTTACTGCCCTTTGCATTTTTGTACCACATAGAAATGGTTTATACAATCACGTGTTTTCTTTTTAGCTTCCCCAGCACTCATTACCTTTTTACAATTTCTCACGTGAAGACTAATAAACCTTACAAGGTCTGTGGCTTTTAGCGATAGGACTAGAAATAGGTCTATAAATCCAGCAAATTACTTTGGTCCAAAAGAAAAGGTCCTGTGTGGTGAGTCTTCATATTAATGAATGTTATATGTAATTATACCTCTTTGGAATCTGATTGTTGTTACAGTGGTTTGCCTGGTTTTAACCATTTCAATCTAGGCTGTTGTAGATACACCAATGTCAAGTTTACCTTGAGGTATGCATCTATAAGTTACAAATACTTGGAAAATCTTGAGATGAAATCCCAGCTCCTCTGAAGTTGCTGAGAATTTTGCCATTCACTTCAGTGGACAAGAATTTCTTTCTGGTTAAATATAGAGGGTAAAATAAACTGAGTTGCAGAATGATACGTCCAGGCTTATAGATATGTCTAATCTCATGTAAAAACCCCCTTTGACTAATCTTACTTCTCATCTGCTGTGACTCTATTCCTGCAGTATTCCCAGTGTCCTAATACAAATACAGCTCATCTGCCTGCTCTGTCCCGTGTCCTTCCAGCAATGTACCATGCCTCTTAACCTGTGTAGTCCTTTTCTGGCTTTTTGGTTGCTACCAAGGCAAAAGGTAGCCAGTGCTGTGCGTGGTTCATGGCAAATGGGGTCTGAGAGAGATGGAGCTTCCCTGGCCCTTCTTCAGCAGCGGTAGTAACGTGGAGGTGTCTGATTGTCACGATGATACGGTCTGTGAGACCTCTGTTGAGTTTGTCTGAAGTTGGCCAATGCGTTTGAAAGATGGCTGAGGGTGGGAAGGAACTTGGCTGTGTAAGCTCCACTTTCTTAAACCAGATGTTGTATTTCTTTCCCCAATATATCCACCATTACGTCAGTAACCCTGCAGCTTTTTATGCATATAGCCAGTTTGCTCTAAGGTGACATCTCTCTGGTAATCCCATGTTCACATGAGGTGATTGCTGGTGGTGTGAAGTCCTAAGTACATGCAAGAGATGCGAGACAGAGGACAGGAAGAGAAAAGACGTTTTGCAAGTTCAGCTGCTTATTTAAACTATCAGGACTTCTACAGGACAGGAAATATTGCAGCTATTCTTGCAACCTAGCCTGGATCGTTGTGACTTGAATGGGTCTCCCATTTACAGGTAAGCATGAAAAAACAAGAGTGAATTCTTCATTTACGTTTCAATTTTAAAAGCATATTTGCTGATAGCCGCCTGTGAACCCCCTGTTCCTGTTTAGTATGGGCTGGAGTGGGAACGGTGTCTGGTGCAGCAACACCCTTCATGTGTCACCAGCCGTCCTGCAACTTGGGTGATGAAAGAGGATAAGCTGCTGCCGTTCTCCAAGGCTCTTATTCCACCTGCAAACACCCTCCTGTGTCCTTGCCCACAAGTACACATAGTATTTGCAGTAAGTCTTCAAGCTGAATGTCGAAGGTAAATGTCAGCATGGTCTTGGCAGAGGTAGGGCATAAATGCTGCCTTTGGGGGTGATCTGGGCTGCAAAGTTTCTCACCTGCAGGTCGTGAATGAGTAGCAGAAATTACAGTTGCCCAGCATTTCTCCTGCCAACAAATGGAAGAGGGAGTCCAAAGCTATGAATAGACTCTCCTAGGTAACTGCATCGTCGAAAAGATGAGCAGCTGCTGGTGGGCATGTGATTTGTCCCATGTGGACCTTCGAAAGAACCTCTGCAAGACACTGGAGTCTGAGAAATCTTCCTGCTGTTCTGATTTGTCCAGAGACACTAGAAATTACAGTCAGCTTTTTAGATCATTTACTGCTCTTTCTGTTGGTTTGGCTTTTGATTATACAAAGTAGTTGTGGGGAGATAATAATTAATATTGAAACAGATTTTTAGGAAATGGATGGTTTTCTCTGTAGCTGAACTTTGCCTCTCGCACAAAACAGCTTACAGTTGCTTTATTGCAGTGGGCTTTGTTTCAGCTTTATAGCCAAGGTGGGTGTCAAGTTGCCATAGCTACTGGGCATTATGCTGCCTTTATGTGGGCTCCAGAGTGCGTTTCAGGAGGATCAGGTGCAACTTCTGAATAATTAATAGTATCCGGGGAAAAAGAAATTGGAATTTTGTTTCGGAGGGCATTCTTCTCGTTATCATCTACAGTTACCGTCAGTAAAAATTACGGGAGCTATAATCCTAAGAAGAAAGCTCCATATGACACCTGAAAGAATCTTTCTTTTTCATTTTAGTACGTTGTTGCATTGTTAAATACAGTTGTCCCTTTAAAATATTATCTTGAATATAAATATTCTAGGGAAGGTTTATAACAATCTGTTGTCAATGTTGTTGTCCCTTCTGCAGTTTCTTTGTGTGACAGGACTGGGGATGCACCCTTCCCATAGGGCTTCTCTGCATGCTCCAGAAAATACCAGACTTCTTTGATTTTCTTCCCATTTAATAGAGACAGGTCTATCAGTGCTGAGTGGATGAGCGAGCAGATGGATCTTCATGGGTGACTTGGTCGGATCAGTTCATGTTGTGTTACCGGGTGTATATTCTACAATGATGCTTGGCAGCCTGTTACAA
>JAVJGH010000022.1:2304861-2321178 GCA_035590175.1 Aviceda leuphotes | reverse complement strand
CATCGTTGAAGCTCTTAGTTTTAAATGAACAAATGCCGACTTTTGGGGGTCTGTATTACTGCTCTGATGGTTCTTGGTTTAGAAAGCATATATTATCCTGTTAGTGTGCAGCCAGATGTTGAATGGGTAGAAGCCCTATTCAGGCATAGGACTTGATGTGCTACTCTAGACCTATGACAAAGCTACTGTGTTCATACCAGTAGAGAACCTAAGGCACAAAACCAGTGTAAAAAAGGCTGACTTTCCCCTAAATTATTTTGCAGGTTACATTGATTCTCTGCTGGCTTGACAGTAAGATCTCTACAAACTGTATTTTCCTCAGGTGTGTCTGCCTGGAGATGAGTTAGGGGTTTGGGGGTTTTTTTGCTTTACTTTGGTTGGCATGAGAAGAAAGATGCCTGGAAGATGTCCTTGTTTCAGGCATTGATGCAAGTGTCATCTTCGGGGAGTCTTATGACATCAGAGAGTGATGTTGATCTTATTGTGGTACTAAGCAAACAATAACAATGAAATTAACTGTACAAACAAATAGTGTTAGGTCAGTTACTCCACAGTAACTTTCTTGCTGGGTGTGCTTTTACTTTGCAGCACATTGCAGTAATTTAAAGGCAGCTCAAGATGGTTTTCTCTGTTAATGAAACGGAAGATGCCTTAGCTGTACCATAGGATGGTGAGAGGTCAGATACACACAGGGAGGACACTTACTGTGGAGCAACTAGTATTTGATAACTTGCATGTGACAACTCAAGGATTTTACAAGTGGTGTCATTATTGCAAAACAGGCTGTAGTCAGAAACCTGCCCAGTTTTGCCAGCAGGATGTCCAGCATCTCTAGCGTAAGTGAAAATGGTGGCTGACTGAGCAGCGTTGGACTGTGGTGTTTTGGTGTTAATTCAGTGCGTCCATTCCTGAGCACATTTACCTGAGAAATTGTATATTTTTTTCCCATGTCTTTGTCAGCAAGTGTTTGCGTCTCCGAGCAAACACCCAATGGACAGTAAAGGAGAAGAGTCAAAGATCAGCTACCCCAACATATTCTTCATGATTGACAGTTTTGAAGAGGTGAGTTCCTTGCTTCAGCAGCAGAGTTTTGTCCTATTCTAGTCTTATGTCCTGATTAGCTGTTTTCTTGTACCTTTTGAACAAATGTTCTTGGCTAATTGAGGGTTATCTTCCAGTAGTGTTTATTTTATTTGACCTTCCTCTTTCTTTAATGTTTGAAATCTGAGCTTAAAGCTGGATTTTAGCATCTGTCTTTAAGATGGGCTAAAGCAAGACAGGCTGATGTGAGAGCTGCTTATCTCTACACGTGATTTGCAGTGTGCACTGCCTGAAGTCTGGTTTTTTGAAAGGCTGGGGTAGAGCATACAGCTCCCTTGCTTTCTGCCATTTACATTGAAACTGCCTTGGGCCTGAGGAGAATCGTGGGAATCTGAATATATTTGAACTTTAACAGCTGCAGTTTGCCTTGAAGTGTTTCATCTTGCATCTTTGGCAGGTTTTCAGTGACATGACTGTGGGAGAAGGAGAAATGGTTTGTGTGGAGCTAGTGGCCAGTGACAAAAGCAACACCTTCCAAGGGGTGATTTTTCAGGGGTCCATCCGCTATGAAGCACTCAAGAAGGTCTATGACAATAGGGTAAGGTGCTTCCGAAAGTCAACATCCTTTGCAACAATGATACTCTGACCACGGTTTTTCTTTGGTGCTGAGGCTGTTAGCTCTTTGTCCTGTTAGATCATCTGCATCCTAGTCTGTCTTTTTTGGCTTTGAAAGGTGCCTGAAAGCTAATGCTTTTGGCTCAGACCGCTGAGAGCATTCACATCAGGGTATATTACTCTGGTGTTTGCCAAAAGGTGTGAAGTTGATAAGTAGTCAAGAGTGTGACACAGGAATGGATCTGAATAACAGAGTTCTGGGAGCTCCTTCATTTTCTTGAAAGGTCATAGATATTTCTAGTTAGTTCAGAGAAGGCATGTTTTGCAGGGAGATCTTAAAGTTTGGTAACTACCTTGCTATATGTAAAATGAATTTTTCTTTAGTGTGTTTTGTACTCACAGCTATTTTCAAAAGACCACTGTAGTTCACTGCCACAGAAAGAAGCTTTCTTTGCTTTCCTACAGAAACACAAAATGCCAGCACTTTCAGATTCAAATTCAGTATTTAGTGCTGAAGTCAAGAGAGTGCAAGAGCCAATAAACTTCTCAGTTTGTTATGAAGACAGTCCTGAGAACTTTTAACAAAGAAACAAAAAAATCTTCACAATATCTGCTGTGACTGTGAACTTCCTTTCCCTTTGTTCCTACCCTTGTCAGGAGAGGTCTTAAATAATTTCCCTTCTCCCTGCTTTAAATGTGAGTAGTTATACTCTTCTAGCAGTTTTTCGAGAGAATGTGAAACGGAAATTCTTTCTCTGTCCCACCATCATCTTATGGCCTCATGCAATCAGCAGGTGCATTATTAAAATACATTGGAAAGCAGAATCACTAAAGACAACGTCAGAAGAAAGGCCTGCAGTGGAAAGACGAGATTTGATGTGGTAAAGCTGCCTCATAGCCTAGGAGTGTCCTGTTTGACCACACAGCTACTTCACATTGTTCTGTTGGATGTAGTAAAATTGTTAGCTCTTCAAATACTCAATTATGGCCAAAGGCAGAACTTGAAATTTGACCATTCTTTTAACAGAACAGAAGCAATCTCTGTGCTTTTGAAGGTTACTTGATTTCAGTTGTGTCTGTATTAATTCTTAGTACAATACGAGTTGTGTTAAATGATGAGCATCTTGGCCTTTTCAGGCCATAAATTGCTGCAAGTTGTGATAAACCACTTAAACTTATGGATAAGTCCGACTTATTTCACTTGGCAAAACCTTGACTGTTTTCATATTGGTCTGTTCCTTTTTTCAGTTCTCAGTTCAGTTTTCAGTTCAGTTGTGGTAACTGGAAATTGAGCCCTTCTGTCTGTTGAGAGGGTTCAAAAGCTGTCAGGGTTTTGCGGTGAGCAGTGCAATGCAGGTTAGTTGTGCATGGGGGCTGGTTCTTTATGCTTTGGCCTTGACGGTGCGGACACACAAAAGTCCAAATTGACTTGCCACAAAGTAGTGCCAGAATTGTGCAGTGCGCTTTGGGAGTTCGAAGCATCTCGTGTGTGTCTGTTGCTTTTTGGACTCAAACACAGGCCGTGTTGAGTCGTGCACGTGCTTGCTTGTGCCCTGGTGTGCCACGTTGTGGGAGTCTGGATAAAAACCTTTTGTTTGATCTCAGCGTGCCGTTGAGTAACTCTGCCTTTTGGATAGCTGAAGGAGTCGATTTTTCTCTGAGCCTCTGGTTTTGTATCTGTAAAGTTACTTCCCTTTTGGAGATCACTTCAGATTGTGGCTTAAAATACTTCTTAAGAATCAAGATAATGATCATTTTCCACTGTGTTTTTTCGTTATTCTTAGATAACTGCTTTCAGAAAATGGTTTTGTTTGTTTTTTGGGGTTTTTGGGTTTTGTTGGTTTTTTTAAACATGGAGATGATATTATATGGTTTTCTCTCCTGTCTTGATGCCTTGCAGGTGAGTGTTGCAGCTAAGATGGCTCAAAGAATGTCTTTTGGCTTTTATAAATATAACAACATGGAGTTTGTCCGAATGAAAGGGCCACAAGGGAAAGGACATGCAGAGATGGCAGTGAGTAGAGTTTCTACTGGTGACACTTCACCATATGGGACAGAAGAAGATTCAAATCCAGAATCCCCAGTGCATGAGAGAGTAAGTAGCGGACTGAAATACTGAATTAAGGTAAAGCATGAACATGTTTTGTTCCAAAGCCAGTAGATGGACTGAAGCTGGATTTAACTCACAACGTGGTTCTGAACTTAAATTTGCCTGTGTATATTCTGAACATACTTGGTATATGCAGATGGATTTTTAGCACAGTTTCCCTTGAGCAAATACTGAATGCAGAGATAGCTGGATGATTCATACTTCTGGAGGAGTGTTTTGTTGAAACAACAGCGATGTTGATGCCAGGGAAAATGATGATTCTTCTGGTTTTCTATGAAAATTAATAGATTCTATTTCTCTACAAGATGGGATTTACCTAGAAACATGGAATTTGTCTATTATGTAGGTTGCTTGCTAAACCTCACAGGAAATGGTTCTGTTAGGAGATTCTGCCACGGATGAATGTGCCAGTGTGAAGCCTGTATAATATTAAAGCAAAGATTATGGATCTAGATGCGGTACCATATTTATGCGTATGCCTAATTTTAATCCAGTGCAGTAAAATACGGATTGAATCAGTCCATAGATGCTGATTTGGTCCTTATTCAGTCCTGAGCCTTATTTTTCCATCAAGGCATTTTACCTAGTTAATGGGGATTAGGCAACATGTCTTCAAAATACCTGCACAGATGTGTCCTGACCTGGACTGGGTGGTTCCTGCTGGAGTCTAGTCTAGTTTCCTGTATCATAGCTAACCTGTGCAGTTTAAAGGTCTGCAGGACTGCTTCTAAACATCTCTGTGCAAGCTGCTTGGGTTTTGTTTCTGGCTTCCTTAAAGGCAAAACGAGCTGCTGGCACAGAGCTCGTTAACTGGATGTGCTTGCTGTCTACAGTAGAGATGCAGCCTGGAGAAATCAGGCCTGGCGGGACTTCCTGATCTTTTGGCTCCAAGACTTCCAGTGTCAACTGGAAAATGGCAAAATGGATTTGATAATGTATTATCATTGCTTTTTGCTAATGGTTTCAATGGTGATTTGCCTGATTCTGGTCTTCCCTGCAGGTGTGGTATGAAATAGCTGCAGAATTAAAAATAGAGACAAGCACAAATTAGAGATCAAGTGCACTGTGAGGATCAGCTGGGTGGTAGAATGCTTCTGCTTTTTTTTTTTTTCTTTTTTACACAGTGATAGAGAGACAAGATAAAGTTTCTGTAGTGCAACACCAACCTGGCTTGGCTGTTGTCCTCGCTCACATGTCAGCTCCATCCTTATTTGTATGGACAGATGTGAGCAATATCAGGTGTCATCTCAGGGAGTGTTATGGGATTGTTAAAGTAACTGTGTGTAGAACGAAGGATGAGATAGAAGTTGCTCACCTCCATTAGCAAAGTAGTTATCCCTATTTTTTTTTAATTTGAAATGAAACTATTAAAATATTAGTAGATTAACCAGTAGATAAGCACTGCGTTTCATTTTTTTCTGAAATAGGTATGGTTGACTATAATTGTGGTTTACTCAAGAGCAGCTACTGCTCCGAGGGAAGGGTGTCTCTATAGTTTCATCCCTAACCTGTGTTTCACCATAGACAATTATAACCTTGTCTTTGTCATCACTTAGACAAACCAAATCATCAGGGGCATCTCAACTTGTTTTTCCCCATCCTGTACTGAAATACCACATACATATAATTGTATGCTGATGTCACTTTTGTGTCAGCATCTTGGGCTGAGTAATTGCCTTGTGACCCTGCTTCACATAGGCACTGTGACCTCTCCCAGTGATCCCATGTGGCATCCTTCTAAGCAGGGAAACTATTACCTTGCATTTGCCAAAGAAATGAAGATGCACAATTTTAGTGTGTCCAGTACAATACATTCTTAGCCTATTAACTCTTTCTGAATTTCAACATGCAAAAATAAGATTGACATTCTTGGTGCATAAATGAATAATTTTTTTCCCTTATGCCTGTAAATCCTTGTTAAAAGTGATCAGCTGAGGAGAGATGTTTTTCATTATTGATGTAACAGTTGAGGGTGATGATATATCAAAATATTCTCATCTTGATGAGCATCTTGAAGCTGAGATGACTGTTCAGTTGACGTTCTCTGGCCACTCTGATAAAACTTATAGCTAGACACCAGTCATGATGCTGATTTTTATGCATGTGACTGCCTCGTGGCACATAGTCAAAACCGATTATTTCTTACTAGAAGTATCGAACTTTTTAAACAAAACTTTCCCTATCATTTCTTCTGTTTCCCTTTCAGGTCACTTCTTTCAGCACACCACCAACCCCAGAACGCAACAATCGCCCATCCTTTTTCTCCCCATCCCTCAAGAGAAAAGTGCCCCGAAATCGAATTGCTGAGATGAAAAAATCCCACTCAGCAAATGACAGCGAGGAGTTCTTCAGAGATGATGATGGCGGAGGTGAGAGAAGTAATATCAGCCAAACAGACTTGTCAGGAGAGGGCACAGAGCTATGGAAAGGGATCCCAATGCTGTTTTTTCCAAAACATTTGCAGTGTGAAAAACCCAGCTCCATGGAAAGTCCAACCCAGTGCCGCTCTGAAAATGGGGTTATTCACAGGCTTAGCATCTCTTTGAAGGCTGGAGACCAACAATTCCTGCGTATATTTAAAACTTACCTCCCCCTTTTATATAGACTCATTTGAGAGAAACTTGAGCAGGAAAGATCTCCCCCCTTACCCAGATACCACACTCTCAGGTGACTTTAGTCCAGGTATCACAGTATAGTGACGTAGCGCATGCTCTCATGGACAAGTTCTCCAAATTCCCTGATTTGATCCAGAGTTGGTAAAAGTTGGCGAAAAGGCATTTACTTCAACTGGCTTTGGATCATCTCTGAACTCTTTAAAAAGAAAACCTATTGAATTTGTTTATGTAGTGCTTTAATACCTTGTGGAACTCTTCCTTTGAATTCTAGTTACTCAGTATGAAACAACCAACAAGATAAAAAATAGACTGTGGTTCAGGATATAGTGTATAAATCCAATCATATTGCAGTTTTGATAGGTGGAAAGCTCACGAATGTTGAAGTCCAAACTGCTTTTCAAATGTTTAAAAAGAATTCGGTAGAAAAGCCAAAAAAATTCCTCTGTTGGCATGCCAATGGAATGGTAATTTCCAGATCACAAGTTCTGTTTGTAGTAGCAAAGGTATTACCCATCAGCGGTACTGGACCAGCTTAGCTAATAAAGAATTGCACATTAAAAAGAAGCTTAAGTGATAAAGTTTAATTCAAATTCTGTGCAACTTAAACTGGTTATAACTAATTCAGGGTTCTGTCAATAGAAACCTTTCCTCATCTCTTTTTTTCCTTAATTTGCTTGGTCAAAATGTCTGTTATTTCAAATGAGATGTGTTTTTTAGCATGCTTTACTAAGCAAAGGGCAGGGCTTGGGTCAATTACTACGATATGGGGAGGAGGGCAGCTTTCCCAGTTGGAGTCCTGCTTTTGATACCTGTCTCCTGGAGGTCGCGCAGGATAGAATGGAGTTCAAGGCCCTCGTGGGTGGCGGTAGTGT
This sequence comes from Aviceda leuphotes, assembly GCA_035590175.1. NCBI lineage: Eukaryota > Metazoa > Chordata > Aves > Accipitriformes > Accipitridae > Aviceda > Aviceda leuphotes. The sequence continues at coordinate 2,313,925 of JAVJGH010000022.1, read as the reverse complement.
CTGCTCAGTATTGTTTTGCAGGGTTTGATCCTGGTGTACTTAATCATAATGAAGAACATTCTTATTATTTTCATTTTCTTTTCCTTTGAATATATTTACGGAAGTAAACAAATTCCAGGTTTTCCAGATATTTTATATCACGCATATAAAGTACCAAGAAGTGTGGTTTCACTTAGTTATAAATGTTTTGACCTTATTGTTCCTGGTCCTAAAAATAAACAGGAATATTTTAACAGCTTATGCTAGGAAGTTTAATTTATTCAGAGATGAGATTTCTACAAGGAGAAGTAACTAAATGCGATTTCTTTACAAATTTCAGAAACCTGCATGTCCTGCCAGTGTTTGCTCAGGAGCTGCAGTGGTGAAATTCTTGTTGTGAATTCACAATTCTTGTGAAATTCCCTCTTGTATGAGGGAAGACTGGGTTAGGATTCTGCTTGTGCACTGTGGTAGCAAAGGTTTCGTTCCCTCTCCTGGCTGTTCTACTAGCAGGTGATTATTTACTGCTGCTGCCAGCTGCTGGTATCGTTCATTAGCTTCACTGTAAGTGGTGAATTCTTTGCTAGGCAAAATCTGACTGATTTAAAAAATATAAAAATAGTAATAATAGTGTCCTGCATGTGACTTATCTCCAGACAACAAAAAGTAGGCTTTCCCTTTTTTTGACTTTCAGAAGTGTTCCAATAAAATGCAGAAAGTACAGTCACTTTAAGCTTGCTGTCTTCTACCTTTACAGATCTGCACAATGCGACAAATCTGAGGTCACGGTCCTTGTCTGGAACAGGACGGTCTCTGGTGGGCTCGTGGCTGAAGCTGAACAGAACAGATGAAAACTTTCTACTCTATGCACACTTAACTTACATCACTTTGCCATTGCATCGAATTTTAACAGGTGAATTTTAACGTGTATTCTGCATAAACAGAGAGTCCTTTGATTCCAAGACAGCCTTCTGTGTTGTGGGTTTTGCTGTTAAGATAGAGGAACAAGTCTTTCCCTGTAAGGGAAATACTATAGCAGCAAATCAGTGCGAACAAGTGGAATGGGGTCAACCTGTTCCCTAGCTTTGGGTGGGTTTTGCTTGATGATAATTCAGACAAGTTTGTAGATTGTTGTAACAAACTTCCAGAGGAGTGCTGGTTGCTTTAATACTGGAATTCAAACTTCATGCAGCTCATTAGTGCAAGGCAACTCATTGCGAGCCCATCCACTGACAGCAATAGTCGTAGCAGAGACCTGTGACTGAGAGAGTTGAAGAAAGGCAGCTCTGGAATTTGGAGTGACCTCCTTTGCCAGCTTTGACTCTTAGATTTAATTTCCATGTAAGTTGATTGGACTGATCAAAGTGCCCACACTAATGCCCATAAATCTGTCAGGTGTCCAATGTCTTTAGCTAGATATAATGATGTTTGTGTGTTCTACCATGAATAACCAGAGTCCCCTGTGTTGTTGGTCTAGCTATGCCAGTTACTACATTGATGATGGCCAACTCTGTGTTTGTTCAGCTGGGCTAGGATAGCACAGTAAGTTAAGTTGGGGTTTACAGTCTGGAGGCAGTACTGAAGTTTTGATTTTCACCCAGATAACTCTTGTCTCCCTACAAATACAGGTGGACTAGAGAAAACAACTGGTCTGTTTGAACTCTATCCATCAGCAAGCCTGCTAGCCTTTCAGGGATACAGCTTGCAGTGTGAGAGTGCTCATGGGACTCTTGAGATTCAAGTCTAAAAACTGAGAAAGCAGCAGTGGTTAAGGACTCTCTCCTCTGTCTAAATGCAGTGGCAGTTTCTTTCATATAGACATTACTAGTGTTACTATCCATTCTCTTCATTCTTCTGAAGTGAAGCCCTGAAATGCCTTCTCATTGACCCTTGTGGGCAGAAAGAAAGTTTGATCCAGCTGTACAGCAGTATCTTAGACTGAACTATCGCTTAACTCCAAAATCTAGACCAGAATGAAGTTATGATCCCAGAGCAATGTCAAGTCCTGTCTCTAACCTTGGAAGAACCTTATAACTGTTACTTTCTCTAAGGACTTAATCTTTTTCCTTCTCTTCCCATCCAGCAGATGGGATGACTTCTGAATAGGTTTATCTGGATTGTGGGCTTTTGATCAGTGCCTGCTTTTTCTTGTCTGGGTCAAAAAAGGGAACACACCTGAAAACAAAACTGATCTATTACACAGCGGTTATTTCCAGACTATTCCTGAAAGGTGGCTAAAAGGAAGGGAGTTGGAAAATCTGTTGTTAAACAGGTTAATCTGCTGCTAAAAGAGATGAGAAGATAGTATGGGTATTTATGTCATTGGTTGTATTACGCTAGTGTAATAGTAATAGTTGCAGTCTTGTCCTCATTTGTAGGCTGAGATGTCAGAGCCTCTTGCAAAAGTAGACCAGCTCTTACTCTACGCAGAAGGAAATTGTAGCTGATAAGGTAGAAGTGGAAATTATACTTAGCAAAGCGGTGTTTCTGCATTTGCCCTTTCACTGTATGTAGGGATTTATTTTAATTTAGAATTACGGATTCCAGTAAAAATTGATCCTCTGTAATTAAGGGCTGATTTTGAACACTGTTTCAGCAATATACATTATTATTCCTTATGATAATTGTGTTGATAATCTTACAGCTAGTTAGCTGGAGTTACCGAGCTCACTCACGCTCTCACCACAAGCATTTTGGAGTTCACAGAAGCTGTATTGTTCCTGCTGGCATTTAATACTTGCTCAAGTGGGTGGCGTAAATGCCTCCATGCTCAAATATTTGCTTTGAGCTTGAACATCCTTTCTGAGATGTAATTTGTTTAACATAAGGTTGCAGGAGTCGGTATATATATTGAAATGCCCAGAAATAGGACGTGAAATGTCTGGGCTGTTAGGCAGAATTTTAATCTGCAGTTTTTCCACTACCCGCATTTGCTTTAGCTTGACACATGGGGTGGAGCCTGTTTCCAGTGCCTTTTTGTAATTAATGCATTGCACCAGTGGCAGCTTTCCAGCATGCGGGAGCATTACACGTGGGGCAGGATGAAGTGGGAAAGATACTCATCTCCCTTGAGTAGTTTAGGAAGCCTCTACTAAGAAATTAAAATCCCAGTCAGAGTTATCAAAGTACATTTTTAAAACATCCGGAGTTTATACACATTGGTAAGACTTCCTTTGCTCTAAGCCTTCTCTCCATGCTAGGTAATCCCAGGTCTCTCGGCCTCTCCTTGTATGTCAGAGGCTCCAATCCCTTAATCATCTTTGTGGCCCTTCACTGGACTCACTCCACTGTGTTTCATTCTTTACAAGCGTGGCTGGAGCCCTCTGGAGCTGTGGATCAATTTTTAACTCACGTCATCCTCTTTGTGCAGCTGTGTGTGATCAGCCTCTTAATTAAGTGTGTGCTCCCATTTCCCGTGTTCTTTATTCTCTGTGTGGCTTTGAAAAGGACATAGTAGCCCAGATTCCAGATATTTCTGTGTACTGCCATGCCAGCATGCTGGTTGTACTGTCCATGTTTGGAAAGATGCCCATGATTATGACAGATATTTTACAGGTTCATATTCTGTCATATTTGGACAATATGGAGCTGAAGAGCCAACAAAAGGAGCGGGGTTTGTGACAGCTTTTTGAGTGCAGAAATGTAGGCTTTGGGCTGTAGAATGGATGAAACAGTTGAATTATTTGTACCCACATCTTCAGAGCCAAAAGTCTCCTTAAGGGTCTTGGTGATGGTGCATTTCTCCCTACAAGAAAGGGAAAACTGTTGACATCTCCTGTAATGGCACTTCCATTTGTTTCTCTGGAAGATTACGCCACTCTGTCTGACACATGTTGCTTCATCCCACTGTAAATGATCCTTAGTAGATCAGCTGTCATCTCTCTGTGATGGGATATATTTGTGGCTTACCATCTCTCAACTGGGGTGCAGCTGGGGAGGAATTAAATCGGACTTCAATAGGCAAAGTCACATACTCATTGCGTTTTAAATTCCTTCAGTGGCGTGATGCGCGGACTCCGCTGCAGTCCACAGTCGCATCTCCAGGTCTTCATGCTTTCTGGTACTGTGGCTACTTTCGGGAGCCTCCTAAGTTTGCTGTATCTTTGTTTCTCTCCCTTGCCCAGATATCCTGGAAGTGCGGCAGAAACCAATTCTGATGACATAGCAGAGAGCGGGCACTGCCTTGGAGCCTTGTTGCCAAGTGCCTAACCACAGCGGTTTTCTGTGCTAACACTACCATCTAGTGTCAGGAACATAAACCTCCGCAGGAAAAAGGGAAGTCCAAGAATACCAGCCGATCAAAAGTGCCTCTTTCTTCCTTCCTCTGCTGTCATACACCGTATGCCCACTTGCAGTACATCGCTTGAGTGTTTCTGACTGGAAGAGGACTTTCAGCAAGATAAAACGACAAGGGGCTGTGTTTAAAATGAGTCAACACTTTATGGACAGTTTGTTACTGTGTTTACTTTATAACTAAGAAACCAACAATATGTACAGAATGTGTTAAACTTTATATTCTTTGAGAGAAACAACCTGAGAATTTCATAATGATGTACTAATGAACGTCGTTCCATAGACTCTTGCCCATACACTCTCTGTGTCGGTTTGGCTTAATGTGTGTGTGCGTGTGTGTGTGAGGGGGGGATTGAAGGGATGAGAATAATTTCCTACTGAGGGAGGAAAAGGAAAAAGATGCTACAAAGATATGTTTCCATTTTGGTATGTGCAGCAGGTCAGGTCAGAGCTTAAGAGAGGCTGAAGATGTTCCCATTTGTTCATGTGTCACTGTTAGGACAGGTCAACTCTGCTGACAGATTTCCGTATCTACCAAAGAACAGCAACATTTTCATCCTCAAGAACTGGCTAAGAAAATGAGCCAGTGAAAAGAAGGCTAAAATGTGCTGCTATAGTAAAGCCGATGTTTATATCCAGTACTAATGCTGCTTATCTGTTAGCCGAGTCGATAGACGTTTGAGTCTGAAGTGGAAAAAATGGGAGGCCAGAATCGGACTCGAAAACCTAAAAACCTTACCGATAACCAACATCCTCCTGCATGCACTGGACTTCAGAGTAGGTAGAGTCATACTTGCGGTGGCGTTTGTAGCCAAGGAGGGCATGAGAGCTGATTAATGGTTGGGCAGCTTGCCCGGATTCTTCATCTCCTGGTGGTGTTTCACTGTACTGTTACATGCTGAAGCACGGAGAGTTTTCTTGAAAGACAAAAGATTGAAATGTAATTCTGCTCTGAAAAGTGACTAAAAATTGCATAGTGGGAGGTCTGAAATGGTATGTCAGGAGCTCTCAGGAAAAAAGCCTTATGTTTACAGGTAAAATGCAGCTTTCTCTAAATAGCAAAACTCTGCTGTCCTTGACATTTGAAAGCTAAATGACTGAATACTGAGACTACTGCAGTCTGGTTCACTGTTTTGATATGGGAGCCAGCAATACTTCCATTTATTTACGACTGCATAGCTGGCACAGCAATGGGTGGGGTAGCATGTCGCTTAGACCATGCGAGACCCCAGTACACGCACAGAGGCAGAGCAAAGATGTCATTTTTGTCACTTTTCAGACTCTGAGCACCTAAACTTAATGCTGTTGCCACAGTTACCAAATGGCACGTGCTCCGAGCCTGGACCTTTGTCTCCCTCTTAGCCAGCCCTTCCCAAAGTGCTTTGTTGTTGTTCTTTCAGTAGCATCTGATGACTTCACCTCTCAAATAGGACTTTCTGCTTTTTTTTTCCTCAGGCCAGGTTCCATGGGAATAGCTCCATTTCAGCATAAAGATAGACTAACTTTATCATTCAGCCCAACACGGTGAATCCAGCATGGTAAGGAGGTCTTTTTTCCTTTGAGGCTAGGCCTGGAAGCAATCACCTTAGCGCAGCGCGATGGCATTTCTAACAGGGGCAGCATGAGTGCACGGCCGGGACGGCTGACCAGTTTTTAGTTCGCTTCGAATGTGTTGCAACAGCGTTAAAAAAATCACTTTGTCATTACCAGCACAGCCCCTTTTCACACTGCAGCCTTTGAACTTCGCCCTTGGGCGTGTGTACGTGGGGGGGTTCACACGCTCCCACCCGAGGCGTGTAAGTCGGGTGCCTACGCTTTCGTCCTGCGCCGGGGGAGAGGTGGAGTCCGAAATCAGCCCTCGAAGTGCCCTCTCAAGGAACTTGCTAGGCAGCCCAGGTGCTTACCCGAGATCCCTGGGTAGTGTGCTTCATGTCAGTCCGTACAAATATTCTCCCTATGCCCATGCCAAGAATTAAACCAGTCTTCAGCTAGCAGACCAGTCCTGCTCTGAAACCTCTCAGGATGCTGCTTATTCTGCACTTTCATACTGCTAGGCTGGGCAAATCAGTGCTCAGTTTTCCTTTAAATATTCATTGGGGAGGGAAGGGAGAGAGAGGGTTAGTATTTGTACTACTAGTGACAATTGATACCTTTCAGTCAAACAGCCAGAGGAATAACACACAAGAAAAGGAAATATATCCAGGTTGGAACCTATGTGATTGGTGCCGGAATACTTCTCAGTCAACAGTAATTTGTAATGCTTTCTTGGTATCGTGTGTTACATTTAGGTAGCTTAATTTCATGTGATCTGGAAGACTGAGCAAGTCTTGCTGCGTAAGATTTCAGAGCAAATGAAGAATGATTCTGAACCAGTACATTAGTATGAAGGCAACATTACAGAAAGTACAGTTCAGATCCCACGGCTGTTATGCAAGAGGTATCCTCAGCTTTGTTACGTGTACGTGGGTGGATTTTGATGTCTAGTTTTTGAAGGGCTGCAATATAAATGTCCTAAAAAAAGTCAATTTATTTCTTGTATCTTGCTAGTGGATATGCTATAGGTACATTGAAGACTCACCTTTTTTATTAGAGAAGGGCTACAGCTATGCCCAGATGGACATCCTCAGAAAAAAGAGGTCAAAAAGTCTACTGAATGTCAGTAGTGCTTTTCAGAAACAAGAAGATGTGCCAGATTCTCAGTTATTCCTTCCCTAAACAGCTGACTTAGGCTTCTTATGTACAGCCCCTGGTTCCCACTTTCCGTTATCAAGTGGGGGAAAACAAATTCAACATTTTGTTCTGCTTTTAAACAAAGCCTGAAAATTATAATCTATTGTCCTTGTATAGACAGATTGACAGGGAAGATTATTGAAGTTTCGCTTGGGTCAAGATGGCACAGCTGGGCCCTTAGCATGCTATTGCACTATACCAAAAAAGAAAAGGGAATGTTAATAGGAACCTCTCACCCTTTTCATTTGGAGGGTTTTTTAATTCTGTAGCTCCTAAGCAGTAAACCATTCTGAGCCTCTGTTGGCCGTTTTAAATAATTGCTGAGGAATGAACTGGCGTGTTCTGCATGCCGTAAAGGCTGTATGGCTGTCGATGTCTTAACCGTTGGAGCACAGTGGTTTTCATTAGTTATGTTGATGCTTGAGAATGCAGCACAGTTAACAAATTCAGGAGGCTTTGCAGAACAGCTTTATTTACAGAATCCCACTATACCTCATTACTCAGTTAATTTCTTCGATCCTTCTGCCCATTCACTCCCTCTGGAGATTGAGGGTTACTACTTGAGCTCTCCATAGATGATGTATATTGCTAGATGTCAAATGCAAGGATGTAAATCTTTTCACCCTTAACAGGTTTTTCACCGCTATCAATTTAACAAGTAAAAAGCCTTTGTTTTTTAAAGACAACTCTTAAATCAGTTATTTTGTATTAGCAGATTATTGCTCTGCCTTAGAGACCACCACGTTTGTGAAATTGTGTTCTCGTATTGCCAGCCAGCACAGGGTGGGTTCCAAGTCTACTTTTAAAAGAAGCCGCCATTTTTAGAAACGCCACAAATCTTTCAGCTGTCTTGGCTAATCCAGTTTGTGTGGGTTCGTGTTCCTTCTCTCTATTCTCCTGGTCTTCATTGTTTGCCAGGCTTGAGCATGTTGGGCTCTGGATCACTGCTACTCATTTTTCCATTTCTGGGCATGTTGTGTTTTCCAGAAAAGAGAATTGATTGCACAGGTGACTTTTCACAGTAAAATGGTTTTCCCAAAGTGTGTTCTTACACCAGGTTTTAATTTAGACAGTTAAGTCTTTGGCCCTGCAGACAGGTTTCTTCCAGCAGACTCTTGTACAGAATCCCATCTGGTCACTGAAGTTCTATAGGGATGTGGAGTCCATCTAAATAGCCTACACTTTTAGACTATTGACCTGCTTCTTGCCAATCATTCATTTTTCCCTTTCCAGATGATCGCTTGTCCTGTATTTTGTAGTCTGAAGCTTCCCCTTATTAAAGATGGATATAAGATAAAATCTTCAGAAGTGCCTAAGCCCTGTTACCTAGTGGGGTTTAAGAACAAATTTTTATTTAGGAAATGAATAAAGTAGTCTTAAATTCTATCTGTGTTGTATGTAGCAGCGTCAAGAAACGACAAGTTTATATTGGAAGAACTGGCCGTCTCCTACAGACTCTCCCTTTGTGTTTGAAAGACTCTCATGGTCTCCAAAGGTCATGGCTGAAAGCTCTGGAAAATTGATTTCTTGTGATCACAGCGGTCAGGTAGCTGCGAATGCCTTATCTTGTTTTGTGAGGTATGACTGAAAGTGTGTGGTGCTGGTGTGTAGAAATTCTGTGTCAAAAATAGGTGTGGTAGAATCCAGGTAAAGGCATTGTGAAATAAGTAGCTTTTACACCAAACCTTAAACAAAAGAGTATTTTACACCAGAATGTAGCTGTTTGGATGCTTGGTCAAGATAATACGAGGCTGCAAGCACGTTACAATGTTGAACGTTCTCTGTGTAAATATATAAATATTCTCAGCCTAATTTACCAGACTAACACATGTTGCATGGTTTGGGGTTTTTTTGCCTCATTGATCATTGGTGTTGATTAAAAGGTGATAGGTTGAAAATCATGCTGGCACTGTACTGAGCCCTTTGAACAAAGAGCAAGGAGAACCTTTCTGCACCAAAAATGGAGTTGACTTTGCATACGGCAGCAGTGAAGAAAGTGTTGGACCCTGCAGCCAATAAACAGACCTCTTAAACGACCATGAGTTCTGTTACTGGTGTTTCC
>JAVJGH010000022.1:2288164-2301321 GCA_035590175.1 Aviceda leuphotes | reverse complement strand
GAAAATGAGCAGCATACTACCGTAACAGAAACTTGGATAAGTATATCAATGACTACTTCAAACAACGTAAATTATTTTTTACCTCTTTACTCCTCTTGTGCAGTCTTTGGTTTTTGTGTGCTGCTCCTTCTGTATGTCATGCAGATCGGTCAGTGATGGGGGCTCACCCAGTCACGTGCTGTAACTTGTGCAGTAGTGCAGAGGTTTGTAATCCAGCTGTCGTCTACAGAATATCCAAAGACATTTGTTGCTCTTCTCCACCAAACTTTAGTTGTCTTATCTGTCTTATGACCTTTCCATGAAGCAGACATTTAACCAAAGCAAGCTGTTTACCAAACGTTGAGTCTGAACTCATTCACAGCTTCGAATGTCGTGTCGTATGTAAGGCTGTGTTAGTCAAAATTACTTGGCTGGCTGTTACTCTTCATTTGGCTTTCAGTTTTGCCTTTAGCAGGAGACCGATTACAGCAGGTAACCTGTCTGCCGATGCATTGTTTGGATCATGATTAAAGTTTACTTCTCACCTTCGCTGTTTGTGGCCGATGACACGTACATGGCCTTTAGCTTATACTTGATGTGCGTTTCAGATGAATCGGTTCCGACTTCTGTATGACTTGGTTGCTATAACTGCTCTGCACTGTTAGGAAAGAGGCTGATTTCGATGAATGCAGACTGTTCTTGGAGTGTTGCATTTTCTTAGTTTGGGTTTTCAGGACTTGGTGTCTTCGGCACTGTTACTTTTGCCCCTTCCTGTTGTTCAACTGGTAAAATCTTGGTGATTAGCAAAGCATTAAGCCTTAGATGTCCCAGACTGCCCCTGCCTGAAATGAATAATAAGCTTGTTTCTGCTCTTGAGAACTGTTACTTTGCTTTCTTTTCTTTATGGCTCATGAAAACTAAGGAGACTCTGTAAGCAGTGTTGGCTGTCTTTTTAAGGAACTAGATGTCCAGAAATGTGGAATAATGCTAACATCCTAAGTGCATGAAGTTGTTTTTTGGGCTTGTTTTGGTTTGTTTTTTTTTTTAAGAAAAAGTACTGGGCAACTGAGGTAGAAATATGGTGCTCTTGATAGCAACTGCATCCTTAAAACTGCAACATAGGCTCTTGGTTTTCCCATTCATTGTAACTGGGGGGATGTCTAGATAATCTTTGCTAACCAGTAGTCGTATCCTCATGCAAGAAGTAGCTCCCATTTGTGGGCCTAAAGTGGATAGCTCCAGAACTACAAAGAGAATCAAGGTAGGGCTAAACAGCACGGTAGCGGCCAACAGCAGAAAAGTGCAGCTGGATGACAAGTGCTCATGGTCGCAGCAGTTCCCAGTGCACTGGAAAGATGATCTACGCTTGTCAGAACAAGCCTGTCTTGATCTTATTCTCCATCCCCCCATTTGCCAGACTGTCACAAACCAATGAAGAGAACAGTCGCTTTGTGGCCTGGCTTTAGGATAGCGCTTTTAGGCTAGATCTAGAAATATGTTCTTGCATATGTCATCAGGCAAACACAGATTGCTTTTGCTCTTAAATCTTTTTAATATTGCAAGTGGAAGGAATTTTAGAGGTTGACCTCGACAGTCATCTCTTAGCATGTAAGAACTAGTTTTTCTCTCCCTCGAGCCAAAGGCAGCCCTGGCTCCTGCCTCCGAGCTCATTCGGCCCGCTGACCTTGCAAGAAGAAAGCTTTTTCGCTGAACTGGCTCTCAGCGATGTGACAGGTCCGAACGCCGGCCTGAGGAAGGGGCAGGGGAAGACAGTGCTGCTTTTAGCAGCAGTAAGGCTGGGCACAGCATTTTCTAGGCAGGTGTTCACCTGGAAGCAACCTGATTTGTAAAATTCATTTTATTAATACAGTGTTATACAGTCAAAGTGAAAGGGATACACACGAGACGCTTAATCTCCCATTCATTTATTCACATTTTCCATGGATTTTTGTACACTTCCTCAATGTATTAGAACTAATGAAAACATTGTTACATGACAAGTTATGTGAAACTTAAGTATCCACTGAAAAATTCAGAGCAGTTCGAAATCTATTAACAACAAACTGTCACATTCAGCATTTTCATTGGATTTATGCTAGCTCATGCCACTTTAAATTGTTTAATGTGAGTTAATTTCTGCACACAGGCACCAGCTACAAAATTTTAGCAAATGCAAGTAAGTTAAGGCATCAGAAAGAAAGTCTTTAAGGACATTTCAAATGTTACAGTGCTGCAAAGGGAGCTGAATGGAAGTTCTTACCAGTGGAGCATACCTCCTAATTGGTTTACATTCTACATGTTCATTTAAACTGTAAATTTCATGTTTTCACATCCATCAACGAAAAGGGATTATAGGAACACCTGTTGTGCTCCCACATAGATAATTTAAAGTACATTACAAAAAAAAACCCCTGCATATAGATAGCCATTTAATATTTTAAAATAAAATTCAAACCAACTGTAATAATCTCCCTTACAGGTGATTCTGATAATTAAAAGCAGCAAGACATGTTGATTTTCTATTTTGGGGAGGTGAGAGGGAAAGGAAAGATTTCTAAGCAGCCAAAACTTCAAAATCACAGCAGAAGGAAGAATGCATGATCCATTAAGACACTCCAACACCTATGTACAGCTGAAACATGAAAACATTAACTCAAATTAGGGAGGAAACTTGTATCTTTAATAGCAGGTATCTGATATCCAGCTGTTAAATATATTAAGTATCTACCAAGATACAGGAATGCCTCACTAAGCTGGAATTCTGATCAAAATTCCTTCCTTGAATAGCATGTGCCACTTCGTAACAAAGGCGTTAGTATATTGATTTCTATGTTCTCTGCTAACTTTTGCTTTTAACTCATTTTAGGCCTTTATTTCTATGTAATAATCTCTGGCTTTTTACAGTATTTATGTATTTTAATATTTCTTAACTAGAAAATTAAGCATTTATCAAAAAATTGGTTTTATAACAGTACTAGAGAAGGGTTGTGCTTTATAACTGAGCACCAAGTGAAAAGTGCACAGCTTCCTTGTCCTGCTTCATACTCCAGATAATTGCAGGGTCACTATGAATGGTGTTGATTAAAATCTCCAATTTGCAGTAAAATTCTTCCCTATTCTTTTAGTGGCAACTTTCCCAGCGTAAAATGTTTAAAATCATACATTTATGCATATATTTGACATTCTAATTAACACAAGATTCAAATTATATACCTTCTCCTAGCTTTACTGATAAATACATGCATTGCTAAAGAATTAAGGTGTCTCATCTCAAATAGCCTTTACCACAGCTAACAGAAGGGTATTACTTGTTACCATGGATATTGTAAAGTTTAATTTTTCCAACCCAATTTATTGCTCTTCTACTTATTTTCCTTACGCTCTGTGCTCACCCTCAGAACATCCACCCTTGAAAACATGAGAGAGGCACTAGCCATTATTCAGTTTGCCAGCTTCAGAACTGGGCCAAATACGTGTGTGCCAAACCCCAAGACGGCCTCACTTCAGAGGCAAATCCGCAGGATGCACGGGACGTTCAGTTTGGCTCTCACTTGTTCAAGGTAGCTGGTCCGCATTTCAGTGGATGAAAAAAGAGTTACATAGCCATGAGCTTTCGGAAGTAAAACAAACACAAACCCGAGACCACCGATAAATCTGTACAGAGCTGCTCTTCGAGTGGGATGCGTAACAAGTTGCTTACCACACCCGGCGCTCCGGCCTCAAAACCTTTCTGCCTGGCGACATTTAAGACACTACAGTCAGAAGACAAATGCAAAATTAACTGAGCCCTTAGATGTTAAAACCTGAGCCTGTAATAAACTTTTCAGGCAATGTTCTGCTTTTCTCTCATATGCAATTAATATGCATGCCTTCAGCTTTTGGCCTCCAATTTAGGTATCAGCAATTTTTTTTTTTTTTTAAAACACATTACTTTCCTCAAAATAATGTCACTTACTTTTAACAGTTAAGTACTGAGCCAAATGAGGAAAAAAAAAAAAAAAAGGCACCACTTTATATTTCAAATATTTGAAATGGTATCCGAGCTCCCTTTACACTTGAGTGTCAAAAATGCAATTCCTATGACCTCAGTGCAGCTGAAATGTAAGCAAAGGCCTTTGTTTTCAAACTTTGGTCAAGAGGGCTATAGATCCTATGAAGTTTTTCCTCCTTTTAGTTAAGAGGGGGAAAAAAAGGCCATAACCTGGATTGTGCAGTGATTTAGGACTAAAGGCAGGCATTTCCCCCCCACACCCCTGCGAGCAGTGGGGAGCAGGTAAGATGTGCTGTATTGAATCAAATGGTGCTACTCCTTTTTCCCCACCCACGGGATGCCACCACCCTGGATTTCCAGGCCCCCTGTGAGAATTGCATCATGCTGCTTTTTTAAAGAATAGGATTTTTTTTTCCTCTGTGCCACGTTAGCCAGAGGCAGGTTGGCATGTTTCGTCCATCTCCCCGGAGCTGGTCAGTGTGACAGATCCAAGAGCAGTTCAAGTCTAATATTAACATCTAGCTCTTGGGTAGTTCCCAGAGCTGAAAGTGAAGCAGAAAAACAACTATTAGGGAAGGAGTTTCCAGCAAACAAGATTTGAAAAAGGGTTAAATAACCAAACACAGTCTGATAAAGTTGAGATGGAAACTGAGAACACAGTGATGTTCTGATCCACAAATTATTGCCACACAGTTCATTTTAACAGAGCTGAAAACTAAGTTATAAGTTAACCCAGTGCTCCCTCCTTGTGACAGAAAGCTTGTCCCTAAAGCTGTGAACTACTGCTTAAAGTAATGCAGTAAAGCACTGTAGTTTTAGCACACGGGAAAAATAATTACTGATACACATTTATGCATGTATTTCCTGGTAATGGCCAGAGGCAATAAAAAGATCTATAAAAATCCTGAAATTTGTTTGTGAAAAGAGAATCTTCAGAAAAGTACTAGGAGCAAAGACATTTACAGCTCTGCCTCTGCTGGGTTTCAGTTTTAGCCCAAGGGACTAGGGAAGAATACCTCGGAGGGACTGTAATGGAAGTGCAGCTGCAACCCTTTGCCTCTGACTTGTCTGAAGTCAGCGAATGCCAGCTGTGGTTGTGGTCCAAGATGAACAGTCGTCCAGTTGTCTGCTTGTACTATTGCACATCATTAGCTTGTTGCTACAGTAAGAACAGAACTGACAGTTCTTCTCTAAGAAACACTACTGTCAACAAGACTACGCAAGCAAATTTTCTTTTAAATAGCTGGAGATGCTGTCTCCGAGTCCCAAAAGCACACAAGTCTGTAAGAATTAAAACACAGTATAATATACATAATATCATTGTTGGGGTGCATTGGTGTCACCAAGCTTGAAAAATTAAGTCTCACCAGAATATGACAGACCAATTAAAATTAAAAATCTGGAGTCCAGAAAGTTTCAACAGTTAAAACTTCAACATCCTCCCTTCTCAAAACAGGAGGTTGTTGCATTGCACTGCAGTCTGTGAGGAAGCTCTGGTACCATATTTTTGTACTGATTTCAGTCCTTTCGGTCAAATTGATCAGTGTTAAAACATACGCTTTAATTTAAATCAATGTGCTTTATCCAGAGGAGGTCCTGCATTTAGATACTGAAAAATGAGGGAGCACAGTCCAAGACTTGTGTTCTATTAAAGCTTTTATTAGCTAGTTTAGCTTTTCCTCACAGAATTTTTCCAGAATTCCGGTAACAGTTCTTAATATCAGAATAAAGAGTTAAGTGTTCAAGTGAAGTTATGGAAGAAAAAAAGAGCAGCAGCAGTTTGGCAATAATTCCTCAAATCAATGACTGCAACTTATTTAGGCCTCCTTTTTCTCCAGTAAGATTTTGTGCAACTCATCTGCATCCTCACTTGTTTTCACCCTTATTAACATAGTGACAGGAACAGCTGGATTCTTCTCGTCAATCGGTGGATTGGGAACACAAACTATAAGAACATTGTTTTTTCCGGTTCTTGTACATGGCATCTTAGGTGGAATTAGAACATTCAACAGTATGTTTCCTGCATATGAGGAAAAAAAATTACAATTAGCAATTTTTCAGCTTTTTACTGCAATACAGATGTTAGTATATTTGCTAAATAGGGATTTAAGTTTGTATTTGGAAGGAAGGCAATTCACAAATGTCATATATACTTGTCTTATTCTTCCCTAAGCATCTGCTCACAGCCACTGTTCTCACAGATTTCTTTCCTCATTAGGAATGAGGAAGTCTCTGAAAAGACTGTCCCCTCCTTTTTTAAAGGGAGGAGTCCGAAGAATATCAAATGATAGTAGAGATGTGCAGGAAAAAGGGAAGCGGACAAGGGAGAAGCAGCAAATGAGGAATCCCATCGGAGTGCTTAGTTTATGCTTATGCAAGTTACTCATTCTGACCATCAAGCATAGTTCATAAGCAGAAGCAAAAAGTTAGCTTTAACACACATACGGACATGTTAATCTGAAATTGGACAAACTATGGTAGAATAAGTACTTTGTATCCTCACATCATACAACACATCTGATGTGGTCTCCCACCAGGTTACTAACAGCAGTCTATGTCAACTTGTTAAATTATGTAGTGAGTTTGAGAGCTTCAGTATTAGTGATCTATTAAAACAGTTGCAAACAAACTCAAATCTGCTTCCACAGAAGATGCACACATTTTGTAAACCTGGTAAATAGTTCAGAACACGGTAGTAGTATTTAGGGAAAAGTCAGTCTTCGCCTTCCTTTCCAGTTCAGTTTTTCAACACAGTGAGATTTTAGGAAAGGATTATAGCACTGTGTGAAGATAGCAAAAAGGAAAGTGTGCATCATTATGACTGCAGCAGCTTCTAGAAAGCAATGCTTGGAAACACCAAGCCGAAATCTCTTAGTGTACGAGCTGAAGAAAAAGGAAAGAATTCCTAATACATCACCTCAGATGAAGGTAGAGGGAATGTAAATCAACATCATGAAAATTAGCATCAGCTGAGTGAAAATCAAGACTTGTGTTAAAGACTAGGTAACTCAGAGAAATCAAGTTTTCATATGCTCTATTCAACACATTCAAATCCCCAAGGAAATGCTGAAAGCACTGCCAACTCTGCCACACGCGTGCCTTCAGTTTTTTTGCTAAGAACTTCCCTTTATCTGGCAAACCTTGTCTCCACTGAAAGAAGTTAATGATTTAGAAGTGACTAACACAGGAGTTGCAATCTCACCAGGTATTTGAAAACTGCCCCTAATGGGCCTGCAGAGATTTCATATAGACTCACTAGAGTGCATCATAAACTGAAAGTGAGGTGAGATTTACCAATAGCCTACAGCACAGCATGGCTTTAGTTCTCAGGTCTTCTATAAGCATAATATTTACTCTGTTTTATGGAAGTTGTCAAGTGCATGTGAACCCCACATGCAGGTTTCTTGAAATTGGGTACTGAAGCATAGCAAAGTTTCTCAACAATGAGTAGCGAAACATTGATTTGCACAGTTTGAGTGTGTAAACACTCTTCAGCCAGAATGTTACAGCTTAAGAACTTCGATACATCAAGTCCCCTTAATTTCTTAAAAGCAAAGAAAGGGTTGGGGTTTTTTCTCTTTAATTAACTGTACGTATTAACATTCATCTCAAAAGATATTCTGAGGGAACTATCACACTACAGGTTACTCTAATTCTGTAACCAACCTACCATTTGTGATCCAACTGAAGTTAGCTGAAACACCGTTCAACAGCTGGACTTCAACATGCATTTGAAGAGCAATGCACATAGCAAAATCCTGTGTGCCTGATCTATAGAGTGATCCCTTTACCCCCAAGTACAAGGGATGTCTGCCTACGTGGCCAACTATTTACACATTCAGGATGAATTGCAGAGAAATGGCAGTTGGCCTGCATTTTAGCATACACCACAACCTTTTACTTCCTTGCACTGCTTCATGTACACTATTTTGTAATACTCATTAGAGGCATCCTACTGCTTGTTCAATACTTGAGATTATTGAAAAAACAGTAGAAAGGTTTTCACTAATCAGGTCTGTGATGCTGTGTAACAAAAAAATCCTAGCACTCAGCAGGGAATTTCACATCAGGACTTGCTACTAGAAGAAATTTACTTACCTAAATTGGTATCTGCTCGGACTAGGAGTTGAGTTTTTTCATTTCCTGCTGGTTTTAAGTGTAATGTTCCTACACCTTTTTCTTTAAATTCATTATCCTTTTTGTAGAACAGTTTGCACCTGTGCAAAAAAAAAAAAAAAAGCCTTGTTTGTGCAGATATGCAGAGATTAAATACAAAGATATCAAAGATATCTCCCAAATACACACACACATACATATATGTATACCTCTGACTTACACTAAGCCAATAGTTTAACAATAATCAGGAGTAAATGTGATGTCAGTAGCATAAGTCTTTCTTCTTCTTGACCTTGTTTTATGTGCTAACAGACAGTACATCCAGTTCGGAAAGAGAAAGTTAATTCTTTCTTTCATTATTGAAATGACAAACGTCATTTCTTTCAGGGAAAAGTAAAATGCACAGTAACCTGTACTCAGGGTCTGTAAGGAGTAGTAACTGTAAGCTACTGTTCAAAAACGCTAGTTACAAAACAGTGAGAACTTGCTGTATCATTCTAAAGTTATAACAGGACTTTTATGTAAAACTTAAAAACATTTTTTAAGCAAAAATCTAATAAACCTAATGCCATTCTTCATAAATTAGCATAGACCTTCTCTCAGATAAAGCAAATGACTTTTTGTAGAAGGACACATTCTGTGCTAAGTGTTGAGCAGACATGCAATTACTTGGACTACTGAACATGCTTTGAAAAACTGCTTCTAGTAGAGCTAGTCTCATTTTGAACTTAAAAATGCAACTTGTTCACTCCTTCATACAGTAATCAGCATTTTCCAACTGAAGAGTCTTATTTTAGGCTATGCAAATAGCTGAGCACCTAACTGATTTTTCAGAGGTACAGTATGTTATTTCTGTGGTACAAGCCCTAGGCAGAAACATCATCTTAATTTGTAAAAAACTGATCACAAGTAGAATGCAAACTAGCTATTAGTGTTGTGTCTAAGATACACGAGAATTTTAGTAAGATCTTACACATTTTTGTTCTGTATTTTATGAGTGGAACTTCATCTTCAATATGGCTTCCTAACAAGCTGTGTTAACTAGGAAGAACATATACATCATTAATTATGCACTGCAGTGATGAAGAACAGCAATATACAGGTATGAATTTTATTCTCCAAGTTATAATTCTATTCAGTATTCCAAGTTAAAGTCACTTACTTCTTTGAGTAGAAAGCATCATCCTCTTTTATTTCATTAACAATGACTTTTGGTGGCTCTTCCTCCTCCTCTTCCCCTCCTTTAAATACAAAGTTTTAATACATTAATGAGTATATAATCTGCAAGGTAGTTTTGGCATTGTATTAGAACTAGCTTATGCATGCTGTATTTGACATAAAAATGTGTGCCCTATCAATGATTGCCAATACACGTTTAAGTCAATCTGGGCTCTGAAGCAGCTCCAGCTACAGAAAAAAGTCTTACTTTCTTTTTGTTCAGCCACACCCCTCAAGCAACTTTATGCTCATCTTCAGTTTAAATGGGATGAAAATACCCAACCCCCACCAGACAATCACCTCAAAAATATAAAGCTTAACAAGTGTAACTTAAGTCAAAACCTTCTGTCAAGGGGAAAACAGTTATAACAATTCAAAGAATAGTCTCCACAAATGGGTCCAAGTAAAGCATAATAAATACTTCAGCAGCCAGGTTTAATTTGGGGGGGAAGGGAATTAGTTGCAGGAATGACAGCCAAGCGACAGTGGCAGGATTATGCCTTTCTGGTCCCGCAACTGCTAGGATTTCTAACAACTTACTGTACTCAGCTTCAGTAAATAGCAGAGTAAAACTGTCAGGTAGTATGTAACTTTATTGGCCTTACAGTCTATTACACAAGATGTATGCAATTGTTCTGTATCTTACACATTTTGCTGAGGGGATCCCTTGATAAACCCATGGGGAAAAACAGCAGGATTGAAATGTCCTGCAGGCTCAAAGATGAACACAGCAGTTGCTTTAAATTTCATCGTTTCAAGTCTTGTATTCAGCTAAAGAATTATATTCTATTACAGAAAGTATAAATCTGACACAAATACATAGGTTTTGATTAGCATATACTTTTAGTGTTACTTAAAACACTAGGCAAAGCAGGTATTTCCAAGTAAGTGGTACAGTTTTGCACTTTCAAATTCAAGCACAATTATGATCTAGTTCAACTTAGTATTACTTCATCTTTGCAGTATTCTTATGTAACATTCACAACTTACCATTAAAATAATAATTTTAAATAGAATTTACCTTTATCATCACTATTGCCACTTTCTGTCTGAGCTTCCGATACATTGGTGGATACTGCAGTGACAGACTTAGCCTGGTTTGCGTCTTTTCCAAACAAACCTGCATTCCCAGGAGAAAATGAGAAACTACTAAGCGTTCCTGAACCAAGGGAACCCAAAACAGAACTGTCGACACTCTTGCCAAAATTAAATGAGACAGTTGACGTAGCTCCTAAAGGCGGATCTTTTTTTTCTGATGCAGCTTCAGGTTTTTTGTCCGAGGTATCCTCAGTTTTGTTGTTGTTAAACAAAAATGTTGATCCTTGCTGTAGCTTTGAATTCCCAAATGTAGAAACTGACTGAGAGCCAGGTGTCTTGTTGCTTTCGTTTTCCGAGCCACTATCACTACTGCTTCCGTGTTGCTGTTCAATATTTGCTAAATATTTCTCATAGTCTCTGAAGATGGGCGTCAGGTCACACAGTGGGTTTGTGTTTACGTGCTTAACTATCCAGTCACGCACAGAACAGTTTAAAGCTGCTAACTGTTTGTGGTAAACACTAGAGCTACAAACTTTACTCTGAGCATAGCCAGATGAGGAGGGCTGACTGCCACCATTAGCTTTTGGGCTTGCAGCCTTTTTCTCGGTAAATGCAGTAGTAGTAGTAGGACCATTTGACATTGTGGATCCTATTAGAATAAAAACAAGGTTTAGAACACTTTTTTTCCCCAGAAAGCAGAGTTCTCATAAAAGCCTAACTAATGTTCTCCATATTTCTTTTATGAAATCACTTTTCTTGCTCAGTTATGTACCTTCTCTTGGATCACAACACTGTGAACCATAGTGTGGTACAAGTAAACAGGCAATGCTGTAAGCAGACCTAAGCTCACTAAGTTTAGAAAAGTTAGTTAGTTCAGGGACAGGCAAAGTAGATGGACCACACAGTTGTACAAAAAAGTCTAAAGAAATCTTGTACAGAATAACATTAAAAAACCAGAAGTTTTTTATTTCACCAAACCCCCCAAAAATCTTAATTCAAGCTTTACCAAGCTGTAACAGTTATTAAAACAAAATATTCAGTTATCTCTTGCTACTTGTGCTTTAAAAAACTCTGAATGCACTAGCCCATGATTTTGCACATTTTTGAGTGGTTTCTGTATAAAAACCATAAGAAGCAAATTAAGGAAATCGTCATTAAATATTTACGTTTCTCCTAATTTATTTAAGATCACCGAAATCTAAGTTACTCTAAACTTCAAAATCCACCATTTCTATTCTGTGGCATGCCAACTCAAAACACTGTGGCATAGTTAACATTTCTGCACCTTTAACACAAAGGGATAGAACTAATATTCTTCAGGGACTACCAAAAGCATAAGACTAGAGTTAGACTTGCCAAAATATTTCAAGTGTCTTAAAATGCAGGTATAAATGTAACAGATAAAATCCTAGTAAGACTATTTGCAATTTAAGATGTACAGGGAAAAAAAGGTTAAGACTTTAGCTATGCAGCATGTTTACCAAAACCTGCAAAAAATACAGAAACAAGACCTTAAAAAAAAAGAATTAAAAAAAAAATTAAACAAAAAAATTGCAGTCCTACTAAATGGACAGTTTCCATTAGCTGCCTTTTTTTTTTTTAATTAAATTCAGAGAATTGGGACAATTATTTAACTGGAACACGTTATCAGCTGTTTTATACTATTCAGAGTGTCTTATGCCAATGTCTTCCACTCCCATTTGTGCCTATAAAGCTTTTACCTCCAGTATTAGATCAAATATGAATTTAGTTTCCACCTCTTAACTGCATGCATTTGATAAGTTGTCCCTCCAGCAGCCTAAAACCTTTTTAAGAAATCTTACAAAGAGGAATAAATTCTCAAAACCTTAAAACAGAACTACAGGGGGTTTTTAATTTGGTTTTTTTTTTTCACTATTGAAATAACCCTACAGACTTTATGGCTGAATTTGTTGATAAATATGTATGCTTATTTAAAACTTACCAAACGCTGATTGTGTTTCAGAGGTCGTCTTTAAACTGCTGAAAGAAGGAGTGCTAGAGACACTACTGCTTCCATTAGACAGCCCTTCTAAAGGCTTTATTCCTGCACCATTACCAAATCCACTGAAGCCACCTCCTCCTTTTCCAGAAGGCAATATAAAGCCTTTAAAGCCTTTAAAAGCTCCTCCACTTTCAGACTGGGGAAACAAGGCGGGGGTGGGGGGGTGGGGAAGAGAGACAACCAGTTACATACATCTCGTCCACGAAAATCCTATCCCCACTTGATATTCCATTTGTTTTACCCTGGTTCAGTGTGTCATTTCATACATTATTCTAAGTCAGCTATGTAAACCAAGTTAATAGCTTCCTTATGACACATATTGCTACTATTTTTAAAGGACTCGGATGTTTGGTATGAAAATAAACTAGATCTAGGAAGTGGATACATAAAAAGTTGTTCAGAGCAGCGGATGTGTTTGACTACCTATTCAGACATTCATAGCATCTTGTTTTCTTTAAATAATTACATAGCAATATATAATTGCAGGCTTATTTTCAGCAACTTTTAGCATTTACAACTGCAATTAAGAGTCCAACACTTCAAGCCACTCATCAAAACAGCATACTTTGTAGTCACCTATGTAACATTTAAGTGATTTACCCAAAATATTCCAATGTGACTGATGGAAGAAGCAAAGACAGACTGTACTTGATAACATAATATGTACGCTTTCTGCAGCCTTTTCCTTACTGCCTGGTTTCGGCTGGGTTAGAGTTAATTTCCTTCTTAGTGGCTGGTACAGTGTGTTTTGGATTTAGTGTGAGAATAATGGTAACACGCTGATGTTTTAGT
>JAVJGH010000022.1:2263579-2277518 GCA_035590175.1 Aviceda leuphotes | reverse complement strand
AAAACTGACAGAGGTAGTGGTCTGGCCCAAAACAAGACGTTTGATGTCTCTAGTCATCTTTTAAACATTCATTTATGCATACGTTTTGCTTGGTTTATATACTCACCTTGTAGTACAGTATGATAGACAATTACATAAAAATACAAAGCTATCTGTTTCTAAATAACTTGTAGTGTAAATTGAGTCATCCCTGCTTTGTGTCACTTTGTTGTTGTTACATTTCATGAAAGTTGTATACCATTTTCTTCCCACAGTGCTTTCTGGTCCAAGTCTTGAAATATTACCACCTGATGTGTAATGCTTTTTTCACTGGATGCAATAGCACTAAATTTAGGTGTGGAATCTGGTGTGCTAACACATTTGAGCAGTCTTAAACTCAGTTGGCCTGTTGAAAGGTGTGGGTGTTAAGAGGCTCAGGGTCTTACTCCGAGAGACGCCAAACTGAAGTGAGCTCTATATTTGTCATCCGCATAGTCCACTATGTCCAGAAGAATGTCTGCTAAAATGATTGCTGGAGTTAGACCTCACTGTAAACTAGCTGTACATGTGTATAGGGTTTGCTTAAGCTTTTTAGTAAAAGTAAAAACAAAAAGCTTAAGTATTTAATCCTCTTTTAAAAAAAAAAAAACAACACAAAACAACACTCATATTGGCAGTATCCTTTTTAGGCTCTAGCACCACATTTTTTAATACACTTCTTCTGGGAAGTAAAGAATAAAACTAGATAAGCTTATTGGGTTTGATCACAGGTTGTATAGTCTTACAACTCTGTACTATAATCTTGTTAAAACTTAGTATAAGTAGACTGCATTCAAGAAATAATATACTTTTGAGAAAAGAGGTGTGTCAGAGACCTTGCAATCCTTTATGTAGTAAATTAAGCCACTTGATTTTTGTGGGAACGCCGACCTACGTATCAGTTTGTAGAACTGGCCCAAGACTCACCCTGGTACAGTGAAAAATATCAGTAGCGTCCTGGTTGGATGTAAGCCAGAGATGACTCCTGTGCTTTTGTAACGACTGCTTATTTTCCAGCGTGAGAAACCAAAGATCAGTACGTGAAAATACTTTGTGCTGGCCTAGGGAGCTGAATTTTCACATCCGCGTCAGGCACCACTGATGCTTGCAGTCCGTAAGCCCACGCAGCTCTCTCGTAATCAGAATATCCCATTAGAACAGCCTCAGAATCCTTCCCTTTCATTATCGCAACAGTCCAAGACCAAACTCTACCTCCAGCGTAGCCCCTCTGGGGCAGCCCAGCACTGCCAGCCAGAGATTGCATCTGGTCTGGCTTTTAGGAGCTGGCTCCAGCCTCCCACTGAGCAGAAGGCGAGGGGGGGGCTCTGTGGGGGCGCCTGCGCCCCCGCCAGCCTCCCCTGCCAGCTGGCACAAGCGAGAGCAACCCCAGGGCTCGCGTGTGCCCCGCAGGCTAGGGCACCCGTAACCCGCCCTGAGCAGATTTTGGCAGAGGAGGAATTCTAGCCCGTGAAGGGTTTGAACTGGGTCACGGAAAAGCAGGAGTACCTGCCTAAGTACAGTTTTAGCGATGCGGGAAAACCTCCCCGGAGAGCGAGCCTGGGAAACGCTCAGGCTGGCTCCGGTTAAAACGCCGACTCCGGACGTGCGCTGGAGAAAGATGGATTCACTCCAAGGCTTGCAGTTGGGCTCTTTGTTCCGCCAGGTTAAAGCAAGCTTCTGGTTTGCAGCTACACTAGAGCTCTATGAAGTCCCGTTCTAGAAAATGCTAAATAGTGTCCTGTTCCAGCAGCAAAAATGATAATCAGAAATAACTGTGTGAGACAAGAAGAAAATCACCTGCAGACAGGGGTTTGCATCCAACTCTGTCTTCAGCCCGAATGCTGAAAATAAAGATTGTAATTTTGTCTCAGCAGGGGGCAGAGAACACGTAAAGAGGAACTGAAAGATGAATCCAGCGCTGCCCTCGCCAGACACATTCGATTTAAATTGAAAAGGTCACTGCCCACAAGATTGCATCACCCACCATGCCCAGTCCGCTGAAGGTATGAGGCTTTGACAGGTCATCTGTTTTTACCAAGGGTGAGGCATTTCAGGTGTAGTTTGCTGAAAAAAAGCTTAGAAGTCAAATACAGCTATCATGCTGAAATGTAATAAACAGGAAAAGAAAAAATATCTTTTCTTTTTAAATACATTTTTTACTACAGTAGATAAACATTTTTCTCCACTGTTTGCACATTTTATTATTCTGGAAGTGTAGCTTTTTAAATTGCTTTACCTGTCAACTCATATTCATTGTAACTAAAGTACTCGTAGTGCTTAAGAAAAGATATATTTATAAAATGTTCTTTCAATAAGGAATTTTCTGGGGTTACTCAGTAGGATTCTAGGCATTTCCTCATTGGTTTTTTTTATGCTTGTATGGTTGGACGTCGTTGCCTGGAAGGTTTCTGAGGAATTCCTGGCAAGTATTTTGATTGGAAATGTGTCTCTTACGTTGTGTAAGGACTCCTGATCTACACCATGCGAAAGACTTGATGATTAGAAATATTCGGTGCTGTGTGACAGCGCAGGCGTTAGCGCCGATATTTCTGTTGGCAGGTAACAACCTCGGTGTTGATCCCGCGTTAGAGTCTCGTTACAGGTTTTCCTCTTGTTATTGTCTCTGTTTTGCAGTGTTTACCCGATCAACTGTTAAAACTCCAAGTGCCTCAAAGTAACTATCTATAAAAAAAGCTTTTTTTTTCTTGGCCGTTTCTTTCTAGTCCAAAAATTATAAAAGAGGGTATTAAAGGAGTATCTCTCAGCAGGGAATTGGATTTGCTAAAATGTCACCACCAATCTCTTAATTAGCCCCTCAGGATACCACGTTGTCTCTTGGTCCTCAGTGAGAAGAATATGAGTGAATACGAAATGGAGTTTATTCCTAAATAACAAAACTAAATCACTTCTAAATAACAAAAATCACAATTGCAAAGTCAGGGGTCGTATGAGAGATCTTTTCCAAAAGCTGCATTTCAAAATATTGACTGACTTAGAAATTTGGAAGTTGATGGAAAAAAAGAGAAAGAAATGTAATTCTTAGAAAAGGATTAATGTTTACATTAAAAATAACCTGTACTTACACAAGAATATCCAAACATTTTCCATTAATGTGGCTAAGAAATGGGAAAATTTCTTCTAGTGGTCTGTAAGATGTGTTGACTCCAGTTGTTAATCTCGATTCCCTATTAATTTATGTAAAGTTAGGCCTGAAACCTCTTTCCTGTGGTTTTGGGTTTTGTTTTGTTTTTCAATTCTGCTAAAACCAATGTGTCTTAAACACAGCTTTTCTCCCCAGTGAGGAAGATGTTTGGGAATACATGAGAACTCACCTTTTTATAATAGTCTCGGAGGGAATGAGCACAACTGTCATTCCTGTTGCCTCCTAATGGGATTGTCCCTGCTAGAAACTATTTCTAATGTGTTGCAGTCATCTCCAGTGCCACCAAGTGCCAAAGGTGGCTGTCGAGGCTGGTTAGCACATTTATCTGGATTTCTAAGGGATGATGCGTAAGGCGTGTTCATCACAGTGCATCAAAGAGCTCTGGAAGACATAACACCCATTTCCCCAAGGGGATAGAGGGTCAGCACAGTAGAAGAGCTGTGTTAATTATTAATAGCTCCTTCCCTAAAATATTCTAAAAATTAAAATTTCATATTAACTTGAAAAATATTTGTTGGCAAAGGAAGACAAAAATTACAAATAATTGAGGACTGGTTGACGTGCTTTGTCCAAAATGACATTAAATGTTTCCATTCTTTTTTTGTGTGTGTTTTAATAATTCTCTTAAAAAATTGGGAAAAGGAAAGGAAAAAGCAGGATTTTTCTGCACTCTTACCTATATTGGGGAGCAGGGCTGATTTCAGTAAAATATTCCTCAACTAATATGTAATCACTTAATTCTGTAAAATGGATTTGTCCAAAGAAGACATAGTTGACCAGTTCAAAGTAAAAATTTAAAGTCAGGGGTATATCTGTTCAGTTTCGTTTCTGCTACCTCACTTAGAAAAATATCTGTGAAGAGAGATTTCTTCAATGCCATTTTCAAGATTCTTCTGTATGTTATTAGAACTCTACTTTATCATCATTGTAATAGTAATTACTTACTTCAAAGTGGGGTCATTAGCCCTAATTAATATTTACAAACACACCAGTACTAAGGTGAATCGTGTTCTGAAAGAATGGAATATTTTGTCATAGTAACATATCTCAGCAATCCAAAAGTGCTTACAGCACTCCTCTGCTCAGTCTTAGCTGCAAAATAGGTCAAGACTGTCAATTTTTTTTGTTCCCTGACTGTAATGTAAATTCTGCTCTCCCAGACTTCAAACAAAAGATTTGTTTGTACCAAGTTTGCAGATCTTTGCAGCAGTAACTGTCTTAATTTAAAAAATACTAATTAATTGAGCTATTTTTCACTTATAAGCTTTTTCTCATTTCACAAACAAATGTCACAGTTTTGGCTGCATCTCCATAAAATTTTAGGAAACCATCAGGTTTACTAGCATTTTCTGTATTTATAGAAAACTATTTCTTTATGAATATCAGGTTATGTTATTATCTACGTATGACAGTTTGTAGAAATACAGTGCCTAACTCTACCCACGGTGAGGCTGTGGGCATGTTACAAGAGCCGAGCTATAGAGAAGCATTATTTCTGCCTTTCGGTGTCCAGATGGCCAGGATGTTTGTGGGGGATTTTTTTATTGTTGTTGTTGCTTTCCATCATCTCTGTTGGAAATGTAAGAGCTGTTATTCTAAGCCTATAGTCATTGTTAGAAAAATGAAATTCCATCTCCTATTGACTGAAGGAAGCTCGGGGAAAATCAACAGAAACCCCATTTGCTAGGCAGCATTTGTTGCCAGGTCTGGGCCAAAAAAACTCAAGCCACTGTGCATGAAGAACTCTGGATAGCTGGTGATTTGACCTGGTGGACAAGGCGGATGCACATTTTATTACGAATCTTAGTTTGTTTGTATGATTTTTACTGTGTCCTGGTTCCTAACCACAAAACTTATAAAGGTTTCTGTAAAGTGACAGCAAGCTTACCGTTAAAGAGACTTTATGTGTGTATTTAGGTAAAGACATGCTAAATCAAGAGTAGGCTTCTCAATACATAAAAATATCTTCACTGTCATGGGCCAAACTTCTAGGAGCCTCAAATACTTTGCAATTCGTTCAGTAGAAGTTGTTGAACTGTTGATATTTTTCATTAAATATGTCCTTGCTTTCGTGATGCTGGGTGCATATTTGAGTAGACTCACAAAATTCTGGGGAGGAATAATGGCAATGATTCCTTTTGTCAGTCCATTTCCCCATTAATATCGTTCATGATGACTTTTTTTTTTTAACGTTACATAGCTAATGCTGTTCCTAGCCCTGTTTTTCCTTAGCCAGTTCTTTCCCAGCTTTTCTTTCGTAACTGCTACAGCAGTCTGTAAGGCTGACCTCCAGAAACTCTGTCAAAACTGTTTCTGGTGCCTGGCTTTTTGCATACTGCATACATTTTTTTAAATCTTCCTCATCTTCAACTGCTTAATGATACCCCTGTTAAATTGCGTATTTGTATTTTAGGTACTATTCTAAATCATTGAAGCCCTCTGGATGTTTTAGCACTTGGGCACCTGAAGGGACTCAGTTGTCAGTCTCACACCCCCAGCCTTCAACTTCAGTGTTAGTGTGCTATTGACCACAACTGCAAAAAGCCATACAGCTTTCATAATGTAATAAAACTCAAAGGTTATTTCATCTTATTTTACTAATTCAAAATACCATTTAGTCCAGGGAAACTGAGTAAAGACAAGAGTAAAACAAAACGCCAAGTCATTTATATAAATAATTGTTTCTGATGTATCTCTTAACTTTGATTTTATTTATTTATTTATATATTTTCCTGGAAATCAAGGGTAGACATAATGGTATTTTTCCCTAAGGAATTGTATTTTTGCTTTTAATAGATTATAAAAGAAGCTGTTGAACAAAGTAATGTATAGCAAAAGTGAATTACTGAGCTTAAGGGGTATCTAAGAAAGGAATTTGGGATTTTCAGTCAGTATTAAGGAAAACCTCTTCCAAAGCTGTGACAGCAAGAATAAAAAGCTTAAAAGAAGTTAACAAGCTTTAAAAAAATCAAGCTGTTAAGCTTTTTACAAATGAATGTTTATTTTTGTCTTCATTTAACTTTGCTCTGCAGAAGCAGTGATATATATTTAGTAAGGTGTTTATGGATATCTCTGTGCCTTAAAACTAGGCTTCTGCACCATAGTCAATATTTTGTCTATTGCCTGAGAACAACACGTTTTCCTCACAGTAACCTACTTACCCTATCAGCAGGATCAGCCCCGGAGTCAGAATCAAACTAAATACTTTTAAGACTCACTTATTACTAGGGTAGAGGGAGCAAATTAAACATTTTTTCCGGGAAAAAAAGAAAAAAGACACTGAAAGAATAGGTGAAGGATTTGGGAGTTTGAGGGGTTCAGAGAACATTTCTGCTGGAGTGTTTGAAGGTTCTTGG
The DNA here is from genome assembly GCA_035590175.1 of Aviceda leuphotes. Classification (NCBI taxonomy): domain Eukaryota; kingdom Metazoa; phylum Chordata; class Aves; order Accipitriformes; family Accipitridae; genus Aviceda; species Aviceda leuphotes. Next base: position 2,270,981 of record JAVJGH010000022.1, on the reverse strand, counting down.
TAACCATAGGTATCATACGTGGTCTTTGCATTGATGTGCAGTCTGCTTTGGATTTATCCGTGGGTGGATTATCCAGGTTTCTGGAAAATTTGTGCTGCAGATGTGCAACATTCATGCTTATGAGGCACGTTGCATGTAAAAGCAATATATTTTCATATTTTCGTTGCACTACCTGTGCCTATCACCTGAAGCACATAGGTGTCATGTCGTCTGTGTTTTGCTGTACCCTGTGCAAGGCTGTGCTGCCTAATGACCAGTTTTGATGATGAGTTAAGAATCATGGAGCTGGAAGGGAGAGGAAGAGAAGTGGTTTGCTAAGAAAGATGACATCTCTTAGCATGATATTTTTTGTTTGGTTTTTTTTGGCAGCAATTAGTATTATTCAGTCCTTCATATATTTAGGCACAGTGACAATTGTTTTAATTTACAGCCGTGAGTGCTTGAGACATCAGCAAATTGTAATCCATGATCAAGAGATGAAAAAATGAGAAAAATGCTAATAGTGATCACTTGTAAAAAATCTGTACTTTGAGTAAGATGTTCCAATTTTCAAACGGATTTGAAGCCACACCATTCTTCATACATAAAATTCACTGATAAGCACTTTAGTGAGACTTCAGATTGACGGAAACTGCAGCTGGTCCCTAAAAATCCCAAACTAATCGAAAGATGCAGAAGGCAGGCTGCCCAGTTCAACACTGGTCCCTGGGAAACACGGTCCTCCAGGGGTACTCTGTGCTGGTGGTGCCCTCTCGTTTGGAAGCAATGCCTCAATTTAGCACTTAAAATCAGTGGGTTCTTGTCATCTCAGGTCTTCAGCTGCCACCACCACCACTCTTTGGACCTGTTAGGTACTTGTAAGAGTAAACTCACTACTCAAGAGACAACCAGGCACACTTTTGCTAAGAAATCTTAAGGTCAGGGGCGGGGGGGGGGAAAGGCGAAAATTCTTTTTATTTTTAGAGTAGGATTTGAATAGCATGCAGTAAGAAACACTTGAGTCTCTCACTGAAATGAGGAAAAAGCAAAGTGTTATGAGACTATCATCCACCTTGTGTGCTGAGTGAAGTGGGTTCCTGTTGGAAATAGATCTAAAAATGTTGTCAAATATTAGGGAATTTTGACACAAAATATTTCTGACCAGAAGTGTAGGGTATCCGTAGCGCACAGTAACTGTCCTGTGGTGCGCGACAGCCGTTTTCGGCGAGGCGGTGAACTTGAAGGTGCTGTGGAGGACAGCGGGAGGCGCGTGCTTTTGTGGTCGTGTCGGCGGTTTTATAGATAATACACCACGCAGACAGACTACTACGGACATGTCCTTTCAGCTGGTAAAACAGCCTCTAACTGTCAAGAAATATGGGATAAAATATTTATATGTGCTGTTTCTTGACAATAATACTATACCTGCCATCCAAGAGGAACAGTATTCTATTCTGGTTTATAGTTAATTTATTTGCATTTGTCTTATTTTTGAGGCTGAACAATGTTTTGTATTGCATACCTTCATGCTGCTTTTTTTTTTTTTTTTGCAGGGCTTTTTATTATATGTTTACATAGAGAATAATGTTTATTCTGAATTCTATAGCTAAGGCTGTTCTGTTATGATGAAATAGACATTTCTTTATACCTAGAAATAATAGTGCGTCTATGATGTAGGCAGCCTGAGATTTATAGGATCCTTAAATACTCATTTTCTTGCTTTTAAGTACTTGGCTTTTCTGAATCAGGTGATAGATAACTCTGTTGTTCACACAGATATAAGGGGAGGGATCTGGACCAATGCTTTGCACTTGAGTATAGTTTTTTTATCTGCATTTCACCTGACTGCAAAGATGTCCATGCATTTGAAAAATGTACCTTTGTGCTATTAACTTGTTTTGTGAGATGCCTGCATAAATGCAGAAATTTCAGCAAATGTAAATGCATCACACGATATATAACCTCCCTGAATTTGTTTTTAATGGATAATGCCTTTTTGGCTTTGTCATTTTTTAGGAAGTCTCTCAGTTACCAAGGGATGAAAATAAAATTTCCTTTATCAGATCTTGTTATATCCTTTTCTTTTTTTTTAAGTAAACAAATTTTATTTATAAGTTTATAATGGAAATATTTTCTAATAACTTTAAAGGTAGAGAAAATGTTTTAAAACATTTTTATCCATGCTTGGAAAACTAGCTCCTCTAGGCATCATTATCAAAATACAGTCCTGTTTTGTAGTGTGATATACTGCGATATCAATGAATAGATAGAAGATCAGACACAATAGATTAATAAAGGAAGAGGAATTGTATTATGCTTTAACCTTAGAAAGATGTTAAACTTCTAGAACACTCTCCAGTTCTCACGGTACTGAAGATACGTGCTGACTGTTTGGGGTTTTTCTAAATCTCTGTGTATGCTTGGGATACCCATATGATCTCTGTAATAGTTCCCCTGCATGTTAAATAATGGAAAAACTATCACTTGTGGGACTGGAAGTCCTGGTTGTTTTTTTGTTTTGTTTTGGGTTTGGTTATTTTTTGCTGAGAGCAAGAGAAAATCTGTCTCTGTAGTCATAACATAAAGAAATAATTTTGTCTTCAAATTGTTGCACTTAGCAGAGAGCAACTTTATACCCATATAGGGGTAAATCTTATCTTAAACTGATGAGAGGCTGTGCTCCCGCATCCACCCATTATTCAGTGTTCTAAATGCTCCTCATTTACACTTGAGGATCTTGCCAGTAGCACAGAATACTCCTTTAAATGAAATCACTGATAAAAAGGTGGTGAAAAAAGTCTTCTTGATATCACTGTGAGTTGAATTGGGTCTCCAACTGCCTGCAAAAAAATCCTTAATAGTTTTGTTTAAGTGTTGTGTATTGTCTTCAAATATAGCTGACAGGTGAGATTTTAAGGAGATTTAGTTGTGATGGGGTGGGGGCAAAGTTGAAAGGAGCATTAGCAAAGTGTTTCTAAATTGATGGGAAAGAAAAAAGATTTTAGTATTTCTTTGTATTTCTTTGTGATAATCATTTAATGACTCAATAGTGGGGTTTCACAGTTTGCAAAAGCATTGTCCGTTATCTTCCCGACAACTATGGTAATTTTCTGTTCCTGCTTCTTTCAAGCTGAGGAGGCAAGGAGGTTAAAACAGGACTTCAGAAAGGAAGTGTCTAGCTGATGCAGAGGTTACATGTTACTGGTGTTACCCTCCGTAACACCAGTTTTCCCCAGAGTCTCTTCAACCAGGTAACAGTTTAGCCCAGGATGGCTTCGTTTAGATTATTAGGGAGCAGACTGAAATATTGTCCTTCTATTTAAAAAAAAACCCCAACACAACAAAGTACAAAATGTTGATCATAAAATAATGAGGAAAGGTCATTCACCTTGATCTTTCGCTGATATAATTCTCTTCTGGGAGCTTATTGCAAGAAGACGTTTAACAACTTGTCTGTCTGCAGCTAACCTTACAGGTCTTGCTGAGTAAGGCGTGCTATAGCTTTATAAACACTTAAACTGGTACCGCTGCCAGAAAAAGAAAAAGTAGTCCTGCTACCCATTCCCAATTCAAGCTGTTGTTTCCTGTTTGTTGGCAGCTGTTTTCTGCAGCTGAGGTTAGAGAGCTGGTTTGGATTAATACTGTTATATTTCTTTGCCAGGACGGTTTCCACTTAGATGAGTTTCCTGATCAGGTTCACCACCTGGCTGCAGAAACAATTCTGCCAGCTCAAAGGAACAGCACCACAAAGACCAGAATAAAGCTTTAAACTGAAGCTATTTTTGTTTAGTGGCAACCCTGGTTAGTTGCTGTAGGACTTTATGAACGCACTAATTACAGCCGGATGAGTAGCGGAGGGCGTGTGAATCGCTTTGTTAGGTGCGGCGAAGACCGTCACACGGCTCTTTGGGCGAGCAGCACACCCTAGTTTGGGTTGGGTAGGCTGTTGTCCCACAAAGGGGGTTCTTTTACCCAGTGTGCAAGCCAGTAACACACAGAGTCGAGGTGTTTTCAAATTAATTTCAGTGATGTGCATGAATGGGTGCCTGTCTCAAGACAGCGCACCCTTTGCCTCAAAAATTCTCTACATTTATACACTTAACTAATACATATTCTTTGTTATTTTCCTTAATGATTGGTTCTTTCTTCTTCACCCCTCGTGTAAATTAGTGCGCAGACTCTGACTTCTTCCTTCGTTGTCTTCTTTTGAGTACGTGGTATCATTTGAGTCAATGAGTCGGTGGTCGCGATCTCCCCCTGTAGGAATTACGTTTTACCTACTTCTTCTTCCTTAATCTTGGCAGTTCCAAGCAGTTCTTCAGGGTTTATTGACCAGACCACAATCCATTACCTCTTCTGACACAAACAATAAAGCCCCATTGTCTAGTAGTTAGAGGGTACGGACCGCGACGGCAGCTGCCGCCTGACCGCTCCGTGGCACGAACGGCGCGGCCACGGCGCGCGCCGCTGGTGGAACCGGCCCAGGACACCAGGTTTAGGGCTCTCCGGGCAGAATAAACGGAGGTAATCCGCAGCACGGAGTGGCGTGCGCATCGGAGACTGGGAGAAAAACTGTGGGAAAATTAATTAAGAAGATGGAAACTGTCCACGATGCATGCAGTGTTTGCATGCATTATTTCAGGAGGGTTTTTTTTTTTTTCTGAATTTGTGGAGAGCAGTGAATTAAGGAAAGACGCAGGATGGAGAATTTTAGAATTCCCTCAGCCTCCCTGAAATCCTTTCATTCCAGTTTTGTTTGTGTTACAGGAGGAAGAAGCAAGACTAGCACATCACATAGAATAATCCACACAGTATACAAAAATTACTTTTATGGAAGAGGCTAAACAGAGTCACGAGACAGTATAGGTTTCAGCGTGACATGACTGCAGGCAGACCTAGCTTATGTTACCTTGTTTATTATAATTTTTGGCCTACAAGAACTTCTCTCTAAAAAATAAGTGTCACTGAAAATAATTATAGCGGCTCCAGAAAATAGGCAAAGGAACAACATAGGACCCAAGTTAATTGCACGTAGGGTTTGTTCCAGGGACACAGTGGTTCAGACTAATCAAGGTGAAAGAGATGGAGCACAACCTTGACATGAATCTTACTTCTAGTAGTAAGTCCCACAGAGCTAGACATAACTGAAATCTGCACTAAGGTAGCAGGGGAACAAAGTTCTTGAAGATATTTATAAGAGCTATCTCAGATCACATGGACAATAGTCAAACCAGGAGGGATAAATTAGCTTTTTCATCAATGAAGTCTTTTTTCTTTTTTTTCCACATTTTTTTCTTTTTTTTTTCTTTCCCCCAAAAAAAAGTTTAATATGAAACAGAGTTGAAAAGATCGTACTTTCAGACTGGGTATTGCTGATTTCAAAGGAAGGAAAATTTTAACAAATGTGGCAAATGACCCACATAGTGTAACATGAAAGTTTTGAAAGAAGTATTTGCTGAGTATTTTACTAGAGCACACAGAATTCTGTGGGTACGTCTTACTTACTGAATTGTATTGTAAGGAGAATAGGGGTAGTGTTGCAAGGGAGATACGGAAAAAGTTGCAAAGGTGAATGTTGGGCGGTGGTTACGTTTTAATAGCTGAATCCATTTTCAAAGCCAATAGAATAGCTGTTTAATATTTAGCTGTGGTTCCTCAAAGCCTGCAGACTGTCTTTCGTTTCTTCCTTTAGGGAAACTGGAAAGATTTTGAACTCCATTATCAATATTTTTTGCACCTTGCTGTGCTCAGGACAAGTGTCCTTGAAAGGGCAGCAGTTTGGGGTTTGCTGATTGTCGTGTAGACAAGGATGTTTTCAAAATAAAGGCACACGATCCATTTGTAAATCTTCCTGAGTATATGAAAGTCTAATCAGGCTGACTCAGACAGCCAAACTATGGCATATCTCATTTGAATTCTCTCTTCCCCCAGGCCTTGTCTACAAGAAATATGCATACATTGTATTGTAAGTAGAAAACATGAATGATAACAATGCTCAGCCCTGGTGGAGTTCTGGATGTATTTTAGTTTTAAATGCATCTGAGCATTTACCTTTTTCTTATTCTGGATGTAGCTGTAACAGCCCGATGTAATGCCTTTTTTTGTTGCCAACAATATAGTTTGAAGCAACACAACCTTCCACTGCCCCATTTTTCTTTACGGTTAGTAGTTGACGGTATTTTCTGCAGTAAGCTACGTGTTTATTGATTTGGTAGACAAACAGTGATCTGGCATACCCGACTCGTGTGAGTAGTTCCTCCTCACTGGAAGGGTCACAGATGTGTTGGTTGCGTGGGTATGATCTGTGGGTCTTCTCTCTGTTCTGAGAAATCTATTTTATTCTAATAATTTGCTGGTTATTAAGTATACTGAACTGCTGGCTGTTTTTGATTTTCAACGTCACCTTTCGTAGTCTGTATGTAAACAGTAACACTTCTCACATGGTTGAAAACAATGTTCTTCACGGCTGTGTCTCTTAGAGTCCCTATGTGAAACGTCTTTCTTCTCAATGACAAGCATTTGAGGAAAAACTTTGCTACACGGGTAAACAGCAAGTTCAGTGTTTCTGAGCAGTGTAGGTAAAATGAAGATCTACCACCCTCAGGGTAAGGGGCAAAGTAGCTTGTGTGATCCCATTGCTGGCAGCAGCAAAGGTCGTTTCTGTGGTCATGGCTTGGTGGAAATAATGGGGAGGCCTGAAGTAGGTTGCTTGGGCTGTGGAGAAGAGAGGGTGGGAAAAGTGACCCTAGTAGGGCTCTGAAAGTCTGTAGAAAGAGAAGTTTCCTTCTTCCACTATAGTTTGAGGGCTGCAATCTGCTTCTAGAGGGACTTCATGGTGGCCACCATTATCTTCTTTGGTCCATGCCCTTTGATTGTAGATGGCCATACTCTATAAAGCAGGTTACAGATACAGGTTCTTCTCTCCCAGTCCATTCCCCTCAACAATCCCCATGATTTAGAGACCCTTTTGTCTCTTCACATCCTAATGTGGGGTCTGAACGTGCACGGATATTTGGTTCTGCTCTGTCTGACCCTCACTTCCATCTTGCTTGTGCTAAAAGCCCTAATCTGGTCGAAGTCTGGGGAGAGAGGACAAAGATCAATTGGCACATATGTCATCTCCTGCCTCCCTCTGCTATGCCAGAACCGGGAGGAGCAGTTGAGGGCAGACTGCTCTCCCCTTCCTCTCCCTGCTCTTCCTCAGTGAGCTCATGCTTTCCGCGCAGGCTGCAAGTCACGGCTGCCCTAAGTAGGCATCTGCCTGGAAGGGTCCCTGGTACCTCTTGTCCTGTATTGGGTTTGTGCGGCAAGGTTTTGGTAGTGGGGGGCTACAGGGGGGGTGGCTGCTGTGAGAAGCTGCTGGAAGCTTCCCCCATGTCCGACAGAGCCAACGCCAGCCGGCTCCGAGACGGACCCGCCGCTG
>JAVJGH010000022.1:2237936-2251937 GCA_035590175.1 Aviceda leuphotes | reverse complement strand
CTTCTCTTCTCTTCTCTTCTCTTCTCTTCTCTTCTCTTCTCTTCTCTTCTCTTCTCTTCTCTTCTCTTCTCCTCTCTCCCAGTCTCTGACTATGGGATGCAGCTGAGCTTCCCAAGACCAAAAGTCCTGTTCGGGGGGGGGGGGTTGGAGAAAGCCACCGCCTTGGCGGAGTCCCGCTCGGACCCTGCAGCAAACCAAGAGAGCGGATCCGTCCGGTGCCGGTTTCGCTCGGCGTGCCGCGGCCCCGCTCCGGCCGCTCGTCCCCCCCCCCGCGTCGGAAACCAGGCGTCGCCTTGTGCGAGCGCTGCTGGGCGGCGTGTTGGGCCGTAGCAATTAAAACTCCGTCTGCGCCTGACTTGATGACCTGCGGTACCACTGTGATCCGGAGCAGGTGGGAGCGCGTGAGTTCGTTTGCCCCGGATTAGCCAGAGCACCTTATTGCAGATTTCCACCTGCTGCGGGAGCACAGAGAGGATCGCTCGAGTATAAAAACCTGCCGGGGCCACGCGCTCTTGTCGGTATTTTCTGAACTGAGGTCAACTGGGAAGGTGAACTTGCACTAGGTCAGCATTTTGAGTTATGTGGTAGTGGTGGATTTGAGCTTGGGGTAGAAGCCTAAAGCTACAGCCTTGCTGGGTGGGTTTTTTTTGTTTGTTTGTTTTTTTAATTTTTTTTTTGAACCAGCTTAACTCTAAGGGCCTACATATTAGATCGCCTTAAGTGGGACCAGTGAGGTGTGGCAGGTAAGATTTCTGTTGTTTCTTTTCACCAATAACTGTGCATGGGATGTTTCTCCTAATTATAACACTTGTTAAGGTTTTAATATTGTGGCTTTTTCTTATTGGACTGCAGCACATGAAGGAAGTCTCATTATTTCAAATTTTGTGAATTGGGAAATGGAAGCGTTTCCCGGGGAGGTGTCTTCCTCAAAGCCTTCCAGCCTGTCTGTGGCAGACCTGGGAAGAACAGAGGTAGAAATCCTATGAATCCCAGAAGAGGTGGGGAAATGGGGAGACCAAACTCCAATATCCTGGGGGTTTTGGTGTGGGGGTTTGGCTGGAGGGAGAATTGTAGCGAATGTTAGTGGAAAAACTCCTGCTGACTTCTTTACTGGCTTTACTTGTGCAGCTCAGGATGCAAACATGCAGACACCCTAGAGAATGCTTTTTTTAAAGCCCTATTTGTACCTAAATATCATGTTGAATCTGGAATTTACTCTCAAAAAGCTAAGCATGTAAATAATAACCCCAAAATAAATATGTCTAGAGTAGTGGATGCTGTATTGTAAACAAAAAACGGAATGTGAAAGAATGGAAAAATGCTGCTTAATCTTTATGACTCACTTTTTCTACATTTCATGTAATATTTTAAATCAAGGCAATCAGATATAAGTCCGTATATGAAAGTTATACTCGCATATAGTCTTGATTCTGATTCATGTTAACCAAGGTTTGGCCATATCATAGGGCACGACTCTCTTTGTCTATTGCCCTTTCTAGCTGCAACAACAGAGCTGGAACTCTCCTCGCAATCCAAATTTTTAGTGGATTTTGTGAATTTATTCCTCCTCCCCTAATATGTTTTTCTACTCTGACTTTCTGCATTTCTGAATATTACTATTTCTATTGTGTTTTAAGGCATGAGTCTCAGTCGGGATATAATCCTCTGTGTTCTTTCACTGTAAATTAGTACAGTATTTTGTGTGGGAACATATGTAGGTGTAGAGATAGAAATAGTCATCTTTAAAGTTCACAAAATGAGTGTAAGTCAGACTTTTCTACAGTTTAATTTTAAAATATTTATGAAGGACAACCTGCCGTTTTTCTTGCAGCCTCAATTATGCTGTGTGGGAATATAGTTCTACCGTGCCAGTGGTTTCTGATATATCCATTGCTTTAATGAAACTCTGTTCTGCAGCTTACATACAGCTAGGGAATAAGGGTGAGAACAGAGAAGTGCCTACTGCATCATCCAATTCCGTGTGCTGTATGAAATTCTGTATATTGGAAACTTGCAGTCAACCACAGTTAAGGTAGTTCTTGCACAAATCCTAACTCCTGCTTGTATTTTATCAGTGGCCGTGATTTAGCACAGCCAGCATGTGTCTTGGGGTAGAGAACGGCGACGCTGTGGTAGGAGGGAGACAAATCTGGGCTGGCGCACGCACCAGCGATGGAGAGCGCCCACCCACCCTTCAGCAGCTCGTTCTCCCCCGGTTTACCCGGACGTCTGAGACTCGCTGCCGCCTCGCGTCGTGCGCTCTTCTAGCCCACTAGTACAGCGTCAGTATCTCAACGACCCCTCTTTACCCCAGTTTATCTCTTCTGACTTGTCAACAGCTGAGGACTCTGTACGGCCAACCCCCGCGTTCCTTTGTACCACCCGCCGTTTAAGAACATCCTTCGCGTGACTCCTGGGGCAGCCCTCTCCCTACTGCAGGGATACTTGTTCTTAGAGTATGGATTGATATCCATCTTTAAGGAACCAAGTGTGGGAAACAAGACACAAGTTGTACTTCATGTGTAAGCTGAAGTTGGTCTTTCAAGGAATAATTATGTTTATAGATGGGATAGTCAGTTCCCACGCAGCAACATTTTGAAGAATCGGATATTAGAATCGACACATCAATTGTGGGCTCTCTAGCGTTTGGGAGTGTTAGCCTCAGGGATCTCGGTCATAGTTGTGAGGCACCACAAAAATACATAGGATTAACTCGGTCCTTCTCCTCAAGCCCTTGCCCATCTCACAAAGTTCAACTCTTCAACAGCTGTGGGTTTTCCAGTTCTTGCGCTTAGAGAGTTGAGGGGTTTTGTCGAGTGAACCATTTCTGTGTACACTGACAGTGGATAAATACGGCAGTAAAGAGGAGATGAAAATGAAGGGGCCATAAAGTGAGGGGGTGTTACTGGAGGATAGAGGGTTATAGCTTGGGAGACTTGTTTTTTGTTCCTAGCTTCCTCAGTGCATCTGCTGAACAACTTTGGAAGGCACTGCACCTCGCTTTGCCTCGGCTGCTCCATCTCTATGCACCCGTCTCTTAAGCTACTTCAAAATTGGGTGGAGGCAGTGTAAGTGTGAGCTGGTAATGCTGAACACAGGCAGTGATGCTGCTGAACTCTCAGATCATCTTGTTCCCCTTACCAGTTCATCTTGGAATTACTGGCGTAGTAAATCTGTTTATCCCATGAATAACTTCCAATAACTGGACCTGAAACCTATATAAATTGTTACTTTTTCAGCTCTGGTTCCCAAAGATGCTAAACACACAATGACTATACCTGCATTTCAGAGCAATATTGATCAGCGGCGACAAGGCTAGGGGCTGGAGTGCTGTTGTCCATTATGCAGAGACAGTAACCGGGTTGAAAAGTCAGCTTTAAATAAACCAATGCCCAGACAAAAATCTTGCTTTCGGTGAGCGAGTCTCACTTGTTTTGCGCGGAGGAGCCAAGCGGCGTTGGGCATCCCTGCCAGAGGAGTCTTCCCAGGTTGGCCTGGAGGGCGAGGAGCTCCGAGCTGCGCTGCTGACTCCCAGGGACGGGACCCAAGAGAAGCACCTGCGCTAATTCTTGCTAATTGCCTCCTAGCAGGCACCAGCTCTGCATGGGCTGCTCAGGAAGAACCAGCTTCAAAGTCAGCTCCACTGGAGGGGAAAAAAATAAATAAATAAAAAAATTCAGCATCAATTAGGAGATGGTCACCCAGACATTAAATTTGTATTCACTGGCAAACAGCAGTCACAGTTAGATTCCCCACAACCTCTCTTCACACGCATTCACAGGCAATAGAGAGGGTAGTCAAAGCTTCTTGTTCTGACAGTGATTTTTCTACTGCCTGTATGTTTTCCTCATTGCACGCAGGGGGCTGCGGTGGGAGAAACATGAATGCAATCAGCAGCTGCACAAAGTATATTGGGGAATACTGCCAGGGCAGCCAGTTTTCTCTTCACTTGTTGCAGCTCTGTGAGCAGAATCGTAATCTGCATGTACGCGTGGAGAAAAAAAACCCAACGACAAAACCTACAGCGATAAAATAATGGAACTGGCAGAAGCCAGAAAATTCAGAGCTGACGCTGACAATCCTGCGCTCCCTGCGTAGCTCGGAGTGAGCATCTCGGCTAATGCAAAGGGATTTCGGCGACGCCACCAAGTTCAAATACTCTTTCAACGCATACTTGCTGTTTAGAGAACCTCCACCCTTGCCTACTGATTAGTTAAATTTGACAAGCAGCTTTCGTTCCTGTTTCTGTATTGCTTTTCATCAGCTTAGTGTATATCCCTCACGTTACTTTACCGCCGTGTTTTGATAACTTCATTTCTTTTAGCCTGCCTAGGCCCCTTGTTCTGCTTCCAAGTGCTCAGTTTCCCAAATTCCTCTTCAATCCATCTCACAGCACTAGAGAAATGCTTTCATTTCCACGGGATTCCGTTGCTCTGTCTTCAATGTTGTATGCGCTAACGGAGGCTCTGAACAGACTCTCTGTGCTTATTCTGCACCCAAGAGAGGGGAAAATAGAAATGGGTGGAATTTTTCAAGCCTTCTGGAAAAGTTTAGTTTGAATAACACTCTTACGCAATTTTGTCCTAATTTATCTGAGACTGCAAGTCCCAAGTCCCACTCTTGCTTATTTCTGATGTTACTTATTAATTCTCAACTCGAGCCGCAATAAGGCTGATAGTGTACAGTTTGACTAGAAACCAGAAATCTCTACGATAAAATCTGTAGCTTATCCTGTTCAGAGACGGGAAGGTAAATTGTGAAGTTTAAAGACTTGATTCCTGCTTAAATCTGGTGGTTTGAATTGGAGCCCCTCTACCGTTGTATGCAGGCAGCTGGATAGGCTTTGTCTGTCCACGTCTAGATATCTAAATTTTCTACAGTTTAGATGTTCGCTCGGGATTCCCCATCTAGTCAACAGCAAGAAAGCGGTGTTACTGAAGTGCAACGCCGTCCTCTCGGGGGTGGAACGAGGCAACTCTTTTCCTACGATGCAATAAATAATATGTAATAATGGAAAAGGCTTTCCCACCCAAATGAATTTTAAACTTGGCAAGAATATGATTATTCCAGTTGCCATGAACCCAGCAGCGCGTGTGTCTGATTCGATCCAAGATCAAGTTCCCAGAGCAGATGAACATTTGTGGATTTACACACAGACATGCAGACACACACGCGTGCTACTAATTGCTAGAGCTCCGCAAAAAACTTGTCTCTTCCTCAAAGTGCCGACAAACTATGAAAAAGAACAGTTTGGAGTAAAAGCAATCAAAACAGTATTAATGCCAAGATGGCATTAATTGTCTTCCAGGTTAAGAGGAGATATTTTTGCCAAAATAATATAAAACATTTGCAAATGACTTCACGTTTTCATGATTAAATTTACTTCCAACAAAACAGTAAAACAGGTCTGAACCAATGAAAAGAAATTCTATTAGGGACTTGTTCTGACTAAAACAACTTAACTGTAACCAGCACTTCAGTTCTCAAAAGTTCAATGTGAACTTTTGCCTCTTAAATGACAGAATTAGTAAAAATAATCTACTCTGTTCATGTTGCGATCGAATTGCAAAACACCACTTGGAGAGAACTGAACACAGAAGAGGAAACCCAAACAGCAACCAGAGGGAAAGGAGGGCAAGGCAAACTTCTGAGCTTGGATTTTTATACCCAGGGAAAGATTAAAAAAACCACGTAGTAAAGGTGCTCGTTTCTCTCCTTGCACCTTGGCGCGTCCCGCTGTCGTCCTTCGGTTCCCGCGGCGCGTGCGGGGGGAGGGTTGGGCTGCCTTTCTGTCGAGCCGTAGCCTGGGATATTAATTAATCCGAGGGTCCCCACGCACCGGCTGCGGAGCTTACAAGCCTCCCTTACCGGGGTAGAAGCGCTCGCCGAGGGAGGCGACTCCTTCCCGTGGCCGTTTCCAGTGGCGTCAGGCCGGGAAACTTTCCTGAAAAACGCTCGCCGGAGCCCCGGGAGGTGCCCTGGGATCGCGGCCGTCGTTACTCCGCTCGGCTTTAATTGCGTACGAGGGGTCGCCTGCTCGAGGTTGATGAGGCGCTTGCTCCGAACAAGGAAACCGTTCAGGGGACGCGCGTTCCGCCGATGTGTACGGTAGATAAATTAATTAACGCCTTTCGCACCCCTCTTCTCTGTCTGGGGAAGAGAAGGAAGGGCGGGGGAGGAAGAAAAATGAGGAGGGAGATGGTGCGAGAAAGTTCTGAGCTTACTTTTTCCTGATTATTATTGGAAGCAGTTAAGCCTTTGAAAGGGAAGAGCTGCTATGTGATCAAATAAAAATAATATAATAGGCAGCAATGTAAGTGCATGTCTAGTTACTCTAAATTGATTTAAGCTGACAGAAGAAAGTGGCAAACGCTTGATTCCCTTGAAAAATAGGTTCTGGGTCTTTTCTTCATGAGAAGAAAAGGATATCTTTTTTAAATTTTAAAGTTGTTTCATTTTGCAGAGTTCAAAATGTGTCCTTATATTCGGGGGATGGAGAAATACAGAGGTTTCTTTTCATGTCTTTATGAAAACAGTCATTGAATAACAATCGGGAGAGTAGAGTTTAGTGTAGAGCTTGGGGGAAATGAAAGTACTGATAATCACCTCAAAATTGTAAATAACCTTTTTCCAAGAAGAGATCAATTAAGCACAGGTTATTGATCTAGTAACAAAATTGTTACTTTAAAGGCATTTTGGGGAGGAAAAAGGAAAAAAGCAAATACTTTTAGGTAAAAAGTTTTCAGAGGAAAATTCAAATTTTCCCTTTTTGATAAATTTGTAATTTCAGGGGAGAGGGGTTACAGTCCACAAAGAAAATCACACTTGAAAACAAATTTCTTGTTGAAAACTTGCTTCAATTTTTTTTTTAATAGTTCCTAGCTCTTTTGGTAGAAATAGCTGTATTCAAAATATGCAAAACATTTAAAAAATAGAAATTTTGACAATGTGGAAAACATTGAAAGATGTTGATTTATAGAAGACTGTATCAAATCCTCTTCCTTTGAAAAATTATGGCCAGCTGTATTTAGTACCCTTTAATTATGTATCTGATCCAGAATGTCATTTCCCCAGCTGATTTCTGACTGAGCAGCTCTAAAGCATACAGTGGTAACTGGGTCAGCTATATTTTTGGTGTGACTTGAAAGAAAGAATATGTTTTCCTCCCTAAGGAAAATTTGGGATGTATTTGGTTTTGGCTGTGAGAAGAAGTCCAAAGTGAAGGAATAAAGCCTGAACACGTACAAAATCTATGTCTTGTGCAAGAGTTTATGTAGGACAAGATAAAACGACGTTTGCGTCGCCGCAGTTATTCCGTGCGTCCACTCTCTTCGCTTTGGGCTTTTTTTTCCACTCTGGGAAACTTTTGGCGACCTGTTCCAACACATAGGCAACATTCAGAGAAAATTCAACCCCAAGAAAAATGAGGTGGCAACTATCGTTTACTGCCTTCAGAAAGTTGCTCTCCCGTGCCCAAGATTTGCAAACTTTCACGCCAGAGCTTTGTCTCCTTCGGTGACAGGCAGATCCTTCTCTGAAACGCTGTTATTTCTTCTCGCGACTGGCAAGAGGATAAAAAGGCGAAATGACGGAGCTGACCAGGGCTCCAGCAAGACAAAGAGAAAAGCAAAAGTCAAGGAGGTCTTGTCCCACTGTCATTTCTGATGGACCATTGATCTAGTCTTCTGTTTTAAACCTTGCACCTTGCCTGTTTGGGTACCAAATAATTTTAAAATAAGGAAATGGGTATTGGCACCTTGAAAAAACTTTTCATAATGTTTTTTTTCTTTTTCCTCTTTTTCCTCTTCCCTTATAGCCATATTTCACTGGAATGTGCACCCGAGGGCTGCCAAGTGGCAGGCCCCTAGGCATTATTCCAGGGGATATTTTTGTTGGAAGCATGAAGTTTTATAACCCGAACGGTGAACTCAAGTCAACTCTTGTTCTCGCTGGGGTGGGCCGTGAGCTGGCTGAGGACAACCTGGTTTAGGGCATGCCCCAGGAGCTCGGAACTCTCCAGAGCCGCCAGATTTGCCTCTGGCCCCTGGGATGCTCTGGGGAGAGGCTTCCCTGCTGCTGACTCCAGCTGGTGCTGCAGTGACCATCTCGACGTGGGAGCGGAGTCTCTCTTTTGTGATTATCCTTATCTTCATCAGTTCGGTCTTATTAATTTTATTCTGGCTTGTGAGTGTTCATTAAGCCTTAGCTAGCTGCTTTGAGAGCTAAATATTTTTTATTTTATTTTTTTTTTCTCCCCTCGCACAGAAAGGGTGACTTAATTGTGAGGAGACGCGATCTGCTCCCACTGGTCCCTTGGTATTTTGCAGATGGTCGCTTTGACCCTTTCAAAATGGAGACTTGGGCATAGCGCTGTGAAGTAGTTCATGCCTCTTCTTACAGTTCAGCCAATTAAATGCAAAAAATGTAATAAAACCCACATCCATATAAACTGTGAGGGAGGGGGGAATGTCCAAGCGATGTTGGTCCCAAAGCGCCTTTGTTTGGAAACTTCTCGTGCTGACATTTCTGCCCGCTTACATAAGCTAGATGACACTGCTGCAGAACAGATGAAGCATCTGTCTTGGATATTTATAAAAATGCCACTTTTGAAAAAGCGTGATTAGTTGTTTGTTCGGGTTTTTTTGGGAAGTGGAAAGGCTGGATGCGAATCGCTGGCTGGGCTGTCCCAAGCCTGCAGGTGTTCTGGAACGGACGCGGGACCATCTCGACATCCGCCGCCGAGCGCGGCGGTGGTGAGGGATGGCTCTGCTGGAGGAGGCTCTGGAAATCCTGCCTTCTGGAACAGCGTCGCTCCGGAGTCCCGCCTCTTTGCAAACCGGTAACGATGCTCTTCCCCCGCTGCGTTCGTTACCACCCTGGTGCCTCCCGAACGGGATGAGCCGCTTGGATTCCTTGGGTAGCCCGAGGGGCGAGTGCCTCTTACGGCAGCCCTGGAACGAGGCACCTGCCTTCGCAAAAAGCGTCCAAATACAGGTGGGGCCGGAAAATTGTATTTGCTGAATGCAAGTTTCCGAAGGGGTCAAATTGCCCTCGTGGCTCTCGTTAAAAATGCCCAGAAAGCGAGGAGGCCGCAGCTGCCATCACTAAAGAAGAAGCAACACCGACACAGTATGATGCTTTCGGAGGCCGGGAAAGTCAGGTCTTTATTTTCTGGCCCAACGCAGACTCTGGAAGCGGCTCATTTGACTTCATCTGTCCTGACAGATACTTTTCCTTACAGTGGGAGCGTCAGCGTCCGCTTCCACGACACTTCTGTGCTTTTCGTTTTGCTGTAGAAGCTGAGCTCCTGCTTCATAAGTCTAAATCGGCGAGTTTTCAACATTTTCCAATCGCAGTCCCCTAAACGCTTCCCGGCGGCGGTGCGGCCTGTTTTCTAGCGGATTTAAGCGTATTGACGGCAGGCTCGCTTCACTGCGTGGCCTCTCACGGACCCCTCAGAAGCTGTTCTTGCTCTGCGGGGACATTTCCCCCGCAGGTTGAAAATTGCAGGTCTGGGTCGTTAATGTCCTCCCAGTTAAACCTGTAGCGCGCTCGGCGGCGGCGGGCTAGATGGCGGTGCAGCCCGCCGATGCGCTGGTACCCCGCGGCGTGGGGCAGCCCCCCGCTGCTGCGCGCGGAGGATAAAGGCGTCCTCCGAGCATCCTTTCCCTCCTGATTTTCCCGCCGCTCTGCTGGGATGAGATGCGTATCTCGCCGCTTCCACAAAATCCAGCTGGAGGGGAAGGGGGAGACGAGCCCGTACGCGTGCCGTGCTCCTAGAGACTGGGCTTACATCCCGTCCGCTTCGGTGTGATAAATACACGTATTTCAGTTAAACTCGTGTTTACGTGACCCCAAAAAGGCAGCGTTCCAAAACCAGTAACAGCAAGGTATGCCGGCAGCTGGGCACAGCCTTCAGCTGCAGGCGTCATTTATTAGCTCCCCTGAAAATAAAACCTGTCAAGACCGCCCTGGTAAACTTATTCCTGAATTTCAAGAGAGAAATGGGGAGCACCGCACTCTCGGTGATGAAATGAAAGCTTCAACAGGAATGCGAAAGATGCAA
The DNA here is from genome assembly GCA_035590175.1 of Aviceda leuphotes. NCBI lineage: Eukaryota > Metazoa > Chordata > Aves > Accipitriformes > Accipitridae > Aviceda > Aviceda leuphotes. The sequence continues at coordinate 2,241,871 of JAVJGH010000022.1, read as the reverse complement.
ATTAAAAAAAAGTCTCCGAGTAAGTTTTGATTTACAGCATGGGCCCTTTTCCCCGTACAGCCTGCTCAATGGCTACTCAACGGCTTTCTGATATTCTCTATGTGAAATCTGCCTTGGTACAAAAAATACCACCTGGCTGGGTAAAAAAATTACTGATGACCCGTTCCAAATCCTAGTGAAAGGGCTACAGAGCAATGCTTTTGCAAAGACTTAATTGGATTTTGGATGGAGCTCTAAAGGGACCGCTTTCATGGGAGATGCTTTACCTGCTATGCTTTTTTTTTTTTTTTTTTTTTTTTTTTGTTAACGCCCTGCCGGCCCAGTGGTAGGATTTTGGGCACAGCCTGGTTGCCGTCTCCGCTGGCAGGCAGAGGATATTTCTGAGTCCACCCACGTAAAATCTACACTGGTGAATATCTCTGGATGTTTGCATGCACACACGCAAACAAACACAGGCTGAGTGAGAAAGCATCGCTGGGGTTATAAAGACAAATAAAGACATAATAAAAGGCAAAAAGAAGGCAGTGTAATTCCATGTCACAGTTGTATACTCAAGGGTTTTTTTCTGACTTCTTAATGGTAGGTTTTTCAACCTTAATAATGTCCTTTTAATGCATTTATGAAATCGCCCAAGGTTTTTCAGCAGCAAATTAAAACAAAGCAAAAATCCCATTGCTTGGCATTGTGTTGACATTCGGGTTGCTCACACACGGGGATGAAACTTCTCAATTCTCTTTTCCAGGCTGGTTTTCACGGGACGTGCCCTCTCTTCAGTCCCACCCCATCCTACAAGACGGTGTTTGGCATAGAGGTGCCTGGAAGACGCAGTCGTTCCCTTCCTGTTCCCAGCTCTGAGTCGCCAGTCTTTGCCTCTCGGCTGTCTCCACCCAATTTTCATTTCCCAGCCTCCGTTAGTCTTGTTTTCGGCACGCCTCCGCCCAGTCGCAGCTCCTGAGCCCCAGCTCCCACCTCCTGGTTCCTCAGCCAGTTTCTTCTCCCACCGGAGCTTCCAGTCGTGCTGGGGACGTGTGCTCCAGGCTGATGTTTCCAAACACCTTTCCGGAGATCTTTCCTTCAACTTACGGTTTCAGGGCGCATCCTGCTTAATGTCTCCTGCATCAGGGTCAGTGAGGATAAAATAGTTAAAGAAATAAGCTGTGAAGCCTGAAACGAGTCTTCTGTGCGTGTACAAACTGATTTTTTAATGGTCTTGCAACTTGGCCAAATTTTGCCAGAATTTCGTGTTCCCCACAAAAAGGCTTTTCTTCCACCGAGCAAGCCGTCTGTTGTGAATTTCAGGATATGAACTGTAGGTAAGGGTGCGCTGCTCGAGAAAAGGAGCACTAACTTTGTGTGTTTACTTCTACCGGGGTAGGGCCGCATCTTTTCCCATCATTTTGTTTACAGGAAGAGCGGATTCACTTGGACTGAAATGAAATTAAACGAGTGCAAACACCCTGCAGCCTGTCTGAGCCTGATAACCGGGAACGGTGGAATTCACCCGAAATGCTTCAAGTTTGGCAAAGTTGTACGCAGAGAAAACAGGCCTCAATATCAAATATTGACTGACATAAGAACTAGGCAGTGCTATCAACTCCACCTCTAAAGTTACTGTGTCATGGAGTCGGCGGAGGGTGGAAGAAATTCAAAACAAAACCCAGTGCAAAAGGAAGAAGTTTGTACAAAAGGAAGTTTAATGGCTTAGAAAAATAACAGCAAGGTCCCTACTTGGGCTGTTTGGGAGTCTGAGGAGATAATATGCTGGGTTCTCTCTTCTGCCGGCTGTATAACAGAGCTGAGAGAGAAAATTGATTTTTCATGCAAAGTATTGAGTTGCTGTTCACTTGTAATTTAATTTATTATTTTTATACTGTGCACATAATTTGTTAGGGCTCTCTCCTATCTCTGTAACATTGCTGGAAAAGGTAATATTGAACAGTTTGCTAGAAATATTAATTTGCTGCATTATAGGCATTTCTCTTATCATCATTACTATTGTTTCCAGGCCATAAAATGTAACTGGTGTGTGAGCATGCAAGTATTTGCAGGCTGGAGAAGCGCTGTGCACTGCTGGGACGCATCGGTCACGCAGGTAGGTGGTATGCCCACAACATCTCCAGGCTAAGGATTGTGTCACAGCTGATGTGGAAAACTGGGTTTGGGGCCTTTTTTTTTCTTTTTTTTCTTTTTTTTTGTTTTTTTGTTTTTTTTGTTTTTTTGTTTTTTGTTTTTTGTTTTTTTATTTTTTTTTTTTTTTTTTCTTTTTTTTTTCAGTTGCTCCTCTGTTTCTGTTTCCCTTTTTCCCCGGTTTTTAATACTTCAGTCCCGCCTCCCTCCTCCTTTTTCGCCCTTTATTTATTCCAGAAACTCAGGAACGCAGAGTTGCAAGGAACCGACTTTTTCAGGGTTTGTGCCCGTTTGATATGGGCTTCAGGAGGAGTTCCACATTAAACAAAACCAATAACCCCCCCCGCCCCCAAACTCTAAAGCAGAGGATCCCCCTCTTGAATCCTCACGCGGTTTGCAAACCGAAAAAGCTGGGGGGGTGAGACGGAGCGGCCCTCAGCCGCCTCCCGCCAGCGGCGGAGCCCCCCCGGCATGGCCGGGTCCTCCCGGAGGAGCCGGGGAGGCTTTGAGCCCCCCAGGAGGTGGCCGAGCTCCGGGTCCACGTCCAGGGGCCGCGGGGGGAGCGACCCCCCGGGGCTGGTGTTTCCCGTGAGCCCAGCTCGGTCGCCTGGTGAGGACCGAAGAGCCGAACCGAAGGGATTCCCAAGGAAAACCGTAGGGATCGGCTGTCTCTGGCTTGGTTTTTTTTTTTTTAATAGATGTCACCGAAGGTTAAGGTGTATCAAATTTGGATTATCACAATGGTGTTAATTAGTGACTGGAACATCATTTGTGGCTCATGTTGTATGGAAAGAAAACAGTTCATATGACCCTGTTACCAAAGAGTAGGTGCAACTAGGCATCATGTCAAGCAGCAGGCAAGCTGAGAACGCAACATGCAAGTCTTGGTCATCTTTGATAAGGCATCAGGAACCCTTGTTCTGACTGTGACATATATGCATCACCATCACTGGTGGAACCCAGTCTTCTCCTGTCATGAACAAGAAGCAGTGTTTATCCATCTCATATGATTACGTATGTGACACTGAAATAAACACTCTCCTAAAACACATCACTTCGGTGATTTGTCTGAGGTTAAAAAGGACGGATGGAGAAGCTGATCTTCTGAGTTAACATGCTTACTAGGTCAACATATGGGAGTTACTTTGATCTTGGCTCATGCAAGATATCAGGAAAAAGAAGCCTCCTATTAAAATTTCATGTCTTATAATTAATGATCCCTTTCATAAAATTGCCTCTAATATCTTTGAATCTTAGACAGACTGAGTCTACCTGCAGGGAGAATTTTCTTTGCAGAGATGCATGGAAGATCATAAATTGCCCTGTTTTAGTAATTTATTGGGTCTTTGAGGGGCTAAAACTTCCTTTTTCTAAAGAGCAGAATTCAAAAGAAATTTCCTCCTGTAATGAAATTAAATATGGAAACGTTAAAGATCTACAGCAGAATTAAGTATTTTATATACAATGTCTCCCAAAGAAACTTTGGATCTAAGGAAATTTGTTATAAGATTTGTTGTTTAGGATGCCAAAAAAAAAAAAAAAAGATATACATCTTTCAGTGTATCATAATGTTCTGGTTAAGTTCAAGCCTGTGAAATCAGCTGACTATCCAAAAATTATCCAGGCAGTGGTTATGAGAAGAAATTAAATTAGGTAATGCATGCAGTATATACACACACCAAAACAGAAAGGAGTGCCCTTACAAACAGAAATCTAAGCTGCAAAGCAGCTTGCAACAAGCAGCTGGGAAAGGTGCTGTGAAACTCAGAGCACCCGCTGACGAACACGCAGGAAACTGGGGCAGGATG
>JAVJGH010000022.1:2219577-2231976 GCA_035590175.1 Aviceda leuphotes | reverse complement strand
GCCTTTTTTTTTTTTTTTTCTTTTTTGTGTGTGTGTGTGTGGTGGTGGAAAATACCTTAAAAATACAACCCCTAGACATCCAGAGCAAAAAAAACAACAGTGAAACTCCAGCATTTCTTTTTTTTTTTTTTTTTAATTTTGCTATACAGAGGGTTGAGGACAGATGATAAGAGCTACTAAGTAACTGTAGGTGGTGCACACCACAGCTAGTATTCACTGTAACCTTTGGGGTTCAACTGGTAATGTTAATAGTTAAGACCCATGCCACTGGGTTTGCATAGTCTGCTCCTTTTTCTCACTGAATTTGAGCAAAAATATTGGCATAGAGAGTTAAATCTTGATTTTGTTTCATCCGTGTTTTGACATCGGAACGTCAGCTGAAATCCCAGTTTCATCTACTTTAATTGCTTATGTGCTCTGTGAAGAGAGATGCTTTCCTGAAGCCTATCAGGGTCCTAATGTTAGTTAAAGTGGTCTGAAGTTGTGCACGGAGGCTTGCAGAAGCACGAGCAGAGTGGGCTTCATCTCTTCCAACAGATAATTTTAACCATAGCACCAGAGAAAATATTTCCCTCCAGTACATTTCTTAGTGCTTTGCATTACTTTGTTTTCATTATCCCTCACATTGCTTCTCTCTCTTCCCAGGAAGCTACACGCAAGGCTGATTCCTTTTTTTCTTTCCCTTCCCTCTAGGAACGCCGCTTCTCGGGTATCAGCATCTCTCGCAGCCACCACCACGAACAAACAGCGGCTCTTTGATGCAGGAGCGAAGGAGAGAGCGTCTCGCATCATTTTAGAAATCCAGTGGGCTTGGCTGGATTTGTGGCTTTAGGCAACCGTGTGGAAGCAATTGCTCCAAGTCGAAAGGGTGATCCAGGTCTTTTAGAGATTTTTTTTTTTTTCATTTTTTTTTTTTCTTTTTTTTTCAGATCGAACAAGCAGCAGTTCTTCATTTAAATGATCTTGATCATGATGTGAGTAGGAAGGCGCCTTCCATAGTTAGCATTGTGAGGGAGAAACCTGATAATTCATTTATTCCATGATAATAGCAGGAGTAGCTTTAAGGTTTTTACCATCTGTGCTCCTATGGGAAGGAGGAGCAAAGCCAATACAAATTTAACCTTCAGATTTATGCTTCTGTGCTTCTCCATTGTGCCTCTAAAGTTCTCCAGAAAAAAATCCTTAACCATTTCAATACTGTCAGAGAAAACCCTACAGCTTCCAGATTCCACTTTTGTTTTATATCTGCAAAATTTCATTTAATTTTAGACTTTAATAACTATTCAAGGCAAGATATATATTTAGTGAATGTTAAGTTTGATTGCGTCTGTTTGTCTATGCGACCAAAATATCCAAACCTAACATTAAATGCTGTATCTATCTTCAAATCTTTATCTCCTAGCAAGTAATCTCACGGTATTATAGAATACACAAATAGAAAATGCAAAATCTCATTTATGTCTACTGCTTTTACAAGGACAAAACTCTTGTTGAAGTGGGAGTGGGACCTGAAACAAAATGAAACTGTTAGCACAGTTACATGCCAAAATTCAGGATGAAAAGGTGTATTGATTTGTAGGTTCACCTGGATTTGCAGACAGACGACCTAGGAGAAACCAGGGATATCTGAAAGCAGGCAGATGACCTATAAGCCAAGAGCTGGTTTATCAGGCAAAGATCAAAATGTAACTGCATCCAAAAATGGTCAGTGAGTTTTACTTTTCCAGCCTTTGACTGGGAAGGACTGAATTTTCTTAGCAGGTTGTAAAATGATTAAAGGTTCAAGGTTAAAATTCAAAAATGTCCGCAAAGCTAGGGGCAGGCAGTGGTGAACAGAACTGGTTATTTGAGAGCCAGAGATGGAGTCGTATGAAAAACTGTGCACTTCTTTCCTTCTCTTTTATCCAGGTCCCTATCGGACCATGGAAATGCTTCACGTGTATTTTACTGCGTCTGAGTACTTGCTAATTACACTGCAAATGTTTGATCATTGCTATTTTCTGGTGAGCTTGCCCCAGAAAGTGGGGTCTTCAGGGGCAGAATGCTCTTCTCGCTCTGGATTGGCTGAAACATTAAAAATAAAAACCCTGTCCACTCATTTTCTGCAGGAGATTGAGTTTGGGGTTCAGTTCAGTGCTACACAATGTACTTGGTAGAACAAGCTTTACAGGGCGGGGGGAAAAGGAACATTTTTCTTATTGACCTGCTTACTGGTGGGTGCTGTGGGATTCTCTGGCCGTGTTGCATGGTGAGGTGTAGAGTGTGTCCCACAGAGAAAAACAGCAATATGGGAACACCCGAACCATACTTCCCGCGATGCGCCCTTGCAGCCTGTCCAAAACTCAGACGGGTCCTGCCACAGATAGTCAGAAGATGGATATATTGGGATTGTCTGTGCCTTGGGAACAAAGGCACTTAGACTAGGTCTTAGTGCTGCCGCTGCGCGGTTTAATTTGCTGGGGGTGCGGTTCTGGCTTCGTGCAGGTTGTCCGCGCCTCCGTCGCAGTAGGCAGCGGGGAGCCGGTCGTAGCTGCCTCTGGTTTTTCGAAGGAGAGCGTTCAGGCTTTGCCCTGTGAAAAGCTGAAGTTCTCCCTGGAAAAAGTTGAGGAAGCGCGTGTTTTCGCTCTCGCCGTGCCCGGCCCAGCTGAGGAGCGAAGGGCCGGCCACGGTCCTCCTCGGCCATCAGGAAGCACCTGGTTGTTGGCCAAGAGTCACGACAGAGACCTTCTCCGTAAGCCGTGGTAAAATAAAGGAGGAAGCGTTTCAGCTGAGGAGGCTGCTGCTGGGGCGGTAGGTCTCCACAACCGCGTTCGTTGAAAGGCATCTCAAGGAAGTCGCGTGGGAGCCGTGGTACCCGAGCCTTTCCTCGTCAAACTCGACAGGAAAGTCTCTAGTGAGAAGGGCTTCTCAAAAAAAATTGTACCTTGCAATGTTTTTGATAGTCATTTCTGGTTGGGATAAAAACGTTGAGTTTATGTCTTAGGAGCTGCCGATCTAGGCAAATAATTGGCACCACCTCTCATGAAAATCCGTGAACTGAAGCTTCATTATCGCCTCCCACTGGTAAAAGACAAGACAAGCTTAGCATTGAAATGGATGGAAAATTGGAGAGATTGCAAGCCTAGTTCCACTACAGTTTTTTTGTAAGTTGGATAATTATTGTTCTTGAATTAAGAACTCATAATCAGCTTCATGCCTGATATCTTTGGCTTTGTTGTGTGGTCCACAGGGATTTGCAGAAAAAAACCCTTAAAACAAGGAGTAATGCACTTAGACAATTGTACGATGTTATGGCTGGGAGGAAGAATTGTCTTGCCTAATCTCTATCTGGATGCTGTGGAGGAAAAGATTTTATTAGTGTATTTGGCTGGCTAAAAAAGAACTCAATAGTTTTTTCTGTGCGTAGGTATGATCATAAATATGCCCTTGAGTCCTCCTGTTTCAAGGTTAAATAAAAGCAGTTGTGCAGGCTTCTGTCATATAAATAACCTGATAGAAATAGGAGAATAACCAAAAAAAGCGCAAATATCACATGCTCACAGGAAGGTTTTGTTAGCTTGTAAGCTTCAGTATAAGCATTTTGAGAAGGAAGGGTTAAGACTGCATCAGAAATTTTGAGCTTTATGAGTATTTATGTACTCCTAACACTCACTCAGGCTTAAAAGATAGGACACCAGGAAACGATCTAAGTACCTCTTTTCACGAAAACCCACCTGGTACCTAACAGTTCTCAGAAATAAATGTCTGGGGTACAAGAGAAAAAAACAGCCACTAACTTATAAAATATTCAGTCAAGGCATAGGAATAAAACTCCTCGCCGAAGAGCCGAATCCTACCACGTAACTCGGGATGGCTTTGTCTGTCGCCCTTTTGCCAGGCTGTAGCCTGCGCCCTGCGCGTGACCTTCCCCTTTCTCTCTCCTGGATGGGACTCGGAGCGAAAACGACTGAAAGGAGAAATAATCCAGGTCCCTTGGCAATCAGCAAGACATATTTAAAAAGCTCTCCGCTCTCCACTTTGTAGACTCAAGAAATGTCAACAGGCTCAGAAAAATCAGAGAAACGGAAAGTAAGAGTATCAAGGAAAAAACCTGCTTTGATTTTATTTGATTTGAACTTATCTCAGGGCTGAAATGATTGTCATCTGATGCACAACACCAACTGAAATTTGCCGGGGCTGAGTTGTACTGTACTCCCTCACGCGACAAGCCGTTGTGTATACATCCACGACGTGTTGTTAAGTCCACCTAGCAGGTTGGCGTGCCTCTGCCTACGTCGTTTTTAAAACAAGCCTAAGTCTTCGGCGCGCGGAAAGCTGCCCCTGCTGCTCTTTCTAACCCTTTCCAAAACAGAAAGGAGGAGTTCATCTTTCAGAAATCTCTGAAAGCCACGGAGGTCGTCCTTCAGAAATCTCTGAAAGCCACGGAGTTCATCCTCCGGTCATGCAAACTCCTACACACTTGGGTAACTTAGAGGGCGGCAGCAGCCCCCTGCGTCTACGCCGGGGTTTGCCGGATCAGGCCCTAGGCTGTACGGCGAACCGCCTGGTGCTGTGAAGTTCACCAGCTCTACCTGTGGTGCCCGTTACCTGGGACCAGGCTTCCAGGACTGTCAGCGCCACGTCTGCGAGCTCCGACGTCAGCTCGCTACAGACGTTCCACCGGCAGCAGGCGCGGCAAGAAATCCTCTTTCCGTTCCGTTCGCCAAAGCGTGCAACTCGTGAGGTTCTCTTGGCTTATTTCCTGTTGTGCCGGGTTTGGGTCAGTTACAAAGATACTCGACACCCGCCAGGGCTGGTTTGATTACTGTTAGAAGACCAAAAGCCGTATTCGCAGTAAATTATGGAACCGGGGCGCTGCGCCCGCCGACTGTCCCGCTGACGACGGGAGCGTGGCATAAATCTTTGGGTCGAATGGTTTGTGCGTTGCAGTCACGTATTTATTTCCCTGGGAGAGCTGTGGAAAGAAACACAAAGGAAAGGAGCAAACTTCAAACTCGGAGTAGGCAGTAGCCTCTTTGGTAATGCTTTGGCGTAGGTACGTGTTGTCCTCTTGCCTGTTACTGTGTGATGATCATCCAGAAGTCACGTTCTACGCTGGGGTCAGAAGGTTTTTAATATCCCTCAGCCAATTAGACCTCACACTACATGTCCTTGCTAACACACTTTTTCATTAAAGAAACAAAGAACTTTGGGTTTTTTTCCGAATACACGCTTCCAGATGTTGCCTAGATACAAATTTCTGTTCCTGCTCCCTAACCCTCCATCATCTGCCTCAAGGTGCTGGGTTTTGCTGGGCTCAGGTCCTCGAGCTGAGAAAAGCTGCTCGGTTTGTAATCGGGCATGTCTGCGGCTCGCTTCTCCGTTGTTATCCACAAGGTTAGCCGCAGATTCGGTTTGACAAGCCATAACTAATTTGTTTGAGCTAAATTATATGAAAGCAGTTATCATATTAACTGTGCTCACAGCTCCACCTCTCCTATTGTGCTTTTTGTTTCTGGTCTCCAGTTATAATAGGTATGTTTTTAGATTTGTGTTTTACCCAGATGCTAAATATTAAATCATGGCTTTTCAGTTTCTAGTGTAATTGAATTTTATACTGTCTGGGCAGCCTTCATTTGAGAATCTCAAAGTACTCCGAGAACGTTCCTTAATGAAGCTTCACAACACTTGAGTGAGGGAGGTAAATATTGTTATTAGCGTGGTTTTATAGGTGGGTGAACAGAAGGACAGGGAGCTGTAGGGTATTGCAAATGCTCTCCAGGAAACCATTGGTACAGAATTCAAGAGCAGACACGATCAAAAAAAAAGGGTTTAATTTTGTATGGAAAAGAGCTACTAGCATTTTTTGACAAAAAAATTCAAAGCTGACAATTGCTACAATAACCATTCTTTTCAATTGTCAGTCAAAACTTTAATTTTCTGACAAAAGGAAATAAATGATAGAGAAGAGCAAAGGGATTTGACCACTTTTGCTGAGGACAAACAGAACAAATACACACATATATAAATTACACTTTCTTCAAAGAACTCCAATCATCTAGGTTCAGATGTTCAGGTATCCTTCCACATCTCTCTTTTATTGGCTTTTTTTTTTTAGATTAATAGGAGTTTATCACCCAATTTAGTGAAGTACCTAATCATTTTTAGGATCTGTGACTCACATCCTTTGGAGATTCAGTAGATTTCACTGATGTATCTTGCTTAGGTGGTTCTGAAAATCTCCGTTTGAATGTTGGAAGCTGAATTGCTTCATTTTTTCTTCAGGTCAGACTTAGCGTCATCTGTGTCCTGGTTCCACTCCAATCCAGTGTCAAGAAGAAGTTCAAACTAATGGTTCAGTTTTACTTTGAGATTAAAAAAACGGTCTGAGCCAATCTTCATTCTGTGCGTGTTTGGTTCAATGCCCTGATTTACCTCTGTTTTCAATTTGTTTGCATTCTCATTTTCTTTCTCTCTTTTTTTTTCTTTTTTTTTTTTTTTTTTAAGATGAAGAAAGTGTTAGGAAAAGCTCAACATAGGAAAAGTTACTTTCACTGTTTTAAAAAAAATTTCTGTTATCTTTCCTTTTTTTCCCACACAGCATCTGCTTCATAGGCCACCCAGCGTGGGCGTGTGGGCCGCCCGGTGCTCCGGCGGACGCTGAACGCTGGAGGAGCGAACCATCGCCGTACCACCGGCGACGTTTCCAAACGCATTCACCGCAGCAGCCTCTTCTGGGCTTGGATTCTACCCAGGACGACGACCACGTGGGAAGCTTCCAATCTGCAAACTCGCTCCGGACCTTCGCTCCGCGGCCAACCCAACGTTGGGATGGGGGGGGCGGCGGGAGTCGAGGGTCTGTACCGGGCAGGAAAAAGCTGCAACCCTTCTGGCTGGTGCTGGCGGCGCACGCTCACCTGAGCCCCTTTTTCCTCCAGTGGGATAGATCAACCTACCTGTGCACCAAATTCACGGTCTGGTGGTCTCCAGCCAAGGGTTCGTTTCGATGGTCTTCGTCAGCTACGCTGCAAGCTCCGCAGGTGGAGGTTACACCGAGCGTCCGGCCTCCTCCCATCCTCCGCGAGAAACTTGTTCTAAAACACGAAACTACGCCTGCTGCGGTCTGAGAAGCAACAGGGCTTTATTAATTACACTTTGAGAGCATATGAAAAATTAATAATTGCACTGCTAACACCGTTAATATATGTGCCGTTATAAAGTCTGGTTTGTAAAACACTGATAAAATATTTACTTGCTGCTGTGGTGACCACTTAAAATGGAAGCGTTATGGCTGTCTTGCAGCTCTGCTTAAAAAACACAGAATGATTTATCTTACTCCGCTGGAGCCAAAACTCAGCGAGCGTATACGCGCTCCAGGCTTCAGGTGCCGACGGCCTTTCCGCGTTGAGTTAAATCACTGGAGATTAGATCATCCATTAATCCTCGAGGCTTAGGGCGATTAGCTGATAATCTGTATTTACCCCTCGAAGGCTAAGAGCCACCCCAGGAGGCTACTTTTCCCCGCAGCGCGCGTAAATGTCCCAGGGGAGGAGGGGTGGCACGGGGGGCTCTGCTCTGCCCGCGGATGAGGAGCAAGGAACGTGCCACCCTTCCTCCCCGCTGGATCCCATTCCCAGCTGTCCGGCAGCCCTGCCTTGGCTTGCTTGTCTTTTCGTGGAGCTAAATTCCCTCCTGCCAAGACAAGCTGGCTTTTCTAATTGTTCTTTTTTTTTGGATGTGAACTTAGCCGTCATGAAAGGAGCTGCGCTGGCAGGTCTGGGGGGGGGGGGGTCTCTGTTTAATTAGAGAGCCAGAGCGGCGCGGACGGAGGTGACCGTGTCCCGCACGTGATGCCCCACCGAAGGGACGCTCTGGCTCCAGCAACTGGGTCTGCAGGAATAAAGGGGAAAGAGCAGGGGTGGCCCAGCTCCTGTTCACGGCTCCTCACTGGACTCTGGTGGGGCGGTTGGACTGGGAAATCGGAGCGGGGGGGGGGTCCTGCTGAAAAACAGCCTGGGTTTTGGAAAGCGACAAAATTTAAAACCGGGAGGCAATCTTAGCAGGGCAGAGGTCAACATGAGAACGTCTTTGACGTTCAGAAGAAAGTCTGTCTGGAAGAGGGCACAGGGGGATGCTCTTCCGCAGAACTTGACCTTGGTCCGGCAAAACTCTGGGATGGGGCTGTCCCAGTGAGCAATCCCTGGGTTTCAACTTTTCCGGCCGTCAGCGGACACAGACAAGGCTAGCGCCGCTTGTCCTGAAGTGCTCCTCCTGGTTCCCCTGAATGGGCCCCATTTGTGCATAATTTCCTTAATTTAATTAATTAATTAAAAAAAACTTCTGACAAGCCCTAATGATTTCTACTCTTTTAAAGCCCTTTTTGCTTGTTAGGTTTCCGTATTCCATTGCCTCTGTGAGCTCCTCCTCCAGGGACATCCTCCAAAGAAGACAGTACATTGTCTCCGCTCCCAAAAGTCAACAGAGACTCTTGATACAGGTGGGAACGCAAGGGGAAGGCAGCAATTAAAATAAAATTCATGATTAACAGAAGTTAAACATTTAAAAAATCCGATGCAGAACAGTAGGGACGAATCAGAGCTGACAGGAAACCCAGTTGCTCTTTTTACAAACAAGCCAGTCCTTTAAACACTTCATCTGGTACTACTGAAGTCAACAATAATTTTGCCATTAATTTCCGGAGTGGGAAGAGGTGGCTGCCTCTGTGAGGAAAAGCCTGTGGTTACAGTTGATTTGAAGAGAGTAACTGAAATTACAGTAAAAACGTCAGTGCTCTGAAGAAATGAAAGGGAAAACAGAAGTTGGAAAAATAGGACTGGGTTTCAGTTGTCAACGCTCGATAAAAAATAACACCAAATTTTTAGAAAACTTTTTGTCTGAGAGAAACTCGGTACGAGGGAGTATTCCCAAACTGCTCACTACAGGCGAGTAGTTCACAATATAGTGAATTACCTACAGGTAAGCTCTGTTAGGATACCCGAGTCCTGCCCCCCAGTCCGGCAAAACACACAGAGCTTCTGCCACTGGGTTTGGTGGGAACCAAGACGGGGGAAAGGGCCAAACTGCAACGCCGTCGCTCCTCCTGAATAACGCTACATATCACGATAATGCTATATATCCTGAACAGACCCATTGGGCTCAGTGGGAATTACTCGTGACGGAGGATGCTATTCTGCACGAGTAAGATAATTGCAATCTGGATGGCAGAAAACAGCATCCGAGCCTCTAATGTGCCTCGGAGCTGGCAAGGAGTGTCGGAGCGATGGGCTTCCCAGGGAGTTTTATTGGAATTTTGGGGGATGTTTCGGGGAAGAAACTGCTGGAAGTTTATAACAGCGCACATTGGAAAAACGAGCTGACAGGATCGATGAGCCAGGAAGAACTAATCACGTTGATTTACAGGAGAGGAGAGAAAGAAGACACATGAGACGGGGGACCATGTATATGATGTTGGCAAAGGTACGGCAACGGCATTAAGAGCAGCTATCGGGGAAATTAGACTCAGAAGTGTGGAGTCCCTGAAAGATCATTTGATTTTAGAGTCACGTGATTTGTTATGGGGGAGAAGGACCTATGCTTCCTCCTCTCAATCTGCAACCATCTGATATCGCGATCAAGTATGAAAATGATCTGGCAGAATCGGCCAGAGATTTCATTGGGCATGTTTATTGAGAAGAAAACGGAGATCCATAGTTTCGCTCTTTCATCCTTGTTTTATAGATTTTCACGGGGGTTTCCTTTTTTTTGGTCATATATTTTTATCGACTTTTTTTCGGTCATGTATTTTTATCAACTTTTTTTCTAATGAATACAAAGCCCAGTTGCACTTTAGATGCGCATCTTGCCATCATAAGAATGCCTCAGCTGAAAAAGGACACACGTATTGCTAGAGAATGTGCCTAGAAAGAAGTTTAAGGCATGACATAAGTACACAATAAAGTAATCGCCACGAATGGAAAGAAAAACATAAAACACCTGTGTCTGCAGGAAGTGGATTTAGTACCAACCTGACTGCACAGGAGACAGCAATTCTCTGTTTGTCTCGGAACAAATTCAGTACTAAACTGAAAAGAGGACATCTTAGAGATGCAACGATATTAACAGCTATTCAGTTAGTATGGAAACAAATTACACACACACACGGAAATCCCAAGGTAACATTCATTGTATCCGTGTAATAGGTATTTACAACCCTTGTGTGGACAGTTGGGCAGGAGACTGTTAGCTGTCAGAAGGGCAATCCTCCTACACAGCTAGGCAAGTGGCTTTGCAGGAGACCAGGTGAAACCACCGAAAGCAGCGTGCATGCCTTTGGGGGGAAAGAAGCACTTCTACGAAAAGCTTGCTTTGTGCTCCTCACACTTTCACTCTGGATGACATTTCCGATGACTTGAAAAATTTGGCTTGCGCCGATCAGATGGCGCAGTATAATTAAGCGAGGTGCAGACACCGTGCCTGCAGACGGTGCCAGTGGTGGCGTGTGACGGACGGTGACGGGCGAGACCGCCAGCCGTTGTAGCTCTGGGCAGCAGCATAGGCCACCTTGAGCCAACGCTGTAAGACAGATTTTATTTCAGCCACTGGTGAGGACAAATGTCCTGCTCTCAAGCTCAAAAGCACCTGCTAATGCTGCAGAAAGGTAACTGCTTGGGGGAGCCCGGTCCTGGAATGAGAGAGGGAAGTCCTATGTTCTGGAACCCCCCCCCCCCTTGCATTCAGGTGTCCCATTTTGCCCTTAGATGAGGAACAGGAGCGGCACCGCATGGCCCGGCCGTGGCGGCACCCTCCTGCCAGTCGTGCGACAGCAATGCCGTGTCACTGCCCGGCCCTTCGGCCGCCTCTTGCCGTCGTCGTCCGGGTAGATACTCCTGTTACCGAGGCTTTGGTCCCACAGCTGGGCTGGGTGAGGTCTTCGAAGGCAGGAGCCAGCTACTGCAGCACAATAAATAAATAACTGCGTGTCGGCTGAGTCGCCGTCCCTGACGGCGTGCCCGCCGCTCGCGTCTTTCAGCTCAATTTAACTCTCCTTCCTCGTGGCCAAAGCGGACCCGGTGGCGGATCGCTTACCTTCGGAAGGCATTGAGGAACCTGGCTGTGGACGTGGGGATTCAGATTTGTGCGCTAGTAATGCGTATGACATGTACTAAGTGCAAGGTTCTCTGTCATATGGCTTTTATCTCACCGTATAGCATATATTAAGTACTAGCATGACCATGTTTTTGAAACCTGCTTTAGCAGTAGTAGGCTGTATTTGCATGCCAACAAATATAATTAGATGGCTTTCACTTGGCACGGATTTGACCGTGCTAGCTACAAACAGGCAACGATCACCTTCTGCTGGAGAAAAGGAGGGCAGAGAAGCAGAAGAGAAACTGGATGTGAAGTGTTAGTTAAAGGTGTGATGTGCATGTTCCAGTCACTCCCGGTTTTCTGCGTTCCCTATAACTAGCCTGGGTTTAGCCTGAAACAGGACTCTCTTCAGACAGATATATCATGTAAACCAGAGTAGTCCCATTCTCATTTAAACTAGGTAAGGCGCAGGACATTAGTTTATTCTCTTTGCTTCTAGGAGTTGCATGCAAAACACCGAAATCTCCATCAACGCTACACTTCTTGAATAAGCGAATTCACTAAGCCAGCTCTATTTTTGTGCCTACATGTGAATTGGGTCTTAACATGTGAATTTGTTTGCCGGTTACATAACCAACTTGGACTGTGATAATCTACATAAAAGAAAATGTGAGTTTCCTGCGAAGGGAGCAAAGATTTTCACCCTGAATCTTTCCTGCAGGTGACAGGGTTGCTGTCTAGACACACTGCATTCACTTTATTGTCCCTTTAGTCTCCTGGCTGGAGTGCTGTGTTTCTGCTCGCCTGCGGTTTTTTCTAGATACCAGATGAAAGTGTGCTTCCAGTCCGGACACCGGTTTGGAACAGGCCAGTTCCAGCGAGAGCGCTGGGAGCTAAGCCCAGAGCTCCTGCACCCCAGTTCAGCTTCTCCATCAGAAACCTGTCCCAGCTCTTCAGCGAGGCCTTGGCTGAAGGTTACGTGCAGAGAGTCGGCTGGAGGAATGTCAAAGGTCTCTCTGGGCTTGACAGTGGTGAGGAAATCCTGAATTAAAGCCGCTCCATTGCTTTCAGCTTACTCCCCCACGCTGGAGCAGACGCTGTGTAAGCGCGAGGCTTTTTGGGGAAGGGGGTGAGAGGAGGGGGCGTCTCGGTGGGAACTCTTTTTCCTTTACTTGCTGCAAGTTGCAGCTTTAGTGTGTCTGTAATTTTTTTCCATTTTGTTAATGGCAGGTCAGCTGCTTCTGAACCGTACTTTGCGCTTTGCTCCCACTCACTTCATTTCCTTTCTCCACCATGGTGATTTGAGAAAAAGGGGGGGGGGGGGGGGGGGCA
>JAVJGH010000022.1:2192953-2204099 GCA_035590175.1 Aviceda leuphotes | reverse complement strand
GGCAGGGATGTTGCTGACCAGCCAGCCTCGCCCCCCACGCCCGCGTCCGGATCCCCGGGAGCCAGGCTGGCCCCCTCTGCCCTTCCTTCCAGGAGCTCGTCTTCATGGACCCAGCGGGTTACTGGGGGAATGCAGTGCACGACTACCCTTGCAAAAATAAAATTTGGGTTAGCCAGCCTGAAGACCCTTGCGCGCTCTGCACCTCCAGGCCACCTCTTCCTTCTCTGTAAAATGTTGAAACCCGGGGGGAGAAAAGTTGTTCCAGTCTGGAAAACATCACGAGGCGGCCTTGGCTGGCACTGCTCGGCTCCGATTAAAGAACGCTTTGTTCGGATGGGCATAGCTAACAGAACAATATCTTTGGCTTCCTTCAAGTTTGTTTTCTGTTGTTTTTACAGTGTATAATGGAGCTTTTATGCTTAGGCTAACTTCCTTTCATGTCTCGGAATGGAAAGCTTCAGACTGTTTACGTAAATCTGGAGAGGTGAATAAACATCTGTGCTGCCTGTTAACTACTGGGCAGCCAAATAGTAGCGGATAATTTACTTAACTCAATGACCTCTCCCTTTTTGCTGCAGTTTGGCACATTTGGAGATTCAGGTACCTGGTCTGTTGTTATCCCTATAGTATCTATCGGGGTGTTAAGCAGAAAATCTGTCGCTCTGTACAAATCTTCCATTCTCCATGTTCATAAATGCCTGGCTAATTGCTTATTATCATATTGAAAAGCTGCACATTACAGCACAGATGCCAGCGATTGGAACGGCTGGATGAAGCTTGGGTACCTACTTCAGGCGGCTGCGAGAACAAGAGGGGCTGAGGAACACTGGGAAGCACGAGCCGGAGACAGCCTTCTCGAAAATCAGGATAGTCAGCAGTAAACGTGAAATATGCTGTTTAGAGACCCAAGATTTCCCTGCTTTAAACCTTTGGCAGTAAAGGAACACGCCATACAAAGCAGATATAACCAGCGGTTTTCCACAGAGGAAGCACGCTGATCGGCTCCTAACAAATGCCGGGATAACGTTTTTAGTCTCGTTTGTTTGCTATGTTTCTTTTTATCGTTTCTGCCATTCAAATCCTGTTGTGTCTTTACCTACAGATAGTGAACGTGCATCTGAAACGCTCTTCTGAGCAGCTTTGAAAAAGCTGTTTGTGAGATCCTGGTACCTTTTCTACCCTCTGTCTCTTTTACCAGCTAATGCATTTGCTCAGAGACATCTCAAGAGCGATTTACCGAACGCCGCCTTCCCCGCAAACCAGCAGCTCCTTTCTGCCCCTACATTCTGCTTCAGTTTTGCCAGCAAAAAAAAAAGTCTGCGCTGTAAAGCACCCCGGATTAGGGAACCGATCCAAGTTAAAAATAACCTGCCAAAAACCCGAGTTGTTCTTCAGTAGGAGCACCTCCTCGGTTTGTTTGGGAGCGTGGATGTTTCTACTGACACTATCGATGAGAGGCGTAAGGGCAGAAAAAGGGACCAGGGCAACCGAAACCAGTGCTACTGGCAGAAAAGTACAGAGCCACAGTCTTGCTAAGACACGTTTGTCTGTTCTTATTTATTATTTTGGGCCTTTCTTCTCCGTACTACTGCCTCTGCAGTGACTTTTCCTATTTTCGTAACAGAGCCTATAAATTGTTCCACCCCAACGCACAAGTTCAGCTGATTTCTCTCGGGAAGCGCCTACAAGGTTGAGGCCTGGGAGGCTCCGATATCGGCTGGCGCCTTCGGATACTCTGGTTTTAGTGCACTGAGAGAACTTGGACGAATGCTGTCGGGGGGGGGGATTTATTGCCTGGAAGTTACCCAAGTTGTTATCGCTTGTTTATTTCATACCAGCACAGCCTGGTCCTCCAGACTTGCTCTGCCTTCACAGACAATAATCCTACTGGGCCAAAAGCAGAAACCAGTATATCTCTGCTGAAACAGCTGAAATCAGGCGGGGGGGTGGAGTGTCAGACTATGGAAAAGAGGGGTAGGAGCAGCAGGAATTGGCCTTGTAAAACCTCGTCATTCCTGATGCAAAGAAACGGTCGAAGAGGTATGCGCTTTTCTTGCCTTCTGGCGTGTCTGTCTCCAGTTTGGGTCACTTGCCTGCCATTGCAGTATATATTTTAATAGCCCATGTACGCAGCTGAAAGTGTGTGTCTGTAGACAGCAGAGACTGCACGGGCCGGTGGCTGCTCCTGAATTCAGGAGGGAGTTGGTGGTGGTGCAGGTCGCCCGGCTGGGCCGGTCACTTCAGCTAATGTAAAGTATGAACTACACTTTGTGGAACTGAGAAACTTGTACTGAAATATTATGTGAAAAAAAACCCCAACTTTTAGATTCTGGAGTTTTGGGTTTTTCTGACTACCTGTAAAAAAAAAATTGTTCCTCTTAATCTTTAAAAATTACTATTTTAGGCTTTAAAGACAAGAAAGATTGAATAAATACCATGTAGACTAGGCATGGTATTAACAATACTGCAATACTTTCCCTTTTCTTTCCCAAGTTCTCTGCAGCATTGTCCTGTTGCAGTATTTTTTTCTTAAATTGTATATTATTTATCTATTTTTGAATATATGCATATATCATCGCCAACAGTAACGCTGGTGAGATGTCGGTACGGAGGAGACATCCGTTTTCCCTCCCTTTTCTCACGGACCTGGGAGGATTGTGACTGACAACTGCGGTTTGGCTGAGCCAAGGGCAAATCGGAACAGACACGGGAGTAAATGAAATGGGATTAATTAAGGCAAAAGGCGATCATGACCCGGGGAAACGTTCTGGCTGCTGGGAAGGGGGGACAGGTAAAGCTGCTCTGGGAGGACCGGGTCGTTGGTTTTGCCTTTCCTGCAGCGTTTTACACAACACAGTTTCTCCTTTTTTTTTTTTGAACGGACTAAAATCCTTCTTATTCTTTGACTGAGGTCTGATAATTACAGTCACGTGTCTGCGATTCGTCTCGTCTATTTTTACGGGCTGATGATGTGAAGGGGAGGTAGAGCTGGGTAAGTTATTTAGGAGAGGAGGCTTTGAATGCTGATGCAATATGCCCCGTCTTAACATCCAGGTTGTCACTATATCGGCTGTCAGGAGAGTATAAAAATGTTTCTGGGCTGACTGGAAGATTTTCTGAAGGAAACGCCTGGGAAGCTTTCACTTGCGTGCAGGCTGGGGAAGGAAGGCAGCAAAGGAGGGTGCTCTGAATCTTCAGGGTCATATTTTCTAGAGAGGGTGGTTAAACTAATTTTTGCTTTTTTGTGAAAAATCGTGAGGCAAAAACTAGGAAGGTGGAGAAAAAAGTCATCCTGGAGGAGAAGACGAGGTTTGCCAGTGAAAGCCATCTAGTGGTCACCAGGCTCTCTTCTCCACCTCTTCATTGCTGGTGTCTTGCCAAAATGCTCAGGTTTTTTTTTTTAGCCACCACTGAGGTTCTGTACACGCTGTGGGAGATGACGCGGTGGCAGGGCTGCGGCTGTGTCCTCCCCAGCAGGGACGGAGGACGGGGAGGGCTGGTCCCTGTTGAGGAGGACAAGGAAAGGGAAACGACCCACCTGAGCAGAAGAAAATTCAGGTTGCCCGTGACAAGAAAGTTTGTCACTGTGAACAGCAGAGCACACCAAAGGTGGTGGCTGGTCTGGAAAAAAGTTGCCAGGAATGAAGAGGTTCAAGTGTGTGATCCTGGGCTGAGCATCGAGGCTGTGGTGGCCCCAGGTGTGCCCGGGATGTGCTCATGACGGTGGAGTAACAACTCCTGCTGGCACATTGCACGTGTTAGGAGATATAAACCCTGTTTCACCAAAATGCTCTGTGGATTAGTGCTGAATTTATTAAATTGTTTCATCCTCCAAAAAAAAAATCATTTAAAAACCCCAAATGGTTTTGTTTTGACATATTCTAAATGTTTTGACATTTACATATAATTTTTAGAGTTGAAAACCATTGAGTTTGGACAGCAGCTTTCACTTGATCACCATATGCAGTTTTTCCACTTCCCCTGGGAAAAATAAGCAAGCAATCAGAAATATTTCATATTAACCCCAAACACTCTCCCCTATGCTCTCTAGTTCAGTCGATGAACAACAATCATGAGTGTTTGCATCGTGAGGCCTTCGCTTAATGCCCACTTTACTCTTTACGATGATACTGTGGAACCTAGTGACCTGCTGCTCTCGGAGCTGGCGCTATAAGCTTTTCGGAAGGCATTAAAGAATCCACGGTGGAGGCACATATTTATTGGGAACTGCCATCTAGGCAACACAGTGTGACAGAAAGGCAGGGTTTGGAGAAACATGGTAGGACTGCACGTGGCGCTGGCTGTGCACGCTCCTTTTGCGTTTGCACAATAATTTTCCTGCCCTGCACAGAGTAACTAGAATATTCCCAGTATCGTTCTGCCTCTACCCAGTTGAGTGAGGTCGTGCAGCAGATGGAAGTCTGGGGGGAGCTCTGGGGACCCCCTGACCAACCCCCAGTGCATTGGTGGAGACAGGGGGGTGTCACGCAGCCTCGGTGTATTTTTGATCTCTGTGGCCGTTATGGAATTAAACCGGGTTGTTTTCTCAAAGAATCGGTGAATAAGCATCAGTTTTGTAGGCTGTGAAAGCGTCAGCGGAGTCCGGTGGCTGTTGTGGTATTGTAGGACTGAGCGCCTGGATTTATTTCTCCTCTGCCCAGCCCAGCGTGCGTGGGGCCGCTTCTGCCTGGTCCTGGTCAGACAAGGAAAACTGTAGGAACGTTGTATTTCAGGGAAGCATGAGGATCGTCAAAAGGGCCGATGAAGTGGACGCGTGCGTGCGTTGAGTGTTTTAACGTAGGTAGAGGTGAACAGTCAATGTTGGTGAGGAAACGTGCCAAAATAGACAAGCCTGGTAGAAGTTTTTTTCTGCTGTGCCCTGCTGGGGGAGAAGACAAAAGATTGAACAATTCATTACTTCAGTGGTTGAGCCTAATTGTACAGCTTCTAAAATGTCTTCATAGTGCATGTATTGTGGATTAAGCAGCAAATACAATCCTGTTATTAAAAGCCAGCTCCAAGGTACTTGGGAGTTACAGGGCTGCATTTCTCACCTTTTCTGAAACTTTTAAGGAAAAAAAATAAATCAAAAGTGCCTTAAGAGCCTATTTCTAATTTTCACAAAGATCCCAAGGAACCCTGAGCTAATCAAAAGCTGGTGGGATTTTGGCTCCTAAATCATGAAGGTGCTTGTTGTAAATTTGTCCCTTGCTAATATCAGAACTCTAGCACATAATGAAAAGTGAGCCCAAACTTTCAGTAATGAGGAGGTAAAGAAAAAGAATGCACATGTGATATCCACACCCCCCCCCCACCCACTTTACTTTTATCCTGTCCCTGGTAAACTATTTCTAGCTAGTCTGGGGATCGAGCTAATGAATCTCTGCCCATTTGGAATTTGCAGTATGGCACCCTGAATGACCGCGGAGTAAGGTGATGTCTTCAGGTGCCAGGCTCCGGGGGGGGGTGGAAGGGAGAGTGGGGTGTGCCTCGGGGGCAAGCGGTCGAATCCGTCTTCTTTTAAGACAAGACAAGACAGGGCAGTTCCTTCTAGTTTCCTTCAATGTTATTTGTTTGCTTGTTTCTTTTGAAGAGCATGAGCGCAGCAGAGGATATCGGGTCAGAAAAAGATCATTTTTCCTGTCAGCTGGAATAGAAAAGACTATCTGGATGATCCTTCCTTCTCTTTGCCAACACCATGTAAAATAAATAGTGCCAACAGAGTCAGGAGGCCACGTTTCCCCCTGTTTTCAGTGTAACTGCTCATTTTAAGTTGTTGCTTTAACAAGCAGATGGATTTTTCATAATGCTTAAAAGGAGTTAAAGCATGAAGATAGTTTAAAGAAATAAGATGTCAAGTCTTTAATGGGATTATTCTGTAGAGACCCTTTAAAGATGGCTTGGCCTAAGTGATCCAGCAGCCGTAAAGACCTTATTATAGGTCAATGATTTATTTTGTGGACAATAGTCCCTTTTGAAGAACTTGCGCAATCAAAATTTAGATTTGTGCAAAGTGCTTAATGTTATTGAAGTGTCTTAATATAAATACATGAGCTTTCCTGAGCCAGCTGTGTATACTTCTCTCTGCATTTCTCTTCTAGAATGCTGGCTCTTTTGCATGTTTTAAAAACACTGTTTTGAAACAAGGAAGTGAGCAGAAATTTTCAGTTATTAATTATCTCCTTCGGGATCCAATGTATGCCATCCTTTCAGGGCTATACTTTTGCTAGAGCAAGTAGAGGGGTGATGGGAAAGTCACCACAAATTCTTTTAAAAAGGAAAAAAAAAAGTTCCTGCTTTAGTACTTAACAATACAGTGATGTTTCTTTAAAAACAACACAAAACTCAGCTGTGGGCTAAGGGCCATGCCTGTTATGTTTGACTGTAAAAGGCAGGGTTTTCTGTAAAGATTTGAGCATTTGAAAACATAAGGTTTTATAGAAACCACACTGTGTCTTTATTGCCTTCACTGCTGGTGAAAGTCAGGATGCCTTATGGGAAACATAAGGAGCTGCTGAGGAGATGTGAATTTCTCCTAAATATTCTAAGGCCAAGTCTCATCTACGACTTCTCCGCTTGCTCTAAAAGGATCTTTCTCTGTGGTGTCTAGTGCCCAACCCAAATATATTCAAATAAACTGGAGTTCTTGCATTGACTTCCAAAGCCTTTAACTTGTGCCCTAAGTGCCTCACTGACTCACCACACCTTCTTTTGGTAGATTTCTCCCTGAAATCAATGGGGAATTTCCCAGGTCAAGGAGGCAGCTCCTTAACCTTCCCGTATCGCTGGCAGTGGGGCTGGCGGCTGCTGGGAATTCCACGCTCTTGGAGGACACAAGCCCCCGGAGGCTGGTGCTGATGCATTGCCATGGGAGCAAGAGGCAGAGCTGCTGTGGCCCACAGGGATGTTCTGGGGCTCTTGTGGAGAACCACCATCGCCTCTGACTTCTGAGCTATTTCTGGAATTTGCCCTTTTTTTGGCTTTTTGGGAGTGGTTGGTATATGGCTTACGAAGGCAGGAAGAATGGTGACTTGTGGAGTAGGAGTGGATCCTGTTGGCAGAGTTTTCCTGACATTAAGTCAGGTATCATCCTGGTGGGTCCGAGGACAGGAGAACTACCTCCCGGAGGGTTCCTGGGCTGCCTGGGGGACATGGAGGTGGCTGGTCCTAAAGTCCTACAGCCCCAACTACCACTGTGACTAACGCCTCCAGGTGTCAGGTAAGGGGGGTGGGGGTAATGTCCCTCTTAAAAGGACTTGAGTGGTAGGAGAATGAAACCCAGCAGTGACTGGATTGCATAATTACTGTTAGTTCTGAGTTCACGTTTCACAGATTTTATGTGGAGTTACAGACTTTAAAGAGCAAGTTAATACATAAGCATGAGACTTTTTCATCTGCCCCTTATATATGCAGGCACATGCATGGACTTACTAGAGTGTCAGGGCAAAGGGATAACTCCAACATTCCTATGGAGATGCTGACCCCGAGGTAGGGACCGTGCTGTGCTATTTGACCACTCGCTTCTGCTCCAGACCTGCTTCTGATCTTTGCCTGCCGCAGTCAGTCGCGGGTTTAAGGTGCCCAGTTTTCCCCCAAAGGAGAAGTAACACCATGCTTGTTTTGGTGCAAGATGCCAGAGGAACATCTGCACGTAGAGAAAGACCTGGGCTTGCTCTGTCTCTGCTAGTTGTGCCATGGGAAAAACGGGGAACCTGCTCCAGGGCTGACTGGTGGGAGCTGGGTGGGAATGCAGGGGGCCAAGGCAGCCCAATGCTGACAGACCCCAGCGGTACGATCCTGCTCTCTGTTAACTCCAGCTGCTGCTGAACCATTTTGCAGTCTTAAGCGTTCCCCAAGGGTCTTCTCCGAGGTCAAGAAAAGGAGCGGGGTCCCCAGCCAAGCCCCCCTCTCGGGCACGGTATGTCTTGCTAGGAAGGCAGCTCTATTGCAGGCAGGGAAAGGGGCCTGATCCAAACCCGACTGAAATCTTCGGTAGGATTTAGATTAAGCCCACAAATCCCGATTCTGCAAAGATTTAAGCCTGTGCATAACTTTACATACATGAATAGTCTCATTGAGGTCAAATGAATTAAAATAATGCAAGAATAACGAATTAAAATAATGCACCTGCTTAAGTCTTGGCAGTATTGGGGCCATAATGAACTGGAAAAAAAACCCAGGAAAGAAAAAAGCTGATTTTTTTCAGAGCTATTAAGGTGCTATTTCAGAAACCTAGCCAGTGACAATTGTATTTACATGTACCAAGCAAAGTCTAAATGAATGGGAGTGTTTGTTCATCCGTGTCATGTATTTGGGTCAATAAGGGATCCCATATGGCTTCACAGGTTTGGCTTTTCTATTCGACTTGGAAAAGCACCTGAAAGTATTAGTTTTGCCACCTGATCCTAGAGGGATCAGTGGATGGCTTTTACTGTACAGAGACTGCAGTATTGGGATTGCAGGCCTCATTAAAAATGGGCCCATACCGAAGGAAAAAAAAACACGTGACAGGCTGAGTGAAGGGTCTGCAATGCTGTAAAGGCTGATTCCCCTCCAAAATAAGGGTAGGAGAAGTTAATAAATTATTATGGGGTCAGAACGAGCCCTGTGCTAAATCAAAGTTTGAGCTGAGGTGAGGCTGATCCGTGCGGGTGCCTGCAGTGACTTTGCTGCTCTCCTGTCCCGTCTTCTCCAGCCCCTGTACCCTCAGTCCCCGGTTTCGGTCCTCGGGCTCCTCTCAGCTGCCACTGGAAACCAGTGCCTCCCCGCTCCTCTTCCAAGCGGCCAAAGTCGTGGAAGCAGCACCCTTGGTTAGCGCACCTTTTGCCCCATCTTTCCTCCGTGTTCGAGGGGCGCGAGCTTCCCTCTGAACGCACGGTGTCTCTGGGGAAGGTGCCTGCCTGCTTGCCCCTTCTGCTTTTTGCCTGTGTTGGGCTCCATACGTGTGGGTTTTTGGAGCAACAGGTCATCACTGGACGGGTAAAGAAACTCGGCGTAGAGGGAGGAATCGCCCTGCGCCAACAGCCGGCAGATCCTGTACGCCCGCGGAGCCCTCAAAATGGGGACTAAGCAAGAGGAGTTGTACGTGGGCACTGGAGCAGAGGGAAGATTTTTATCCATCATGTGTAATCATCATCCTCGTGCTTAAAAAGTCCTCTGTGCTTCATCAAGCGCTACCAAAACACGCTTACTTGGGAAAGGCAATACTGTGCCAGACCCAGCATACCTACAATCTCATTCAGGGCAATTTCTTCCCATGAGCTGACCTAGACTATTCCCCCAGTGCAAGCACTGCTCTGGGTCTTACCGGAGACAGAAATGTATTTCAAAGGTGGAGAGCTATTATTTTTATAGTTCCCAGCCCCAGAGGAGTAGGGGGGACAAAGCTGGCCCTGAACTGCAAGCCAGACTTGAGGATGCTCCTCTTGGCCTCACCGGCATCAAGCCTTGAGGGAGGACACGGAGCTCACCAAGGAAAAGGTGACACTTGTAGTGTGCGTTTGCTGGAAACAGAAGCCCCACAGAAGGCTAATCAGATGGGACGGTCCGGTCCAAGCCCTAGGGTCGGGAAGCCAGAGATTAAATTGCAGTGTGAACTTAATATATTAAGTGAAACAGCTTCTTTTGGATGGGAGTCCTGGAGCGGCACCGTGCAGTTCTTGTCCCAGGAGCAACCCATGCTATTTGAACAACCTGAACCAGAACCAAAAGGGATAAAAGTCAAGATGCTTCTGGTGTCCATACCAGCCATCAGTAGTGTCAAGAAGCAACACCTGGGGGAATCGAAGCCAAAGAAAATCCATTGCCTAGGGTGAAGGGTCCCAGGGAGCCCCGAGGACAAACCGCCCCCTCCCCAGGAGCTGTAGCTGAGGCAGCGTGGTTACGTGCACCGCGGTGGGGGGGAAGGAGCGGGGCATGTACCAGGACATATGGGGAATAAACTGTAATTCGGATGGGAAGATCTGGTCATCGTGCTCTAGGAGACGAAAGGCTTCTGCTGTTGTCTTTGTGGGAAAAGATAAGGCTGGCTGGGAGTTTCTGCTTGGAGTAGTGGTATCGTATGCAGTTTGTGGGGGCCAAAATTCCAGGGGGTGGGGAGGATTTATTGAGATATCCGAGTCTAACGGTGTCAGAAGAACACTCATCTCCTCCATGGCACTCCTCACCAGTAAATTACAAAAGGGAACATACCGCTCGTATTAAAAGTAGGGTGTGAGGTGAAACTGCTTTCTCGGTTTCACCCAGCGCGGAGCCCCCTCGGCCCGGGGCTCTGCCCTCTGAGCCAGACCGACGAGGTCTGGGGAAGAACGTCAGCTCCATTCAACTCCCAGCGACAGGATTTTTAGTGACAGCTTTGAAAGTACTTTTTAAATGAATTTTTTTTGTGAAGAGGAGACAATGTCACTGTGAGAAAGTTCCGCTCTATCCCAATTATTTGCATATATTCACAAGTACTCCCCACGCAGGCACAAAAATACGTACTTAATAATGAGTGGCTTCAGGCCCACAGAATCAGTCCTGTAAATATGTCCTGAGGCACAAAAATAAGTTACAAAAATATGAAAAATTATTTTATTGCATATATGCATTCACTCTTCATCTGTTGTAGAAAGACACTTTTGAACTACTAAATGCTATTAGAATTTTTAGGAAAAAAAAATCCTGCCAAATGTATTTATTTATTTTAACTAGAAATTATTCAGAAGGACCAGAAGTATGAGCAGCTGGTAAACTTCTCTTGATTATTTTCCCTTGCATTTCTAATAATGAACTCAAATGAGTTTAGCACCTTAAAAATACTCTGCTTAAACAGACTATGCGTAGGCAAATTTAGAACTGTACAGAAGTCCTGGAACACAGAAGTAATGATGGGAAAAAAAAAAAGAGAAATGAGAGGTAAAGAGAAATAATAATGGGGAGAATAAAAAGCCATTTAAGGGACACACACAGTGAGTCAACAACGAGAGGTCCCCGCAGTAGAGTGTTTTGCAGCCTTGTAGGGACGTGTTGAAGAGCGAGCGGTTTGTCGTGCCAGTAAGTTGGGGGGTCCCTGAGCTGAGGAGGTGGCAGGGTGGGAGGGATGGGGCTGGGGCAGCAGCGCCTGAGGGGGGCAAGAGGAGAGGGTGCCTCTGGGGGGGGGGGGGGG
>JAVJGH010000022.1:2166193-2176632 GCA_035590175.1 Aviceda leuphotes | reverse complement strand
TGCTGTTCAGTGTTACTTTCAAGTGATATTAACAGGGATGATATTAATCTGAATATATTCCCAAAGTGATCCTTGGAGCAAAATTTGTTGAATGAGTGTTATTTACAAATTCACCCCAACATACAAAAGAAATTCAATTCTTTTTTCAAAGCAGAGTGATAAAAGGATTCTGGTGACTGGATCAGCCTTGCGAAACAGAGCGAGGCTGGAAGTGCAGGACAACCGCAGCAACTACAAAATTGAAAAAGGGGGTGGGGAGGAAGAGAAAAAAAGAAATACAGTATCTAGGACGTTTCTGTAATTAAAACCAGATTAAATATTTGTGCTTCGCAAATGATACAAATTGATATAGTTTTAAAAAGTCATTACTGGTACTCCACTATGGGAGTTCAATATATTTTCTGCCTTAGGGCTCTGTTCAGCAGAGATGTTAAGCAGGGCTTCAGTGTGCAGGAGCCTGCTGAATACAGTGAAACGGGCTGCTTCATCTTGTCATCCTATTCAGCAGAAATTTTACTGTCCTGTGAAATGTTCCTCAGTACTGCTGGGGACTTTTGCACGGAGCCAGAGAGAGGTGAAGCCTTCATTGTAATACTCCTCTTGCTCCCTGCTGGGTCGCTGTCTGTTCATTGCACTACAAAGCCCTGTTGCATTCTGCCACAGAAATTAATTTAATATTTTTACCTGAAGTAAAAGTTGCATTGGCTTAAATCACTGCCAGCCCATGGGGGAACAAAACCTTGGGAATACGTTTTCAGGCACTTTGAGAGCAAAATGTGGCATCAGGCAGCTGAGTCAAGTAGGATGGAGCCAAGGTGGCAGGTGTCAGTGCTTTTTCTACGCTGACCATGAGAAGACGACAGAGATCGGAAAGCTTGTGGCCTCTGCCAGAGCCAGGCCTGGTGTCTAGGGTATTAGGACAAACACAAAAATTCTGCCATGACAGATGACTTGTTTGGTAGAGTGCAAACATTAGCGGCACTGGTATCTCTTCCAGAACAGTATGGTTGAAGTGTGAGTAGGCTTGGGCTGATAGCTGGTTATTCTTTCCTATCTTTTCCTACTAGGAAGCTTAAATAAATGATTTTCCAAACTGCCCAAGAGATTTAAATTCGTAACGCTTTTCGGAAAGAGGCTTCTAAATCTCTTTGGCAGCCTGGGAAACCTAAGGCTTAGAGTGAAATGGTTTTCGCATTACTGTGATTTTCAGCCAGGTTTATGTCTCAAGCTGCCCAAGTTTTCCCATGTGCTACTGGGAGCCGAACCTGTTCAGAAAGCATTTTGTAGAAACAGTTGGCTCATTACCTCCTGCCTGAAAAGGAGGTCAAGGCACGTTCTGGAGAGCGATGCTGGAAGGTACGGGCTGCTCGTTCCTGAGGAAGGAGACAGAGCAACTAAAAGAGAGGAGAGAACTTGCTAAGAGCTTCAATATTGTGTTGAATTCTTCATTAATATGAAATGTTTGGGAGTAGGTGATACTCAGCAGAGGTACGATTCTTTTCTCAAAGGAGATCCAATCTCAATGACTCAATGGGACTCAAGCGTGAATGCACACACCCTGAAAGGGATGGAGCATTGTAAGTCCAAGTAACTAAGTCACTTGGAGGATGTAAGTTTATTTTCTAAACCTTTTACACTTTGACACAATGTTATGCTTTACTAGCTGTATGCCCCAGTTTTTATCCTTCTAGCCTAAATTAAAAAAAAAAAAAAAAGCTAGTGAATTTAGCTGCTCTTTGTTTTCAGGTGTATAACTGGATACATCTCAAAGTGTCTTGATTCTCCAGGAAAAAAAAGATAGCACCCTTTCCAACATGAGAAGAGAAACACCCGGAATTTGCTGATCAAATTTTAAAATATTCCTTGAGCCTCATGGTTATGGGAGGGGTTTTCAGAAGTGCTCAGCATTATTATACCTCATTTGAATTTTACTCTTCACTTCAAAGTTAGTGATGTTAGCCCAGTATGAGAGCTTTTGAAAATCACACTGCATTCATTTAAATCTCACAGGCGGCGATTATACCGCGCTGACACCGCAGGTGTAAATCAGGGGTGTGTTACACTCTCAGGACTTGCTTCAGCAGTTCAGCCCAGGCACATCTCCTCGGAGTAAGGTGCTAGATGTTCTTTCTGCACTGGCTGTGCCACACAATTCCTTGACATAGTAGGAGCCTTTTCCAGAAAGAACATTTTCTTGAGCAGCTTGTCCCAAATGTTCAGGACTATGTGGTCCTTACCTACCTTTCCGTACAGGCTGCTCTGTAATATGGGGACAGTACTAGAGCTTGGCTTTTTGCAGTATAACGCTTTGTATGGTCATTTACGTGGATGTAAAAGTCTATTTAGAGAGACTCAAAATGTTCTTTCGAAACAAAAAGAATCAACTGAGAAGAAAACTCTTCGTTTTAACTCTTTTTAGGGAAAATGAACACAAAAATCCCTTATAGGAAATCAGGCTTCTAAAAAGCAGCTCATTTACTTTACCAGGCACTGTAGAGTATGTGATATGTGAGAAGCAGCATACAAAAACTAAGGTTGGTATTTAGAATAAAAATAAATTAGGTGAAGAATGGGGCTGACTCTGCCTCTTTGCCCCCAAATAATGTGTGTGTACCTAGCTTGTGATTTTGGAGGGATGAGTAACAGAACTTAAGTCAATTCTTCATGATCGCTCCTGACAGAGAGAAATGTATTGTTTATCCCTTTTACCTGAAGTTCTATGTTGTGCTTACTGGTGCAGCTGTTTTTCATAAAAACAGCATGGGGGCAGTGCTGTTGAGACTTGCAAATGTGCCAAAAGTTTTGATTTTAATAGATTATTTTTTTTTTCTCGCATCGGAATGTCTGCGTTTTTCACAGGTCCTTTTACCTGTGGGTATGACAGCACAGGGAGGGACTTTCCAAGGACTGAAATGAAAGCAAAAGCCCAGCTGATGATTCACAGTCATGTAACCCACTGGTAGTTTGTCAAATGCATAAAAATACTGGTGGCATTTTGCATTGAAAGGGCCAAATCTTTTCTGCAGATGTAATCAGGCATTTTCCATTGAAGGCAGTAAGAGTTGTCTGCACACAGAATAGATTTTCATCCTGTCTTGAGATTCAGAGTCTGCTTGGTAGGTCTGATCCTGGGATTCAGATAGGAGGCTAAAATGAGAGAGCTGGGAAAAATTGGGGGAAATATGAGAAAGAGAGATGGAAGGACAGGATGAAAGGCAGAACAGGAAAGCAGTTATACCACAAAGGGAGAACAAGGGAGATTGTTATAACTGGAGAAATGCTTAGAGCTGATAAAGGAAAGGAAACCATTTAATTGCAAAGATGAAGAACTCCTACCTCAAGGGAAAAGCCCGATTTTAAGGGTACACAGGCACCTAGCACCTTCTGAAATCAAACAAATTGGTGCCTTGCAGGACGAGTCGGATTTCTAAAGGTGCTTGCGATCCAAGTCAGAGGTGTAAACACCTTTACAAACCTGGTCTTCTGGGCCCTCAAACCTTCAGTGTTGAGGAAATCTGTGTTCCAGAACTGGGATGCAGCTGACATGAATGAACGTAGCATGACAGAAGAATCCCACAAGCCAAATTCTGAATGGCTCGCTAGAACAAGGAGAAGGAAATTTGCCCTTATAATGGTAGGTCAAAGACTGCAGAAAAGCCTCGAGACATTCCGTTGTGAATGCCAGCTTTGTAGAAGTAACTTCTAGAGACTGGCCAAAGTGAGTATTCTCTTTTGGTTGCACTCTAAAAAAGTTGCATATCTGCTTTTAGATTATGACTATACCCTAGAAAAATATCCTGTCTTCTGTTACATTGATACTGTAGCTTCTACGGTTTTTGATGTGATCTTCCTCTCACAAAGCAAGCCAGGAGAGTGTGTTTATATCTGCTAGTCTCTAGAGTCTTCGAGTTAGAAAGGATCTTGTGCTTGTCCTGACTGATACTAAGAGTATTTCTGAGAAGTCAGTATGCGTAAATTATTTCTGTGGATGTAGAAAAAGTAAAGCAAGAAGAAAAACACGTTCAGAAAAATCTTGATACTTCTTTAAAGATTAGGAGTATTTTAGACTTCTTTCAAGTTGTGTTTTATATTTGGAATTATTACAAAGAAAAACTATCTGTTCTCTTTCTTTTACGCCCCCAGGTGAAGGTGACTGTAAGTCTAAAAATCCTGGTAACTGGGATGTGGTCATAGGGAATAACTTTTTTCTCCTTTTGCTATTCAAGCCATCAATGGGAAGTTTGGGTTTATGATGGTTTAACAACAGAAGCAACAGGTTGCAAGACATAAGGTTAATACCCATTGTAATTGGGTAACTGGGAAGAAGAGTCGTGTGTGAAATGTAAGACAGGACAGTTGAGTTTCAACAGGATGAATCCTGTGAGGAAGAAGGAGAGCTGGTAGTAGATGCCATTTAGGGTATCCTAATATGATGCAACAGCTGTATTGTCAGATGGATAATAGTATACTGGTCCAGAAAAGGTCTTAAGAGGTCATCTTGCCTCTCCCATTCCTCCAAGAGAATATAAAACAATGCTCCTTTTCTGGAGGTTGTTTGTTTCACCTCTTCTTAGAGATCTCCAATACCAGTGATTCCAGCATCTCCAAAGGGAATGATGTGCACCATCATTACCTACTTTTGCCTTTAGATATGGTTTTTGTAATGTTTAATCTGAGTCTTCCTCTCTGCGATGTAAATCTAACCCTTCCTGTTCTCTCCCCCTGGATGAAAAGAACCAGTTATTCCCTTTCTCTTTTTATACATCTGAAGACTGTTAATATGTCTCTCCTCAGTCCTCCTGGTAGCCTAAGTAACTCTAAGCCTTTAACTAATTCTTTCTTTGCAGATAAAACATTCTCCAGACCTCTGACTGCTCTTACTAATGTCCTCTGCTTTCTCTCCCACTCAGCCACATGTTTCTTGAAGTGTGGTACTCGGAATCGGACCTCGTTCCAAAGTCCAGCTGAGACTTTGCCAGTGCTGAATAGAGCAGAAGGACCATTTCATGTATCTTAATGACTTCACTCCTGTTTACGCATCTCAGCCCTTTTTGCAACAGCCTGACATTTCTGACTCTCATTCAGCTTGTGATCCGTCATAAACTCAAATCCTTTTCCTGCAGAACCACTATCTAAGCAGTTAGTTCCTATCTCTGTATTTGCGAAGTTGATTATATCTGCATAAATTTAATCTCTAACCCTTGTTCGTATCGAACCGCAGATTACTTTTTCAGACCACTTCTCCAATTTGTCACAATAATTTTGAACTCTCATCCTATACTTTACCACATGTATTGCCCTCCTAACTTCAGATTACCTCCAAATGTAACACTTTCCATTACATCACAAAGTTCATAAATGACAGTATTACATACTCATAATCAACAGTGTGAGAAATCTGGTAAGATGCTGATTTGCTGCTTTTCTTCCATTCTACTTTAGAGAAATATATGTTATTTGGAGTCAAAGATTTTTTTGGCAGGAGATAGAGAAGGGAGTAGGTGAAATGATTTGCCTGTATTGCCAGATCACCAGATGTCAGACCGCCATTGGAGACATGCTGAAGTATCTTAAATGTTTGCCTCATCTGCAGGTACCTGATGCTGCCACACCAGTATACTTCCAGAACAATCTGAGGGAGCAGGATCAGGTTGGATAAAGTATGTGAGTTGAGCAGCAGCTAGAGGGAATTGAAAGCGTGCTGAAAAAAACCAAAGACAAGAGCAGGACGAGGAAGAAAGTTGCACGCAAGGAATAGCTTGAAGAATTCCAGTTAAGGGGGGGTTGCCAAAGTTCAGCAGAGGTCTTTATCATGGTTGGTGTAGGGTAAGCTCTTTTTTCCCCCCCACTGAATCTCCAAAGGAATGGAAAGGCAGTCTGATGTTGTTGTCTAACAACGTGGCATTAACAGTTGGGGTTCTCTCAGCTTTCAAATGCACGATGCAGAAACAATCGAAGGAGAGCAAGTTCTGCTCCCGTGACCCTGATTTTACTCAAGCAAAGGAAGGGAAAGGACACAGTTCCTCTTGGAACTGCATGGAAGGGCTAACTTATGAACCTGTGAAGAGTGAAAGATTTGCAGTTCTGGCGAAGGAATTGTGGGGATATGGGCACTCCAGGTAATGAGAGAGTGAGGATGACGAAGACTTAGAAATGAACCCAGAGGATCAGATCTTTAGACAAATGTTGCAGCCTCCTGCATATCTTAGACATCAGTGTTTCACTGTTCTTCATATCCCTTCCTTCTGATAATGACAGGGAATTAATGAATGTCCTGATTCATTTTGCCTCTCCCAAAGGTTCTTCCACCAAAGCCAAGAGCTGGCTAGATCTCTCAATCTCACTGAGACAACCATTGTCTCTAGTGCCCAGTTAAGCTGGCTTTGGGAAGAGGAAAAAGTTACTTCCATAAAATAATTCCTGTTCTCTAAAGCATCTTCTCAGTTAAGCTGGAAAGACAATCTTAAAAGGGGAAGGAACATATTGGAGGATGGAGGTATCCAGAAAACGCAGGGCAAACTACGTATCTTGGGTAGATCAGCTAAACTTAAGCCTCTCAATGTGGCTTCAAGCTCTGCTCCTGCTTTTTCTTACCTGGCTGGTTCCTAAGTTTTATTACCACTGACTGTTCCCACTTGCAGAAAGAGCCCTTGCTCTTGCAGGAAAGTTGATAGTGCCTTGTACAAAAATGAACCCGCGTGGTACGTTGCCATTCTCTTCAGGTACTTTCCCAGGGCAGCCTGTGTTGAGCAGCTGCTCCCTTCTTGTTCAGCTGCCTATGATCTTATTATCTTCAGACACTTTTCCTTGCCACTTTGGCAGAGGAATTTGAAGTGCATGGAATTTGCAATAAAGCCATTGATTGTCTTCACAAATCACTGTCCAGTACTTTATTCCTCCCCATCTTTGTAGCACTCTTTGTAGGAAAGAGAGGGAGCATATTACACAAGGGTATGTGGAGATGTGGATTTTCCAAGTTAATTGTAATAGAAATATGGCATTGCCAGAAGCAATTAAGTGCCTTGCTCTCCTTTGTAGCTTTGTGAGTCTTCTCCTGAACCAGTAACAGTATCTGATAACTCGCTCCCAGGTGTTGGATTCCTGGCTACCTGTAATTAGACGCATTAGAAGAAAGAACTTTTGGGTGTCTTGTGTTCTTGATACAATGATTGGTCCCGAGTCTCTATATGCAGGGAATATTGTTACAAAAAGTGTTATGTATTGGTCTTCTAGTCGTACTGTATTGTGCATTTTTAGGTAATCCTATAAGGTAGGTCAATCTGTCAATTCATTTCTGCAATAACTTTTTGCAGGAAAAGGGTCTGATTTAGAAACGCTTGTGCATATAAGTATCTTTATCACCAAGGACTAGCAAACTGATTCGCATGCATAAAGCTTTTCATGAGCGGAAGTTTTTGTAAAATTGGCCTCTTGGTCCCTATTCATTCAAACAATGTCATATGGAAACCAACAAAACTTTTGGCAACAGAGAGTTTATGTTTACATTTCACTGTAGAACACACACCTCTTCTCCAGGGCTGTAGAATATTTTTTACGTAAAAGTCCCCACCCAGGCTCTGAAGGTGATCTCTACTGTGAGGAGAAAGGAGGGGTACAGTTTCTTCTGGAGGACTTCTGAAGTCCCACAACTTTGAAGAGCAAGGATAATCTTTCCAGGGGTAAATGAAAAATGCGTTTAACCACATGACACGTCACGCTTCATATAACATGACTTTTTTTTGGGTTAGCACCGACCATAAATTTCCATGATTAAGCAGCCCCCTCTGCAGTGCTGCCAGCCGTTCTACTTGGTCTCCCGTTCCCTTTGCATCTTCCAGCTAAAGTGTTAAATGTCCCTTACGCAGACGAATAGCTGGAAGGGAAGCTCACTGAGCTCTCATGTCCCTCCAGCAAGCAGGATGACTTTTGCCACCGTCATCTCCAAGTAAATTGCATAAAGCTGTTAACATTTTTATAGGTGACTGCATAATGTTATTGCGTAAATGTATTTGACAGATTAATGTATTTTACACAACTTCCCTAGAAAACAATATAAGCAGTATCAATAATGAAAAGCAATATACTTCATTATGTTTCATAATTTATAATTTATGTTTCTATTAAAATTTGTGACCCATCGTAGCATTGTAGATATACACACCAATTTTTGAATGGCAGGCAGGTTGAAACAAATTTTGAAACTTTTCCCGTTGGCATCTCACTGATGTGGGAAGGACAACACAATAACCCTCGCCCCTTGCAGGTGATGTCATAAAATTGTACACTTCACGAAACTGTACACTTCTTTGCAAGAAGTTAGGCTAACAGTAATTGCTGTTTTTATTCTGATGAACAAGTGACTGTTTTATAATGTTGACAAAAAGTCTCTTTGCTCAACCAATGAAATATGCATTAAAACAAATCAACTAGCATAATATCAGTGAATTAACAACTAATACATAAAGAAATCATACTTGACTAGTCGGTTTTAGTTGATGGCCTGATTCTGAACTCAGAGAGGTTTTGCACCGAGATATTCAGAGGTTACAAAGGTAACATTCCCAATTTACAAAATCCTTCAGGCTTCCCTTTTTCAAAAGTTAGTTCAGATGCTTCATTATCTTGTTTAGAGCCACTTTAAATTTCTGAATAACTGCTTAGAAACCTAGTCTACTCGCACACCTGACTTCAGGTGTCAGGTCTTATCAGGTATTTCGGTACCTTGCAAAGCCCTACCTTTGCTGGGTCTAGCACTCCAAAATACCTTTGTAGAGAGTGCATGAGAAGTTACACTGGTTCTACATTGAAACATTTTCGTATTCATCAGAACCTGCAGCATTGACCTATTTGTCTTTACAAATGTGAGTAGAGTTTAGATTTTAAAATTCCCCCATACAGCTAAGCCATTTTATTGATTGAGAATTAAATACCCCCTCTGATATTTTCAATCCAGACACCAAGTACACTACGGAAAACAAACTTAGACATTATCTCCAGAAAACAGTGACACTAGCTTCTTGATTTTACTTGTCCAAGCCGTGGGCAGACACTAAACAAATGCTGTAAATGTAGTCCGTTACTGTAACGAACGTTGCTAACTTGAATAAGGCTCTTCTAAAGGAATTTCTTTAGTTGTAAGGTTAATAGAAATTTTCAATTTTGGCAGGCTGAGAATATTTCACCATGAATCTTCATACGATTTTAGTGTAAGAAGTTGTGTTGTGTTTGGACAGAATATATTTGAGAAGTTTAATGAAAACTGGATATATTGTTTTGGACTCCCAGCATGTTATATCTCAGAACAGTTTTAATTACAGTACAGTTTATTTGAGTTGGTTTTGGTGTACATTGGTGTCTTTAATTAGTTTTGAGTTTAATTTAATTAGTTATTAAAATTGGCATCCAAGCACATCTGGAGCACAGCGGTGTTTTAAATACTGACTAATCATTTAGGGTGAGTTTCAACTTAACGTTTTAGTGCAGTTTAAATAAAATATCAGTGTTCAATCATTGCAGGAATGGGAGTATGTATGCACCAAGGTTCTTGTTCCTAGCACTCCATCAGCTAACTGCTTGTTAAAACGTGCCCTAAATTTTGACTGTCATCAATAAAATTATTCTGAGCATTATTTTTGGCTTCCAACCCCGCTCCGGCGATGCGTCAAGACGACAGTAAATCTAACTACACTGCGTCGAAAATACCACAGCTACATAGCAAAGCTGACTTCATATAAATTAGTGCTGCCGGTTTAAACGTGTTCGAAAAAAACCGACAGCAAGCTTGATGCTGGATCAGGTAGTGTCTGTCCGTAGGACCTGAAGTCAGGTCACAAGTTGGTGGAACAAAAGTGAGATAAAGGTGATGCGTTTCTGTCCACACCTGATCTGGACCACACCTGTGGCGCAGGGTGGCCCGGCGGCACGGGTGTCTGTCACCGACAGCCAAGGAACTGTGGCTTCGCCTGGTTGAACTGGAGTACCCACTTAAGCCAAGCCTTCTGGGCCGGTCTAAAGTCTTGCTGCTGTTATTTAGTCGTGAAACCGAGGCCGTGGTTCCGCGTTGCTGTCCCTCGGCGGCAGGTTGGTTTGACCAGGTTGGGTGATGGAGGATCCCACCCTCCCTTATCCCTTTCCCCCTCAGCTGCTGCAACTCGCCCTTTGGGTGCTGCGCGCTCAGCTTGTCGCAGACCGGAGAACAGCTCGCCTGCCAGAAAACTTGAGCCCCTCTAAAAATACTTTGCTTCTTAACGTGGCTCAGGTTCGACGTCGCGTTTTGGGGTGGGAGAACGCTGGGCTGGGCGCAACCCCGGTGTACGGCAGCTGCTTCTGGTGAGCAGCGGGCAGCCGAGGACGGGCTGTGCGGGAAACAACTTAAACTGGATCCGTTCCGAGGGGGGAGTTACCCCCCCGAGGCCGAGGCCGCCTGTTGCCTCCAGTCC
>JAVJGH010000022.1:2132108-2154430 GCA_035590175.1 Aviceda leuphotes | reverse complement strand
GTTGCACACAGTAATTTATTTCTCGCCCCCCCCCCCTTTTTTTTTTTCCCCTTTTTTTTCCCTACTTCTCTGTGGTGACTCAACTGGAATGTGCAGAGTAGCTTTTCTAACACTGATAGCTCACTCGAAATCCCTGATTGGTTCATTTGTATCTGTTCTGTTTTGTTAGTTGATGAAAAAGGCATTTAGTATGGTAAATGCATAGTGATTTTGCTTGCTCTTAGAAATTCAGATATGACTGTTTTGAATAGGCATGGATTTAAATTAAAAACAACCCAAGCTTCTTTCAATGCACTTTTTTCCTTGTATGTGTTCCACTCGGCGCTAGTCCTCGTTGCGCACACAGACGAGTTTCCAGATTTGTGGGTTATTCACTCTCCACTGTTACAGGGGGTTGTTTTAATCTATTGTCTTTCACTCCTCTAAAACTAATTAGAATATAGCAGTGACAGGAACATTTGCAATCTTTTTTCTTTCTTCTTAGACAAAACCTGGCACTTAAACCGCAAATGTATAAAAAAGTAACTGCTGTTTTAAAAACGATTGAAATACTGCCCTACTGTCACTCCTTCAAATGACCTATAGTGCTTATCTTTGTTGAAAGAAATACTTTTTGTTCTCTCCATTACTAATTGCAGACCAAGTTCCGCTTGTGTGTTTTGAGTGAAAAAGTCTGTGAGTAGCTTTTTTCAATAGGGTCTGTTGAAGAACGCGGTGCTACTGAAGATGGGTATGAGCAATAGAATCTAGACTTCATTGTTTTTTTCTCATAAATTAAAGGGAAAGCATGCCTTTTATGAGCAAACTGAATACTCTTCAGCTCAATTTACATTTTCTGCTGGCTAGGCAGGTGTAAATCCAGAAATATATTTCCCTGGAGTTCACTGGAGTTATCCAGAGTTTGCACTGGTGTGATAAAAATCAGAATCTGGCCGGATGGAGAAGAGCAGGTGAGAAGAGGAGAGGGCGGATGAAGGCAGTCCGGCGCGTTAGGAGAACCCACAGAGGATGGAGACTGTTGTCTTAGAGATCCTGCTCTTGGGGTGGTTTCATTAAACTTCTGTTAAGAGCTAGTATGTTAGGGGTTGTTATTAAAAAGACAAACCCCATCCATTTCGTGAAGTCCATTGGTATTTGTAAGTAGACAGGAGGTGGGTTTTGAAAGGGATGGAACTGTTTCTTTGCTTAGCAGTAGTTAAATGTAAATGTATTTCCGTTAACTGGCAAACTAAGTTTCTTGAGTCCTTAGTTCAAAACAGAAGTTTCTTTTCATTCCAAAATATGGATGGATGGATGGATGAATTTGACTCCAATTTTCTGTTTTCAGTATGTCAGGTGACAGTCTGCCTGTTGTCCCCTTTGGTTCTACAGTATCTCAGTTTTATTAGGAGCATAAAAGAAGTGCTTTGAACTTTAAAAACAGAAAGTGTGCCACAAATGGAGGAGTAAAAGACAGAGTCCCCCACCTACCTTTAAAATGCTGCGATATTAGGCCCAAACCAGAAGAATGTCCTCTGAAGCCAAAAGCGATTAAGTTGCCATATGATTAACTTACTTTTTTCTTTTGCAATTCAGTCCACTCTTTATTAACTGAAATTGGATTGAAAAAACTCTAAGCTGGGGAACGCATCAGAATCTTGCACAACCGCCAGGATTAATGATGACAGCCTGAACTGTCAAACAAGCTAAATCATGAAATTCGCAATATTGCTAGACAAAGGGGTTATATGTTTTTCTGCAGCTCTATTGCCCATAACAGAAGGGACCAGCAGTTTCTGGTACAATTCATGTCCTGTCACGAGAAAACAATATTTACGCTATGCACGACATTTGAAGACCACGTCTCAGGGTCATTCTTTTTAATGTGGTAGTGCTGGGAATGTTTAAGTGAGGTGTAAAAGCCAGAGTCTTAACCTGTTTAGAAATTTCCTCCACAAATGTTGCAGTAACAGAGAACACAATGAAGAACTTAGTTATTTTCCAAAACATTTAGGAAACAATTAGGAACCTGTGTATCAGGTTGGCCAAAACAAATCAACCAGCTCCATTTGTTCATTTTGCCTTCAAAAAAGAAAGAAAATATTGTTTTTTTTCCAGAAGCACGAACATTTCCAGAAACTTCTTTAACCCTCTGAGCACTAGCACTGCACCTCATTACAGAAGCACTTTTACTAAGGGAAACTTAAAGGAACTTCCACCCCTAGATGAAGCAAAGACTCATTTATAAACAATGAGAGCAGGAACAATAGAGAGCTGAGTGCATTCTGCATGAATAATATAACCGAGGGTTGTGAAAAGCCTATGATTTTCGTATGCCAAACTCAGTGTGGGAGTGCAGCATTCAGCTGATTTTTCGCCACTGGAGATTCATCCCTTCTCCCCCCCGTGCGTATGTGCAAACATACACGCAGAGGACTAGCGCCGGTGATTAAAGAGGGAAGTCAGCAGCGGCTCCTACGCGGTGATGTTGGGACTCGGGTGTAAATTCACAAAACTGGCGGAACTTAGGTTGAAATCTAGGCCAACACTTAGCTTTAATATAGGGCTTAGGTAGGTGGAGGAAAGGCCAAAGACCTGTTAGGAATAGAGTTTGAGCGTCAGTCTGTATTCTTGGCCGTGAGTCTG
Organism: Aviceda leuphotes; assembly: GCA_035590175.1. NCBI lineage: Eukaryota > Metazoa > Chordata > Aves > Accipitriformes > Accipitridae > Aviceda > Aviceda leuphotes. Next base: position 2,151,805 of record JAVJGH010000022.1, on the reverse strand, counting down.
ATTTTGTTTGCATTCGCGAGTTTTTAAGTCAGAGTGCTTACAAGGCCTGCAGTAGGAACTTCTATTTCTGGCGGCTTTAGATCTATCATTTTTATTTTTGAGACTAAATCTGGGTTTAAGCTCTGGATTTCAGGCCTCTTGGTTGAAAAATTTTGGCAATAGTTAGTTATTTTCTCTTTTTTTTCCTGTTGGATTTACTTAATTAAAGTCACTCTCCTAAAAGTGCTGAACTATAAGCTCTAGATCTGGGTCGTTCTTTGTCCTGTGTGCATTCAGTGTTTGGGTTAATAAGATTCCCTTCCAGGACTCCCAGACCATAAGGTAATGCAAACAATGAGTAATAAATTGAAGGCAATAGTAGCTGATATTTTGCCACGCACGGTGGCAGAATAAACTTTCCCCCAAACTCATCTTTGAGTGTCTGTGCCAAATATGTAACAAATATAGAGCAAGTAAGCTGGAATTTTCCTGGCTTAGGCTGGATGAAGTGGTCCGCTCCACCTACTGTTACGGATTTGCTATCCTATAAAGATGTTTACAGTTTTATAGAAAATAATATATATAGTTATTTCCTTAAAGTTGATTTGGTTTGGGATTTTTTTTGTTTGTTTGGGGTTTTTTTTTGTTTGTTTGGTTGGTTGGTTTGGTTGGTTGGTTTGGGGGTTTTGTTGTTGTTTGGTTTTGGTGGTGGTGTTTGTTTTTTTCCAGTTCAGTCCCTGGTTACTTTTTGAAATTTTCACCCTGGTTACTTTTTGAAATTTTCACCTATTAAACTGAATGCTGTCAAATGGTAATGATGGATTTTTTGTAAGATGATCCAATGTCCAGAAACCTGGACTAAAATCCACTAATGTATTTGCTGAAGATCTTTCTACTCTATGGCACCTTTTAGTTCTCCACCTTTAGTGTAGCTGGGCACAGTGGTGAGCAAAAGCTTTGTCCATAATTACAATTTCTGATAGTCTTCCATTTTGCTTCACCATTTAAAAAAAGAATAAAAGAAGGAAAAGGCATGACATCTAGTTTTGTTGGGTTCAGTTGAGCTGTGACTGTTGATACTTCCCGAGCATCTGGGACAGGTGGACATAACTCCTCTCACCATCCCCAAACTACTCTCTCTACAAAAAAAAAGATCCTACGTTGACCAAACGCTGATACAATGTGTGACTTGATCCCTCAGATTCTTAGTCTTTCTTTAGGCTAGTTTCAAATGAAGCCACTGATGGTCTTTCTCTAAAGACTGTGGCTAACCCTTCAGATTTTGGTGTCACTTGCTGTTATTTCCTTAAAAAATAGCTTTTAAAATGCTATTCTTCCAGAACAAAGTCCAAATAATAACTAGCTGAAAATTACTACGTATTTACTTAACAATTCACTATTGCCTGAAAAAGATCTTTTGATCATCACATACTTACGTATTCATCAGCTAGGCTGTTGTAACCTATCATGTAAATACATAAAGCTTTTGAAATGCATAGTTCAGACCAGGCACATACATGACCTGAGGTTTATTAAGATGCAGATTCTTGACACGACTGAGCTCTTATAGTCTGTTGGGTTGTGATCCACTGAAAGAATTTTACCTTCCCTGGTTAAGGATCCACTAGGTAGGAACAGTTCCTCCAAAACCATTACATTATTTTCAGCTTAGAAAGGCTTGAAATTAGCATTAACGAAGTACTGGACTTCTGTGGGAATTTGGTTTGATATGCTGAATGTGCAAGGAATCAATCTTAAACAAAAATTATTTGGTTGCTTTACAATCCCATCCAACGTTATTCTGAGACAACTGTCTGCTGTCTAGACTAAGAGCATCCAAAATGTTTTTTAGTGGAAATGACTTAGAAGGAGAAGCAGACACAGAGATTTACGTTTCAAGGGCCAAATTTTGCCAAACTCAAATACTTTGGCACAAGTGTCCTTCATATTTTAAGGTGAAAAAATCCCCTCCTCCTGGGAGAAGACATTTCCAGACTGTATGGACATCAAAACACCCAAAGAGCATGAGAAACAGGAGTAAGACATGATATCTGGAACAAAGGCAGTAAAGTTGAAGCTTACGGGTTCTTTGTGAACACAACAGAGAGGCCCCAGTATTGGGACAGGAAATCAAGAGGGATAGGTAAATGTTTGAGATGGGAAGGTGATTGTCTTTCCCAGTTCCCGGCAAAGGGGAGGCTGAAAAGTTTTTGTGGAGGAACTACTAGCAGGCTGTGCGTAGCCATAGCTGGCAGAGGTCTGAGCAGTTTCCTCTTCCCACACTTCCTCCTTTCCCAGAAGAAGTAGAAGCTAACATCTCAAGGCTAATTAGCTAATGATGATAGGCAGAAATTCTGTTTTGCAAGTTTGGTGTTAGATGGGGAGGACTGATGCTCCTATGCACGGTTTTCAGTCTTAATGTGTCAGTTTGCATGACGTCGAGCCATTCTTGTGTGGAACAAACTTTTGCTGAGTGTGTAGCCAGGAAATGTGTGGGGAGTTGAGTTTTAGTGTGACTCAAACCAGTAGTGGCTGGAATTGTCAAAATGCTGTGCATTTTTATTTCTTAAGGCTAATATACTCCATCTTTTTTTAATTACCAGCTATAACTGGAGGTGAGATTGATTTTTCTCTACTGGAGTGTCATTACTAGCCTTTCTATATTCAGATGTCCATGTTAAAATGTTTGATTAACCCTCTAGTTAAGTTACGATGTCTCTGCTCAGCGTAGTAATTTAAAGCTAAATCATTTCATTTGCACTTACTCTTAACTCCCAGAATGGATGAGTCAGTTTTCTTACCTTACCTGGGTACCAAGAGGTTTTATAAAGCTGATCTAGCAAAATGCATGAGGGACCCCCTCTTTCTTTTTGCTTAGGTAGATACACCTTCCTCAGCTTTCACTGGGCAAGTAAGACAATACTTCAGTGTTGTCTGAGAGGTGTTCACATGTTCTGTTCACACTTGCCATGACTAAGATGATCTGTTTCTAATGTGGATGTTTATAATGCCCTCCGAGTAGTTGAAAGTAACTGTACAGCGAAAACTGAACTCCACTAGTCACTGGTAGTCGGATGGGCTCCCGGCTGGCTTCCCGTCCTTACTGCACGGCCTCGGCTCCTTCAGCCTGAAGGGTTTTTAGGTTGACACACAAACCCATACTTTCTTGCTACGAGATACCCTTTTCTTTAGTCTCTTGGCATTCGTAGGAAGGTGATGGCTACGCTCACGTCAGCGAGTAGTGCAGGGCAATGGGAGGAGACCTGAGGGCAGCGCAGTTGGTGCTGAGGACCTGTTGGTGCTGAGGGTGCTGTACACGTCCTGAGGGCTGAGACGAGCCCGGCCGGGCACTCGGCGTTACTGCCTGGAACATGTTAACTGTGCTCGGGAAGCGTACTCTTCTGTTGAGTTCAATCCAAAAGGAATCCACTTGGTCTGCTCCACGATGACTTTGTAACGTGAACCAAAGTACAAGATCTGCTTTGAGCAGATCACTGGGTGATTCGCTTCAGAGGGAGCTCTTGATTTGGAAGTGGTAATTAATGTGGATTTACCTGATATGTATTCCTTGCTGATGGGTTCCTCCGACACTTGACACAGCACTACTCAACTGCAGCCCTTCTGTCTTCATATTGATGTCACGGGCCGTGAATGGAGAGGAGGGAGGAAGAGAGGTGACCTCCTCGTGTATCAGCTGTACTCCTCCGTTCTGCGTGCCAGGGGGACGGCGAAGGAGGAACCAACTGCTGTTCTCTCTTCCCACGCTATTTTGAGGGCCAGAGGTGGTTTACATCCCTGAGCCCTGGACCATTTCAGGTCTAATGGAATTCTGGAATCCTATTTAAAGCTTTTATTTTTTTATTTCAGATGTAAGACCTATACCTCACTATGGCTGGGAACAGTGTCCCTCAAGGAGAAATGTCTCTTCCATGGCATAGCAGTATTTTGGATTGCAGTCTGAAACCAATTCATCTATGTTAACAGAAGTTAGTGTCCATCAGTTTTGTTACCTTGCTTGGATATAACGTTAGAGGGGCACTTTGGAACTCCTTATATTTCTTGAAGAAGATGTCACCAATTCACTTTTTCAGTAGGAAACATTTCCTTTCTTTTCAGATTCCTAACGTTTGTAGCATTATCCAGTACATGAGACCCAGAAAAATCAATGGGATTCATAAACACAGTTGAAACTTACTTGGCTTAGTTTACTCTTAACATTTTGCTCACTATAAAAAAGTAAGCAAACATAATTGGAAGAAAACATACTAGTGCCATTCTTTAATGTTAAATAATATTGGCTGTTATAAAACAAGGGAACAAATGAGTAGTCTTCCAATATTCCTTTTTTTAAAAATTAGCATTCTTTCACCCCAAATTTTACCACTGCAGACCTTCAGTGCTACTAGGAGCTGTGTAAGCAGTGCGGTAGGGCATCAAAATGCCAGTGGTGCTTCCCCTTACCATACTGGGGACTGTGGAGGTTGGGTTAGGTCTCACACTGGCCTAGTGCCACGAGAGTCGTGCCATAACGTCGCTGACCACTTGTTTTTCGGAGCAGGTGCTCGGATACCAGAGGTGTAGTTGACCTTGTACAGTTCTAGCCTGACACACAGTCATGATTTCACGCTGTCAGGATGTTTTTCAGTGGCGTGACACTCCTCCTCCACAGTAATGAGTCTGCATAGAAACACATGACTGCACCACACAATTAAAAGGAGAACTCTATGCTAAGGGATTAGTGTGTGGTGGTGTGCTTGGTGTGTAACAAACGTTTCTTTAAAGCTTGTGAGATACATGGTGTGTAAAGGTAAGTTATACAGTGGTCATCTTACTGCAACTACAGTAGAAATGAAGGTTGAGTCTTGTGTTAGCTTCAAAGAAGTGACAAGAAGAACGAGGTTCTGGAACAACTTTCCAATAGAGAAAGTGGAAGCGAACGACCAGTCTCTTAATATCCAGGGGAATCTGTGACATGGAGAGGTGTTGAGAAGCCTTGGTGGGCTGCAGGGGAAGAAAACACACAGCAGCCGCTTGTTCGTGAGCTGTAATGTTTGGGCCTATTTCTGCAGGATGCAGGCAAATGTTAAGGGATGAGGGGGTAACTCAACATGTTAGCCAATCTCTGTTTACAGCATGGGGGGAGTCAGTTCCAGCTGTCATAAATTTCCTGATGCACAGGTGATTTTGTCATATTAAGAAACTGATTTCAAAATTATTTTCTGTTCTGGTTCTTACAGCGTCAGTCATAGGAGTGTCTTTTATAATAACTTGAATGCAGAGGTTTTTTTAAAACAGACGTCGCTGTCTTAGTTTGTAGGACAGAGTTGGTATTCGCACAGAAAGTCACGATGTTTCTGGCACTTCATTTCTCATTGTGATTTTGGTACCTGGAAGAGCCATGAAACATTTTTGCAGAGTGCGGTGTTGCACTCAAGATACGGGGTGGTAAAAAGTCAGTCCGAGACGGAGGTGGCCGTTTAAGTTCTAACACTGGTGTTTCTTTTTTGCTGCCAGGAAGCACCAGAAGATGGCATGGTTTGTACAGATGCATGCTTGAAAGTGCATGAGTGAGCTTGTGAAACTGCTATTAATAATCTTGGGTAGGGTGTTAAACACTGTCATAAAGAAAAGCAGCAACATGCAGTATTTTAATCCTTATTTCTTCTTTCTGCCAGTAAGGGACAGCAGTGAAGTCCAGTCTATTTGCCTCTCCTTTTCTGAGTTTTGATGGCACAGAAAAGGGGAGGGAGAAGTGAAAAGAAAGCAAAAGTGATGTAATCTTGGTGCAACATACACTGAAAGGTCAGCCTGACAAAAAAGCGTATTGATGGTAGCTGGAAAAGACGGCACCTTCTCTCAAGAATTTTGATGTAAATTTTTCTGTACCTTCTCTGTTTCTGGCAGTTCAACCCTGAAAGGCACCGGACTTATCCCATTCGCTTTCCCCTTCTCTCCCCTCAGTTCCCAGAAAAAATGCTGTGAGGAGCACAGGGTATTACGGTAACTATTTCACCATCTTAACTGAAGCGCCAGAGTCTGCTAGCTTTGGACGTTCAGGGTGTAAAAGTTATTTGTTTCATCTTAACAATCCTAATGTTAGGAGAAGGAGGAGTGTATTTTAAATAGCTGTGTTTGTGGGATTCTGCAGTATTAGCAGGCTCTGCGTTGGCCTCCCAGCATTCGTACTGGAGGAGAGGAGGAGGCTTCCACACCTCATGCTGCTCCTTTCCATGCGCAGGGGTCCTGGCTGCCACCCAAGGAGGGGGAGAACCGGTGGAGCTTTGGCTCCCTGAGTCACCAGGGCCTGACCAGTGCACGGTATAATCTGCTTTTTACAAATAAAGACAGAAGTGTATTTGTTTTCTCCCATGGGAGGAAGAGGAGGACATGAGAAGAGCTGTGTGTGATGTGAAGGGACAAGATGCTGTTAATTTCACTTTAATGAACTGAGCCAGCAGATAAACACTTAGATTATTTTTTTGTGTGTGTTTGAAAAGCTCAAACCGGGAGGCTACTAAGAGGCAATAATGCATGTGGGGACATTTGAAAGGAAATTTTTATCTTTTGATCCGATATAGAAAGAAGATTGTCTCTTCTTTATTGGACACAAAGTTTGCTTTCACACAGCTGAAACTGGTGAAGGTTTTTACCAGTGTAATGAAAGGGTACTTCAGTGCAGCAGTTTGAGATTAAGGACTAATTGATTAATATTTCTCTAGCCTTCTGAAAGTGTAAAGAACTACAAAAATGTGAAGAATTGTACAAATTCTTAGTTAAAAATTAATTAGTGCAGATATAAAGTTAGACAGGAGAAAAACTGGTTAAAACTATTTCCCATACCATAATTGTTTCAGCATGTGACATGCTGTGGTTAATAACCACTGCACTGTAAAATTCATAGAAGAACTACGTGGTTAAGATTGACAGTACATAGTTGCTTTGCTTTTTTTTTTTTTTTTTTATCATTGGCTATCCAGACACTGGTACTTCCTTTTTAAGGGCAGGTTGAGTTTATCTCTGTGACTTGGTCTTTTATGAATTTTTGAGGCAGAGAGCTTGATATAGAGTCTGATTCTGATGCACACCAGGAGTAACTCTGCAGAAGCTGGTGGAGTGCTCTAATGTTGAAATTGCTTTTAGACTGACCACAGTACTTACAGGGGTACTTGACATTTACTCCTTGCCATCCTGTAGGTTTGTTTCTGTAAAGGGGACATTTGAACGTACAGGGACATCTGGGGGACGGGTCATAGTTTCTGCTGGTTTAAGATTTTCTGAGATTAGTACATTTACACTAGTGGGGCACTTGGCTCCGTATGAGTAACGGTGGGATTTTGACAGAGCTATCAGATAAGTGCACTCAGTTCACTTCATCTCTCAGGTGCGGTCTTTCATTTTCTGTAGTAACTGCTGTATTCCGATGCAGAGATACACATAAGCTCATTTTGTTGCAAAAGTGTATAGTTTGGATTTTCATGCTAAAGCCGGGTGTGTGTTCATTTCACAAATAATCTGTCTGTATGCAGAAGTATCAAGAGGCAGTAATTGTTTTACGTTGTTGACCACAGCCTTTGGGCATTGGATAATTATTTCAAACTTCTTTGGTGTAACTCATCTTAACTGGGATCTCAGACTATCTGTTAAGGATGCTGGAACTCCCTGGTGGTTGGCAGGTTAGAAAAGCTGCCCGCGTATTTTCACAGTCTGAAAGAGCTGAAGGAAGGTCTGCATCAGACTCTTACTTCCTTCTGTTTTTTCTTTTTTTTCTGGCTTTATTGGACTAGTTAGAAGTAAACATTGTGTTGGATCATTCTGGAATTTATATCTGTGCAGTATCATGTGAATCCCTTTGCAGATGGGATGCTTCCAAATGTGAAGACTCTATAGGTGATGTAACAAAAAGTAATTTTCAAACTGCAACTGCACTAACCACAGTGGGGCGAGGAAGCGCGCTGCATGTATAAAGCTAAAATTACCGGATCACAGTCAACCTTGTAAGGAATAGAGGGAGCTGGGGTTTGACTGCAGTTCTGTGCCTGTAGTTGCATTGCCTCTCCAGTATGCTCTTTGGCGTATTCCTTATGGCCTGAGGAGGAGGACCGTCAAGTGCAGCTCTGCTCTGGGAAGCGTCAGCCTGTACACCTAGGCTCTCCTTGCTCCACAGATCTGCTTTTTGCCGTGTAGCTTAATGAAGCAGCGTTGGATTTTCAAAAGCTCTCGACGACGGCCTGTGCTGTCTCTTGCTGAAGTCAAGGGGAGGTTCACTATTGACTCCCGCTGAAGCAGACTAAGTGCTTCCACAGCGGGAGCGCCAGCCGAAACCTCTCTGTAACGACGATCCCGCGCGTACGTTGTCCCAGAAGGGACCGATCCCAGCAGCACCTCTGGGCCCTGTCTCCAGGCCCGTGGTCGGGGAAGTTCCTGACCCCAGTGTCAGCCTTAGTCCAGCAACCCCTGGTGTTTTCTGCTTGGGAAAGGACAACAGGCAGTAGGACTGTTGCTCATTAAACTTCACTGAATTTGTAGGAGCTGCCCAAGGAACGTGTTCAGAAGTGACTTTTTTTTCCCAGTTACCTTTAACTTCTTTACCAGTTACGCTAGTTCTCACTGCCTTCAGTGGGCTACAGATCAGTCTTACTGTCCTTGGCAGCTGAGACAATGTGGGTTTAAAATGGGGAAAATGTTTTTACATTCACTCTTGGAAATCCCCAAACATCTGAAAGGGTTTGGCTCAGATGAAGAAAATGCCCAATGCTAAAGCCAGAGGTCAGGCAGTGACCTGGAAAGTTGCAGATGAGGGTGAAACGCCGCCGCTGCAAAGCAAAGGGAAGCAAAGAGAGGTTTCCTCTGATTGGGAACCTGGAGTCAGAATTAGTTCTGTGAACAGATGTTTCCAAGGCCAAGTTATGCATGCGTGGAAATAGAATTATAATAGGTGTTGTTTTGCTTCTTTAACAGACACCGCAGGAAGCTTTCTGTAATATTGTTGACCTTCAAAATACTCTAGAAACATGGCTCGGTTAAATCAGGCTACCAAAATCGTGTGGGTCTCAACTTGCTGCGAATGTATAGCTGTGGTTCTTCAGGTCTGATGGTCCTATGGCATTTTTGCTCTCTTAAATGTATTCTGTGAGCATAAACACTTTGGTAACTAGGTTTCTGATGGTTTTGTGCCTTATCTTGGTGCTTAAGGAAGAGACAAACTCTGATTCAAGGTTTTGCAGTGACACGGGCATACAAAGGTGTTTTCAAATATGAATTCACTGGTGCCTGTTGAGGGGTGCCTGACCTTCTGTTAGCCCAAATACCGAGCCTCGTGTTTTTATGACGCTTGCTGGTAACTTAGGCTCCTCAGGATGTCTACCCTTCTGTCCAGTTTTGTTGAAATTTCACAATAGGTTCAAAGTAACACACAAAGGTATTGCAATTTTGTAAGTATCACTTCCTTAGGAAATGAGCTCTAAAATGGTTTTAGTAAAATATTTTTGAAACTTTTTTTTTTTAAGCTGTGTTGTATCTAAGAGTTTCATCTGCCATCCGACGGGAGCGGTGGACTCTGATCTGAAAACGTGCGCTCGCTGTAAGCAGCTCGGTGTTTTTTCCTACTTAGCAAGTCATAAGAAGAATCTTTGCAGCCTTTTCAGCACTAGTGAACAACATTTCTGCTTTTCTGTTTATTTCCGTGGGCAGCAGTGGCATTTAACCATCCCCAGGAAGGGCTGAGAATCCTGCAGGACGAGGCTTTGGCCGGGACACCTGGATCCAGGAGTTGCTGGCTGTGTCCCTGCTCCATCTGATAGGAGTAGAGCTTCGCTTTTGTCCTGTCCGTGCTGTTGCCACCAGAATGGGCAGCTAAAGCTGTATTTCACATTTTGAATAGGAATTCGCACAGGGCGGTAGAATTTTAAAATGGAACAGCCGTTCAGTTTCCCCCGTGGGGTCTAGGTAAGAGCAGCCGTAAGAAATCCTTCACACCGAGGGGCCGAGCACCCTGCTCTGCTGCCCTGCAGAGCTTCAGGCTGGCTTTGCTTCTCGGAGGGGGCCGCTCTCAGAACCTCCTGAATGAAGCAAAAGTCTTCTGGAACCTGTAGGACTTTGGGTTGGGATTGTTATGTAGGTGCAGGGTGGTTTGCCAGCCAAAGTTAAGGCACAGTTAAGACTGTCTGTTCTTCAGAGAGTTTGTTATCTTTGTCCTCCATTTAGCAAGTAACTCTGAATAAGGGCAGCAGGGCAGTTGACCACTTGGTAGCTAGGTAAAAGCTTAATTGAATTGTGACAGTGACGAAGAAAGAGAGGAACAAGCAGGTATAGAAAGGGCCCAGATTTGACGCGACTTGGAAGGGATATTCTAGTGGCTGGCTTGTTGGCTCGGGTCTTTGGAGACGTAAGATCAGTTCCCTGTTTTGATGGTTTCTTCCTGTGTGTAATTTAGCTGGTCCCTTAGGGCACCCGAGCCTCCTTTCCCATTTTTAAAATGCAAGCAGCAGATCACTCTTGTTTCAAATAATCATGGTAGTGTACTTTCAGAGTAAATACCTTCAAGATTGCTGAGTAGCAGAATTCTGAGTAGTCCAGTTGCAGTGTGTATACATTTATATATAAATAATATAACTGTACTTTTGCCACGGTCATATAAATATCTGAATTCAGAGATATCTAAATATCTAAATTCAAAGATGTATAAAACAGAAATCCCAGAGAAACTGAGCATGTTCTCTCTTTAAAACACAAAACAAAGCTCTTCTTCCCTTCAGAACATACAACCGCACTGCTGTTCACTGGTTTGTTTCTGTCAACAGTATTGAAATAAGGTTTGAGGAGAGGTTTGAAAACCTGGTGGACTAATTCAGGTCAATATGTTGTCAAGAGCTCTTTGTATACTTATGCATTGGGCAAGGACCAAATGAAGCTAGGAGAAACGTTTTCATTGTACCACAGACTCATTTGTTCTGGAAGCCCGAAAAGGAGCCCTGTTTCCATGAGAATTACGGTTCTTGCTGTCACTGACATCAGTGGCAAGCCTGCATTTTTCTTCAGGAACAGCACAGTTATCAGAAGCATTCACATTTTTAGCATGCTAAATAAATACATTGCTTGCTATTTTAAGTGAGGATGTGGCTACCTTTTACCTTGCCCTGGTGTGATGCTCCTGCAGTGATGTGATGAGCCTGCTTAGAGAGCTGATTCAGCCAAAGCTAACCTTACCAAAAAAAAAAAAAAAAAAGTTATTTGTTTCCCCCAGGCTATGGATTGGCTAATAAAACCCTGTGCAGGATTATGGCTGCCATTCGGCTCAAACTCTTCTTTACAAAAGCAGGACTGGGCTGTGTTAATTTGCAGCACATGGCACACAGATCAACAATGTCGCGTGTAATGTAAGGGCAGCTTTGTCACAACCAGAAAACCTGTGGCGTGCCTGGGATTTTGCTGATAGGTTTGCAGCGTGCCACGGAGTGCGTTAATCCCACGGACCTGTCATGCAAAATCTTTCCATTTTGTTGCTTTCTTTCACACAATGTTCTGTAGCAGTTAACTAAAGAGTATTTATAACTGTGTTAGTAACTAATATTAAATTATGCTTCAATTTTTACATGAATAATCACAAAAAAATTCAAATGAGGAATATTATCCATATTCTGTCTCCCAGAAATAGAGATTTTCATGTATAGATTGGTGCAATCAGGGTGGTAATTTACAGTTGCATAGACCTTCAACAAGTCATGCAAAATCCATGGGATGTCTATTGATGCTGGAGTTTTAGCTGGAAATCTGATAGAGCTGACAGATGTATACTGTGCACGCTCTTGTTCCTTCCCACACAGTTTCTTTGTACTCACTCATCGGTGAACTCTCATCCACATCGTTGATTCCTTCTCCAAGCCAGAATAGCTCCGGTTCCTTATCATACCTTAGGTTAAATTCATTTCTGATGTAGTGCATGATCCTCCACCAAAGAAAGTTTGATTTTTTTTTTCCCCTGTGATTTACAGTGTTGAAAGGGTTCTCTACTAAATTTCTTGAATCTTAACTGTGCATAGTTTAGTGGTGTTAAGGTACAGAGTCTACATAAAAAGCATGCATTGTCTGGAAGTTACGGGATTTGCTGAAGTGTAATATTTGTCTTGTGCCTTGCTTCATAGACTTTATTTGATTTTGGTGGGCTGGAGGCAAGGACTTCTTGGCCAAACAGAGGTCCTGGTGAAGTTTTGTCTTTGCTTCTGTAGTTCTGGGATGAAGCTTTCCAGTAGGCACTGACCACACAACCTCTTTGAGCTGCAGTTTCTTTCCAAGCATATTCTGTTTGGTGATACCACGAGAAATTGATTTTTCTGTGTCCTAGCTGGAACCAGCAGGTAAGTACGGTTGGTAAGTTGAGCTATATACCCCAGCCGACGCTAACATTGCCGTCTAGAAAGCCTTTTAGATACACCCTGCATCTCTTCAAATGGCTTCTTGCTCCGGGTGTTGGAATTCAGGCGCTCCAAAGTGCAGGATACTCATAGTCACACCCGTCCACTGCCCCAGCTTTTCTCTTGTTCGTGCCCAACACCAGGAAGACGAGGTGTGCCCCGCAATCCTGCTGAACTGCAGGCAGCTGAGGAGGCGGAGGGCCTCTCGGGGAGCTCCTTACGGAACGGCTCCGCAGCTCGTCCGGCACCTTCTGCTCCGTGGGCGCGCGACTCCCGCGTTCGGAGCGGCGCCGGTGCCTCTCGCGGCGCCGTCGGGCTTCCGCGGAGTTCTCGTTCCAGGGCGGTTGTTTTAAAGGAGTGGAGGGGGGAACGGATACGGGTTGTGATTTTTAGGAATATTAAAGTCTTCTTAAGCAGGTCAGATTTTTTAATGTCTGTATTCGGCTAATTTTGATCATGTCACAGTTTTAAATCCCCCTGATTACTGTACGCTTCGGTAGCCTCCAGGTGCTGCTGCTTGTATGTGGAAAACTTGGCAGTTACGAATGTTTACTCCTAATGAGTTGCCTTTTGTGAAAGCACATTGATTTCTAGATCAACATCACAATTTTAAATGGCCTTCGTAAACTGTGTTACTAGTAGCTGTTTGGAAAGTTCAAAGACTAAAAATTAATTAAAATCTGAGGCACTCTTCAGTATAAAATATTTAGTTGTTTTCTTTCTTCTTTGTTAGGAACGTCAAACGTTTGTGCTAAATTGGTGACTAATGGTAGCTGCGAGTTAATTTGGTTATTGCTTTTTAAGGCACTGCTAAATATTCAAATACAGATCCACTGTTACAATAACTATGGTCTTTTCTGCATTTGCATTTGTGAAAATAGTGGCTAGTGTTTTGGAGCAGGAGTGAAGTGACTGCATGTTTACTGATGACAACATTTTGAGGACGTGTGTTTCTGTTGTGACACAATACAAAAAGTTGGCTGTTGGTTTTCCCCCAGAAAGCTGTTGGCTGTGTACATGGACCTGGTTGGATTTAGGCTGGGAGAAAGTCCTGAAAAAATGGAACTGTGTGAGAGTCTGACCTTTCAGGGACCTTAAAGATTTCCAAGGGCTCTGTCGGTACGTTGGGGAATAAGCTCCAACCTTACTTCAGTGTTACGTGTGTGTCTGGGGCAGTTTGTGCTCCGTGTTGTGCGGGACTGTGTGGAATAACAGAGTTCAGTTCAATGGCATCAGAACCCTGGAACTGCCTTTTTACTTGCCTGAATCTCCTTTCCAGAATGTGCAGATCTCTGGTACCCCTTACAGTCCCCAGCAGGATAGTCACCTATTAAAAATGTACAGAACAGTGCAATTTTTAAAGGAAGAAGTTCCATTAATTTTTTTTTCAGGGTGAAGGAAAAGCATGTATTTGGAAACGTAATTTCATTTCTGGAAACCACGTTTTAATTATTTTTGTTAAAAGAGCTTCCGCAAGCCTGTTCGGGGTCTCTTTGTGTCAACACGGGCACAGAAATGCAGCGGAGAACATTTTCTAGCTGAAGAGCTTTCAGTTTAGACAAAGACACGTTACAATCCCTCTTCCACAGACAGGCAACGGGGGCACGGAGGTATTTAGCAAAGCAGCCACCGTCGCGCTGGAGAGTTTGCAGCAGAGCTGGAAACTGGAACCAGAGTTTCTGCGTCCAGTTTATCGGCTGCCCCGCCACACTGCCGTGCCTTTCCGTTAGCGCCTCGTGCCACGGGAACCAGGTGTTCCTCGGAGCTCCTGGGCGGAGCGGGCGCGCGGGCGTCCTCCCGAGGCGCCGCTGGCCCGCGCGGCTGCCGGAGCAGCGGGGCCGGGCCCTTCTTTGGGGGGCGACGGTTGGCCAAGTTGGGCTGCGCGCCCCTCTGCTCGCCTGCTCCGCCTCTCAAGCCAAAACGTTCGGAGCGCCAAGTAGTCCTCCTCCCCGTGGCGTTTCCTACCACTTTTGTCGCGGTGTGAAATAAATGAAAAAAAAGCCACCGGCCTCTCCAGACGGCCGTAACAAAAAAATGAGAACAAAGCGTCGGGTTTTTTTTTTTATCCTTGCTGAAATGTTTATTTGAAAGCAGCACGGCAAGGTGGAATAGTTTGATTTGATTAGCAAGTCTAAATGTATTAGCAGCAAGACAGAAACTATATTACAATTAGTGATAATTAGTTGCACTGATTACTTCAGACTGCAGTACTGTTTGACAGATGTTTTTCTGTGGTACGGTGTTGAAATCGGAGGGTGCTTTACCCTTGTGGTAGTTCTTCGCTTTCCTTCTGGCGATATCTTGGTCTCGTCGTTGTTTGCTAACGAAGCCTCCACTGTGGCTGCTGTCATTTGTGGCTTCGCAAATACGTAGACTCCTTTAAAAGGAAAGTTTAAACTGGGAGAAATACGCCTTAGTGATGCGTCTTCTCGTGTTGATGCCTTGGAGAAGGGTTCTTGTTCTCCGTGGAAAGAGTTAGAGCCCAGCCCAGCACCCCTGGTACTGCCTCCCAGCCCTGTCCTTGGAGTCTGATCCAGACCCCATTAAATACCTTTGGCTGCAGAAGACTTCGGGTCGGATGCCTGCAGCGAGAGAGGAATCTACCTTCCCTGTCCTTATTCCCTGCTTAGGTACAAGGTCCTGAAACATTCCTGCGAATTACAGGAGCTGCTCCAAAGAGAACCACTTCGCAGATGGGGTGCCCTTCTTTGTGGGTGGTTGCTCCGTCAAACACGGACTATGAATCCTGCGGCACAATCATGTTCTCTAACTTCCAGCAACTATACAGAGCTAACCCCACTGGCTCAGCCTCGTGATGGTAAACTTACTGGGCTCTGACAATCGTCCTGTTCCTTAGGAATAAACCGATACGATTTTGGATGTCTTGCTTTTGGGGTATGAGCAATAATCCCATTATCAGTCATCCAGAATGAAGTGCATTATGGTATGTATTAATAAAGACCTGCGCGCCGTCTGTGAGCTGTTTGGGGACAGAGAAGCTAGAAATATGAATTTGTACAAGCCCAATGTTTCCGGGTTTCTCCTAAACATACGTCTCGTGTTATTGTACACGTTTTGCTTGTTTCAAAACGGGTTTACAGGCTACAAAGTACTTCTGTCAGTTGGCAGGCATGATAGGTCACAGCAAAAGGGATCATTTAAATGTGTGACACAGTTGCTTACATATTAGTACAGTAGCAAAAGCCAGAGGTCGAACATCTGGAATTGCCCATGAAAAACATTTGACCATTTCTGGACAGCTAGCTCTGTAGAAAGGCCTTGGTTGCTAATACTGCGTGACCAGTCACTTCGTGCCTATCAACTCTTTTAGAAATAATGTGTGGATTTCCAGCCAGGTGAATTTATGAGTCAAATTTTAATTAGAAAGAATAAAATGTGGACTCTGTCTTATCATTCAAGAGATGAGGTGTGTGCATTCTCTACTAATAAGGCTGTATTTCTGGATGTTTCGTTTGGCAGATCACCTATTCCTTGTCGCCTCTCCGATAACGTTGAGCATTGAAGGATTTTCCTGTCCTGTGATGTACTGGGGATCACTCTGGGTGACTTGTACCTTGTACGGTTCTCCAGGTCCGTTGTTAGTTTGCGGTGTAAAATCGGGGCACCTGTACAGCGAGTGAGGAAGCATCAGCTAACCTCTGTTGTCAAGAAATGTTAGGAGAGATGTGTTTGCTGACTTTTTTCTCTGATGGTGGGATCCTGCCCCTCCGCAAAGCTCTGAGCACCCTGGGTGCTTGCTGACTTCTCTGGCCGTGGGGCATTTCAGAGGGGAGCTCAGCACCTGGCAGGATTGAGCCCAGAGCATGCAGTGAGCAAAGTGCCAGCTCTGGTCTTGTTCGAGGAGAAAACAATCACAGAAGTTGGGAGAAGTACACAGAATGGGAAATGAAATAAATTTCAGAAGTAGCTGAGAAACGGGGGGGGGAGGGGGGGGAGTGTGAGGAAGGCAGGAGTGAAGGCAGGAGGCTGACTGGTTCAAAGCCTGATGGCAAACGTGCCACCGTGCTCCCTCCTGCAATCGCTGTCTCCCTCTGTGCACCCTTTCCCGGTTGGGAGCCTTCCTTCAGGATGAGAGAGTTGTCCCACTTTTTGTCTTCCAGCTTCCTTTAATAACAAGACTTTGCTTTTACACTTCCCTCTCTTCCTCAGCTCTCCAAGCAATTAATGAGCACAAATTAATACCGAACTCCCCAAGCCCTGGTTGTAGATAGCGCTTGTCCCCCTTTCCTCTGCGCGCCGGGAGGTGAGGTTCAAGGATGAGGCTAAGTGATGGGATGGAGGTCACGCTAAGAGTTTGTGGCAGAGGTGGGAAGAAATCGGACTTGGGTTCAGATCCACAGAGGCAATTTGTAGCTAATAGCCCCTCGAAATCAAAAGTTTATAGATATGTTTATGGGTCTGGACCTTATTTCTAACAGCTGCACTGTCTTTGTGGTATCTACCTAGTCAGCAGAAGAGACTTCACTGAAATAATTATGCTCATGTGGCTTTGCAGCTGTAGCAAACAGGAGCTGCACAGTATCTCTTTAAACAGTATACGAGCTTTCCTGCATGTTCCCAGTACAAATGGAATACTTCTTCCTAGCTTGGGTCTTACAGGCTTGTAGGTAGCTGGTCGACATAATGAGTCGAAAGCCATCTGTGAATGGGTGGTTTCCTTGGAGCATTTGTATTTAAACTACAATGTCATGACAGCAGCCCATAGAAAACTTCCTTTACTGGAATTGTAGAAGGTGGCATATTTATTGGTCGGCTGCAACAGGAAGTTTAAATGAAGGAGAAAAAGGGTAGGTGATATAAATCTTGTTGCGAGAAGCTTCAAATATGGAAAAATTGGATTTGCAGAATTAAGTGTAACTTAAAATGAGACATTAGAGAAGACATAAGGTAACCTTCTGGCTGTCTTGCTCTATCTGTCTTGATTTTGGCAGTGCACCTGCATAGGACATTAAACTGATTGTCTCAGGATATATGCTTGAGATAGAGTAAACTACCTGATATTAATTTAGGAAGAGGTGATAATGGTATCATGCTGACAGTGTACATTTGTAGTGATCAACCCTGACAACTGTTTCTTTGAAAGCTCTGAAACGTAAGAGCATGAATTTTCATTAATGAAAAAAAAAAAAAAAATTAGAGACATGCCTAAAAGTGACATTAGAGACAACTTTATACCAAGCTATTAAAACCTGAGTTTTTTAAAAAACATTACTTGGATTCTTGCACTGATCAGAATGTGGCAGTAAGGGCCTGGCATGACCTGCTGCACTCTGCAGAAAGCTGGTAGAAAGCCTGGAGAAAGCAAATCAGCTCAGAGCCCCACTTCACAACTACATCTTTTCTTAGTTACTTGGCAAAATGACAGTCCCTCCACCACTCAGGATGGTATCTTAAAAATCAAAGTCTGAAGTTGGATTTGGATTTCATAGCTTGATTATGTATATTAATTTGTGTGTGTACATATACGTATTTTTACATATATATGTATGTAACCTCAGCGTGAGCATAAAGCTTCGAGTCGATGCAAGTTTTCAAGTCTTTGAAGCTGACTCACAGAACGTCCTTAAAAATAAAGGCCCCTACTGAGTTATTTTAAAATGTGTGATTTTAAAATATAAAAGCTTTATTCTGCATCCCCAGTGATGCTTCTAAGACTCTTTCGCCAAGAGGAAGTAAATGGATATGAGCGTAGCAACCCCAGATAGCTGCTGCCTGAGACAACTAATCAAAAGCAAAACTCTGAACCCCTCTAAACACGAAATGCTGTCAAATGTACTTAAAAAAATACGGGGGATGGTTTTCCCTTTGCTAGTGTAGTTCAGTTGGAACAGAGTTAATCACCATTTGTAGCCATAATAGATAAAGTAATTTCACTGTTTTTTGAAGCTGATAATGTTGCTTTAACTACAGTGTTACAGGTCATACAGTCTTTTATACAGCTGGTCACCCTCAATAAATCTGTTTTTAAAAATCATTTGGCAGTTGTGGAATATATGACAAGTGTCTTATTGGATCTAATCTTTATATAAAACATACTTAGCGATGTTCACTATATAATACTTGCCCTGTTAAATTTCAATTACTATCATAGTTAGGAAATACTGATTTAAAGTGCCCTTCTAGGTGGAATGGAATGGTGCCTGGTATTTAAAAGAGCCATTTTTCTTTCTCTTCTGCTTTCTAGTGGTTTTTGAACCCGGTGTCCTATGCTAGGTCACATTGGGTAATATCACGGACTGAATGAACACGGACAGGAGCTGATGCAGCCAGGTGTGTTATGATGTCTGTGTGCAGCTGTATTAGAAAATTGAATGAGGCCTATAGTAAATGTAGATTTGTCTATCTGTTTGCAAAAGAATAAAAATCTAGAAGTGTCTGAAGTTACCTCTTGGAGCAGACATTTGCTGCTGTTCACGGGTAGGGAATATTACATTGGTGATTATTTTCTAGAGCCAGTTACTGCTGTGCTCAGGATTATGTACCTGAAGTCATTCGAAATGATGCAGTTGTGTTTTAGCACTGCAGACATCTCGGCATATATCCAAAAGACTTGAGTGCATTAAAACATTTGCAAAATATAGCTGTGTTGTATATCGTACGCTTGAGCAGTTGCTTTCTAGAAGTTGTGCACTGGAAACTTCTGCAAATTCCCTCTCCTTTACTAGGACAGCAAATCTGCTGGCTTGCTTTCCTAGCACAACGTGCGACATAAAGCATTGCTGGCTTCGGTTTCCTCCCGAACCTCTTTAACTTTAATCTTGCAGCCTCCTGCCCTCTCTCGCACCGTTTCCCGGTTATCGAGCAAGAGCAGGGGGTCACTTGGCTTTTCAGAATTTGATTAGTGCCGGTGTTATGAATCACTCGGTTTGTCTGGTACCAGCAAAAGTGATCCAAGTAGCAATTTGCAAAATCTGATTTAGGATTTAACATCGCTTTAAAAAAATTAATTAGTGCCACTCTTAAGGGCTCTCAACTGCGTACCTTCATATTGATGAATTTAGTGCCAGTGAAAAGCAAGATAGAAACAATCCAGGCAAACCAAGTGTGTGTTTGTGACCCAGAGCCCGTACTCCCTTACGGACACCCGGTGCTGCAGGGCGTACACTCCTTCCTCTTCTGGTCAACTGACTGGTTTATTGTGGGCCCTTTTCTTTCCGGAGAGCGAGTTCCTCAAAATGGAAGCTGTGCTAACGTGCTGCTGTCAGTAATGGTGGGTGTTACGTGGGTGATCCTGTGTCCGTGATTTCTGTATCCACCCTGTGGGTGTAGTTTACTGTACATTAAATC
>JAVJGH010000022.1:2092688-2103215 GCA_035590175.1 Aviceda leuphotes | reverse complement strand
CTGGCCAGGGGGTGCTTCCTTGTCCCCCTTGTCTTCCTCGTGGCTGTGCGTGCGTACGTGTGCGTGTAAGTGGGTACGGGGTGTTCTCCCTCTTTCCACGTTCTCCTAAAGGATAATTGGGGGAAGAGTCAGAGAGAGGAACAGCTGGCAGGTTGTACAAATGGTTTTAGGGAGGGGTCACCCAGGGGGATGTATACATCCTTGCTCACAAAATGGCAGCCTGCAAAGAGATTTCCCAAACACGTTCT
Source organism: Aviceda leuphotes (assembly GCA_035590175.1). Classification (NCBI taxonomy): domain Eukaryota; kingdom Metazoa; phylum Chordata; class Aves; order Accipitriformes; family Accipitridae; genus Aviceda; species Aviceda leuphotes. The sequence goes on along the minus strand of JAVJGH010000022.1, from coordinate 2,102,967 downwards.
GGCAGATGGACTCCTGCTCCCAATTACCAAAGACAGATGCAACTCTAAACAACAAATCCACAAGCGCTTGTTGTTAAGGAACTGCACTTCAGTCATAATTAAGCAAAAAAGTCCTTTAAATGCCTGCATCCTTCTTGCCCTCATGCAGATGGAACTCTGAATTTCATCTATGTTGCATGGAACTTCTTCAAAGACAAGTGCATTTAGTGGTGCAAAATGTCGCCCCTCCACCAGCAGGGAGTTTTAACTGTTTTCTTTAAAAATTCATTTGGAACATGGCTTTCCATTTGGTTCAGAAGAGGTTATTCTGGAGTACTACAGACTGAAACTCTCGCTGAACCTTAACTGTGAAACATCTGAGAGGCAGGCAAGGACCGTCTGTAGCGTGCTTCCACACCCCGGGGCCCAAGCGTGGTGTCAGGGGGGGATTTTGGGCTCAGATAGGTAAGGCTGTGGGTCGAGCGTGCATTGCACGTGCAGTCATACCAAACTCCTTCGTGTATCCATCAGCTCGCTCTTATAATCGAACTCAGCAAGAGCAGTCCTACCTGTTTGCAGCTAATCACATCTTACGCTCCCAGTTAAGCTGTGCAGCTGTCAGCACCTTATCACATAACAGTATTTCTTTCACTTATTGCTAATGCTGGCACTGGTGTTTCAGTCTGCTGTGTAGTTACGATGCGTTGGTTATTGTTTTGGGGTTTTTTAAATCGAAGTTGACACTTTTCCGCTCGTTCAGTAGCTATCAGGAGATGTGCAATCACGGCCAAGAGAGACAGCGGCTGTGCCAGACTACTGGGAAGGTCAAAGCTGAGTTGGTTTAAGGAAGTTCTCACTTATTGCCTCAAGTAAAGTGTTCATTTTGCAAGGCACAATATCTCTCTTTAATCCTATTTTTGGAAAGCCTTGGATTAAGGCTGAAATTTGGAGAAAGGATATTTTTTTATTTGAAGCAAATTACATATTCCATGTACTAAATGCTGTGAAAGGAAATGGAAACTTAGTATAATTCCCAAGTATGTTGAAGTCATCATGGCAATCATCTAGAAGCTTCTGTGACTTCAGTGTTTCAGGTGTGGGTTGCAGGCTGGTCTGCTAGAGAACAAGAATGAAGCAGCGTAAATGAACAACGGTATCTTTTTCTGATGAGGACACTGCATTTTGGGGTAGGAGTCTTTTGAATACTTTCAGCTGCTCATCCTGGGACAAAGTGTTCACAGAGGAGTGAGAGTTCCTCTAAGCTCCTCTTGAAAGTTCTTCCTTTGTCTTTCACATCATTTTGCTCCTTCCTTGTTCTTGGTGATACCATATCTGCCTGGTACCTCCCTGACTCATTCCCAGGTTTTCCAGATTGTTCCAGTTGCTCTGAAGGCTGCTTGGGCCAAGGCTCGCTTTTGCGTGCTGGTAGTGACCCTACGTGTCCTCCCTGACGAGCCCCTCAAGAGCTGGGAATTAATTCTTGTCCTCAGCCAAGTGAGAAAACAATAGTTGTAAAAATAGCAGTGATATTTAGTTGTTAAATACATGCCACTGAAATATTCTGCCTACCTGGAAACACTCTTGGCCACCACATGAGGATGCGATGGCAGAAATTAAACGTGAGCCTCCTTGGTTTGACAAGACACAGACCGCGTGTGTCGCGCGCTGCTGAATTCCACAGGCCAAATGCAATTTTTTGTTCATAGATCAAAATCGAGGTGGTGACCATTTATCTCTACTAGGACAAAGAGAGGGAAGCCGGAAGGTAAAATAATCATGGTACTTACGGACTTACCATTGATACTGCAGTTCCTTTCGTCTTCCAAGTGCTTTGTAAACATTAAGTAATTAATCAGATCCTGAACAGATCCTCGGAAGGCAGCGAGACAGCCAAGTTCGGAAAACGTTTGAGACGCGGGGCAGCGACAGCGTCCGCAGCTACTCGGCTGAGAGCTGGGAGGTGTGCCGGCCGGCCGGCCGGGAACGGCCTGGGACCTGTCTTGCACTGGAAGGAATCTTGTGAAGGACGCGGTGTGTGGGGAGGGGCTGGCGAGAGGCTGGTGGGAAGGAGAGGGGGAATGTCGGGACCGAGGTGAAGGGCTGTTCGTCTCTGAGACCCTCCTAGAGCTTGTCCAGAAATCCTCGCGTTTGCCGAGTGCGATGATCAGACAAGGTACCTGCGAGAGATGCAAGCATCCCGAGCAAGGAGAAAGCCCTGCTTGTATCCGTGAGCCTAAAGGCGTAAGATATTGCAGGGCACAGAAGTCTTGTCTGCCTCTCTCCCCAGGACACACAGCCACAGTCTAATCTCTCCATGAAAAGACCCATCTGTCCAGGCTATTCAAGTGACATTTACACTTCAATGGCCTGTGATCATCACTGTTCAGTGGCTTCCTCTGTATTATGGAGAAAGAGGTACAAAATTAGTTTTTTTGGCACTCAATTCCAATTGCCTAGTGTGAAATGATTTTAAAGCCTGTGGAACGTGAGGCAGCGTTTCACATAAATGTCGTCTTCCTCTCGGATGACATCATGGTTACATCCCTGCTGCCAGAAGAGCATAGAAGGGAATTCGAATCTGGCTATTTTCTGATATCCTCCAGACCAAAAGGCGTTTGACCTCTCTTCAGACTCACCCACTGAGACTAAGGGGACTGCCCTTGGGTCAGGGAACGCAAGTTCTGCCTTTTGCCTCGGAGTTAGCGCTGGAAGCGTTTGGATATTGTTCCGTACATCCTGAGCCACTACTGGGATGCCTTCAGCTGGTCGTAGACAATTAGGGTGGAAGGGGAATCATCTCTGTCTTTTATCACCCCAGCATTAACTAATCTGTAGGTTTTATATGTAAAACAAAAGACTAATTTCTTAGCATGTCTGTTGAAATAAATAAGCATTAAATTCTTCAGGCATTAGTGTATCCAAAACCTAGAATTAAGGAAAAACAGAAGGTTACAAATGGAAAGTGAAGGGTTTTTTTTCATCTGTGTTGCAGTATAAGTAAAAATTAGCACTAATCACAGTAGCCCCAAGATGTTTAAGTATATTTACATTTTAACCTTTTCACACTATGGCTGTAATGTAACAATGTGTGACTTTTAATTACTAATGACATATCAGCTGCTTGAGGAAAAGTATCATGTAAACAAAACATTGTTTGGTAGCTTTATTCTGGCACGTGTGCTGTTCATTAACAAATTAAGTTAAAACTTTATTCTAACTAATTCCTTCTTTAGTTCCTGGGAGCAATAATACTGACAGTTAATGTTGTGTTTTGCAGTTTGCACTTGTCTCTGTAGCCTGGCCTACACACAAATAGTCCTGGTTGAAATAAATTGGTTTCTAAATCAATTTAATAAAATCATTGCAACCCCCTTGTGCAGACATCCTTAAAACTGAATTAAGCTAACATGATATTAGCCATTCTTAAGCCAATTTATGTGTCCTCGCTTGGGAGCTGCTCCAATTTAACAAAATTGATTTAGAAACCGATTTAGTTAAATCGGTGTAATTTCTGTATGTGTAGACCAGACCTTAGATTCATCATAAATTACTGAAAGTATCAGTTTATCTAATCAGAATGCATTATAAAATGTTCATGGTTGTGAGAATGGACCAGAATCAGAGGCAAGAATTATAGGTGAGAAGTTTCTGTGAGATGCTTGGTCAAAAGACAGTGAACAGGGCACTGGCAGGTGTGAGTAAGTTGGTGTATCAGTGGAGTTGCGCTGATTTATTCAAGCTGAGAACCTAGCAAGGTGCCCTGGAAATCACCAAGAACCCTTAAATGGTGAGAAGGTGATTGTGTTCTCTGACAGCGTGTCTGACTTGGTATAAATCAGACTTTGTACCCTTCCTTTGTCGTGGCTACAGGTGTGTCTGTCCTGTCTGAGGAGGCAAAGAACAAGTACCAGAGATTTGTGTTTCTTGTGCTTGATTTTTGAGGTGCTCGTGCTAAAATATCCTGAAGGGGAAGGCGAGTCCTTAGGTCCTCAGAAGTTCAGCGTTCAAATAAAATCTCATTATACAAGCGGTCTGGCGGCAATGCTTTACATCAGCAACCAAGGAAAAGCAGGGTCAGACATCTGTTGTTGGGTAGCCATCACTCAAAAGTAGAAATTATATAGTAGACTATGAAATCCTCCTTTCCAAAACTTAGTATGATAGGTAGGTGAATACCTTGCCAATACCTTCATGGCGTTCTCTCTGTTGTTTCTAGATTAAGAGAGGTATCGATCCATGTTTTCTTTGATAAGAAAACATGTGTATCTACATTCCAGCAGTCTGAAATAGAAGCCAGTAATACTTCCCTCATGAAAATGATATAATTAGTGCAACAGAAGAAGTCTACTTATTTCTGTCACTTAGGAAAACAATTTACAAATAACTGTGATTTTTACCGATTTCATCAGGGAGCCTGTATTTAGTTTTGTCACAAATGGACCTGGCTGCAGTAGGATGATCAGCGTTTATGAGCACAGTCATTCAGACCAAGGGAAGCTCTCAGTGGCAGTCAGGAATTTTTCATTTTGAAAAGAGCAGATTGATTTGAAATAGTGGGGTTTGTTAGATCCATATTTGCGAAAGCCCTTGTCCTCTGAGTATACGTAGAAAATCCTACCTGTCATTGATACTTTAGCTGAGCTCTGCCTCCCTTTCAGTATGTCAGGCCCTTGGTTTATTGTGATACTTGAACAAAACTGACTTCGGACAAAAAACCCGCACTTTTTGCAGCGCAGCCTTGAGCCCGGTACGAAATGGTCCTGCTGGTCTTGTCCAGAGGTGAGAATCTTCATTAATTGAGCTAGGACTTGCTCGCCTATTGCCACTCATTGGAGACCACAGGAGGCAGGAGCGCGACTCGGGATTTCCTGCGTCCTGGCGGACACCGCGCCCGACAGTGAGGTACCGCTCCTTGGTACCCTAGAACCAAACCCCACAGGGGTCCTGAGACTCCCCTGCGGCGTCGTGCTCTTTGTCAGGAGAACTTACGGAGACCCTGTCGTGAGTTTGTCCTCAAAAGCAGCTTGTCATCGCAATTTTTTTCCTGTGAAAGTAAAGTATTTCTTCCATGAAAAGGGTGGACAATTAATAAGTTCATTATCTTTCAGATCTTGCGGAGGTTTACTTTTGTCTCTTAATTGGAACAGGGTTCTTTTTTTTCTCTAGCAGGAAGAACGTCTTTTTAAGAAAGGACTAATTTAGCATAAAATGTATTTAGTGTCAGGGCTTAATAGAATGAGTAAATCATCATCTAATACAATAATATCTTAGGCTAGTTAGAAAAATTGTCAGAACATGAAGTAAGCGTTGGTATAGCAAAATCCCAGCAGAGCACATCTAACATGAAAAGCTGACCAATAAAATTCCTAGTTTGGCTAATAATTTTTCAAAGCATTAATACTGCAGCTAGTGTGTGGAGTCTTCCACCTTTAGCACCATGAATTATTGGAACTCAGAAAACACATTGTAAATAAGTTATAAATGTGAGCCTGTTCACAAGGATCTTTATGTTTCCTTTCATTACAATGAAAAATTTCACATAATTAAGAACCTGACTTCTACTGCCAAGGAGGAATAATGGTTAAAGGTGGATATGAAAAATGATGCTGAGTGTGTAAACATGGAAACATACTTTGAGATAAATCTTACTTCCAAATCTATCCCTATCAGCTACCATCTGAACTCATATTGCACAGAGAGGGTATGTAGAATGCTGCATCCGTCTCCCTGAAAAGCGGGGAATATAATGTACAAGCAAACCCAAACCTCATTAGCTATTATAATTTCTTCTGAAGGTATGTAGTTCGCAGCGTCTTAGTAAAGTGCATTAGCTGTCAGGCTTTTTAAATGCCTCGTAATAAAAGTGCCAGCTGCCGACAAGCTAGCCTTCTCTGCCCCCCTCCCACTGCATGCTGGTTTTATGGTTGCTAACGCCGTTTTTATTAGATATTCCGATTTAAGTGGCAGAAATTAAAGTGTGTAAGTTTTGAAAATCTGACAATGAGAGACAAAGAAGGCTGTATAGTACGCTCTGCTTATCTTTCGTTACAAACGTGAAGAGGTGAGTGTGTCCACGGAGGCTCTCAAAGGCATTCCGGGCAAGGGAGCTACACTTTGTGGGCAGCAAGGAGCAAGTAGGAAAAACATCTTTAAAATTATGTAATATGTTTTACTTCTTTTAAATGGCTGCATGGGTATTATTCCAGCTGTAATTTTGAACATGTAAAGTAAAAGATTTTCCACTGGTGTTGCTTTGCTTATAGCTATTAAAGGCAATAGATTTACATGACCTTATACTGGCTGAAGAAAACACTCTCCTTTTCCAAGCTCGTCTGTGTTTCCAGTGGTGTTAATAGGAGCTGTGTCGTTATGCATGTGAATGAGAATGGGACCGTTGTAATTCACACGCTTGTGTCTCCAACTAGAGCCCAAAGTCAGCTCTGATTTGACGTAACAGTAGAACAATCAGCTTTCGCTCATTAGTCTTCGCATTTTAAGGCAGGGAAAGCACAGATGCTTAAAGATCCTTTCTGGACAATGTGTAAATAACTGTAAAATGGTTAGAAAAGAGGTTGGAGTGAATTTAAGTTCATTTCTTCTGATCCTTTGCTTTAGCTAAGATGCATTTGCAGAATTTACCCCACCTGAGATTTAAAGTTTTGTAATTCCCAAATCAGAGCGGATGAGTGAAACAGTCCTGTGAAGTGCCCGGAGTTCAGTAATGGTTTTCACTGGCTATGGGTTTTCCAGATGCATTTTCTATAGTGTATTTCTTATAAATTAACTTCTCAGCAAAGTCTTGGCTCGGTTCCTGTCCCTGTCACCAGCTCTTTCTACCAGGTTGGAAAAGGCAGGGATGGCTATAGAGCGTGGAGTGTCCTTAGTTCTGCTTGATCTTTGGGACGTATGTGGGGGTGTCTGGGAAATACACCTCACCCTAGAGACTGTCTCCATTGATGATCCTAAACCTAGTTCTCTGTCTCCACTACAGAAGTAATGATCCCAGTAATATTGGGGTGTTTTGTAAAGGATGAGTTGTGATGCAGTTTGAGAAATTCTTGGGGATCCTAGGAAGAAACTGGTTTCATTAGGACTCAGTTTATTACTGGTGCTTTGTTGTGACTGGTGCATCTGCTTCCCCGTGGAAAAGGTTATAACTAGATCAATGGTTTTCAGCATGACCTGGGGGGGCTGGGAGAGGTAACAAAAGGCTCAGAAGGTCTGAGGAAGCCAATCATATTATTGCTACTCTTAAAATTTTTGTCCCGATCCTAACACATGCACGGGAAAATTTTAGGAGTGCGCAAATAGGAAAAGCTGTGTTGCTTTGCCTTAAGGTTTTAGGATCATGTAGTGGTATCACAAGCATTGTTAGTTAAGCTGGGCCCTTGGAAAAGATGTTTCTTTTATACAAAAGAGCTCCTTTACTCCCCTCTGTCCGTGCTCCAAGAGGTCTTAAACCCCTTATAAAGTAGCGTCACGGTGCACGTCAAGCCTCTCGCCATTAACAGAGCCAAGTCCCCGAGAATTCAGTCCAGAGCTGCCGCGTGTGAGTTTCGGGAGCTGCCTGTGAGCCAGGTGGTTCGGTCTTCGGAGAGATTTCTTTGGGATGAGAGGGAGGAATTCTCCCAGCCATTCCAAGTGGCACCTGGGTAAGCAATAGACTTTGCAACAGCCTTTGCTACACGGAGCATTTCCCGCTGCTTTCCTGCCCTCCTTATTGCCTCTGGTCGCGTCCCACCGGGTTTCCGTGTGCCTGGGCCCTCGGCACGGGCGGAACAAAGAGCGGTACGAAGTGGGAGAGGAAGGGAGGACGAGGAATATAGCGGGGGAAGACAATGCAGTGTAAATGGTGAACAGGGGCGTTCCTGGGACTCCGAAATAACACTCGGTGGGCAACACACAAAAATCCACCTAGCGTAATAGGCAGTCAAAGTGCCGGTGAAAATCAAGCTCGTTTGGAAGATGATTTGTTAGTGGGGTTTGTGAAGAATGATTCGAAACTGCCGTCTACTTTTTTTTCTTTGCGTTCTTTGTGCTGCTTTTGTTTGCATGAGCTGGAATATGTTATATTATACGTCTGTGATAATGTTAGATCTCACAGGCAGAGGAAAGAAATGAAATACGGGACAGGAGGGACATCAGTAGATTTTATTATTATTATTGGTTAGAAAAGAAGAAAGATGGAATTTGAACTTATTCACTATTTTTATCAAGATTTTTGAAGTGTAAATTTTCTCCCTCTGTTATTCCCTTACAGATGGGAATAGTAAAGTGGTTTAAACCTTGAAAGCATGTGTAAGTAATCTTAAAGTAAAAATCACTGCAGGATGTTGCTCTTAGAAAATAAAACCAGGAAAATCGGGAAATCCAAGGTCAGCTCAAAGAATACCTGAAGCCTTATTTAGTTACAGCGATGCGCAATTAAAGCAAGCCAAGACAACCTTACCTGATCCCTCCCATGGTATCCTTCAGTAATTATATATGGCAGGATGTGTAAGAACAAATGAAATTACACAGACTCTGTCGTTTTCCCCCAGTTTTTCCTCCTCCTCTGATATCACCGGAGATCAGTTTTATAGTCTTTGGGACTGAGCCTTCTATCTCAGGATGTCGATTACAACACGTCGTACGTATAAAGCTGCTTCCGTGATGGAATGTGCAGTTCCAGTATCAGCAGTCGTTTCAGTGGGGACTGAGGTGGGGTCGGGAGGGTGGAATAGGTACGGTTTGATCCAGTCCCCAGAGGTGACTGGTTCTACAGGTGGAGGGTGGGAGTGACAGCGTTGTTCTACCAGCCCACCGCAGCGCAGGGTCGCCACACGCGCTGGTGGCCCCCCCCGTAGGAGGAGGGCTGTCATCAAAGGCATCGGGCGTTTCTCTGGTGCGGATGATGGAGGATTGGGCCGGTTCCTTTCCACAAAGTCTCTTCTTTTCCTCTTTGAAGGACGATCTCATTGTGACACGTCCTTTCAAAGCCGACGCTGATCGGTGCCGTGTACGCTCGGGTTCGTGGGCGTGCGCTGAGAAGCTGTGATGCCCACCTCTCGCTGCAGCGCTCTGACCGTAATAGTTTTGGCACTCCAAATCCACAACCCAGCATCGACAAGTTAAACTTTTTTTCTCTTGGCAGGCTGTATTTTACTCACGCGAACTATAATTTTCTGCTGCTCCTCTTCCCCACTGTAGAAGTTTTTAGCTTTATAGATTTAAAAACAAGTCACGAAGGGATGTTGAGATGTCGTGAAAGGAGCTTGCCAAGGTAAAAAGGAGCAAAACGACCTGGTGTGTTTGTTTTAGGAAGAACGTTAACAACTCACTAAGATAAATTCAGCCATGGATTAACTGTGTAATAACATTAATATTCCCCCTGCAGTTATACTCTATTGATTCGTACCGGAATTATATTGCATTTTCCTTACTGCATTTTCATAGTTGGATTGATACCGTAAGGCTTTATTGTCACAAATTCCAAAATTACTTTAAGCTTTTTGTCCTGTATCACTTCACTTCGTTGTCTGTTGGAGGAAATCTATATGCTGTATTTATTTTTGTGGCACACTAGTGCCTATGTGGAATCCAAATTTGTCGGTGATCCCCACCTTCATTTCCTCCTCTGGTTGCTTCAGCTCAGGTTCTTTGTGGTGTGATCGGGAAATCTCGCTATTTTCTCATGTCTCCCTATGTTAAGCCCACATTAGCTTTCAGTTGTCCCCCATTACTAGAAAGCCCCCAATTTAAAATTAAAATGTACTGTCATCGTACTCAGAGCCACTGTTATCCTCCTTTTTCATTATCCTAGTTTATTAACATTTGAAGGCCGCGAAGAACGCAGCGAGACAATAGAGGACCTGGTAATGTGGTGACTCGGCTGCAGGCGCAGCAGGCAGAGCTTCGGAAGATTAGAAATGGTAATACTCGTAATTAGGAATTCTGCAGTCAAGTAATGTTAGTTAGGAGCTCGCAAGCAGAATTTAAGTACTCGGATTAATCTATATGGTGTGAAAATAATTATGTCAAGCCAAGTGTTTCCCCATCAGGCTGTCTCTGGGATCAGTCCCGTGGATCGATCCTCGTTTTGCGTTCTAGCCAGGCGGACGCAGGTCTGGGACATCAGTGAGTAGGGTGTGTGGTGTGTCACCAAATACCGCCTGTAACTGCTCGCTTCCTCAGCTCGCAGGGAAACGGAACTTCCCAATTCCGGGTTTAGGGAGCTGTATTTACATACTCAGCCCAGCCTCGTAAACTGTGCTCAGCACGCTGCAGCGCTGAAAAGCGCGGGGCGAGGCAGAGGAAAGTT
>JAVJGH010000022.1:2072694-2092667 GCA_035590175.1 Aviceda leuphotes | reverse complement strand
GGCGAGGCAGAGGAAATTTTTCAGTGGGTGCAGATGAATACTCTTTTTTTTCGAGCTGATTGGTAAATGCCGTTACCATTAGACAAGTATGTCTTAGTTTACTTCGGTGCTGAGCACATGTATTTCCTATCCATGTCTCCAGGAGAGCTGTAGCATTGAACACCTTGTTTACAATTTTCCTCTTAGGGAATTTGTCATTGTATAAAGCAGTAAACATCGATTTTGTAAGGATCACAAAAGCATTCCCCTTTTAACCAGCACTAGAAATATATGGGTTTTGGCAAAATAATGAATGCTTACGATTTTTTCCCCTGCTTCACTTCTCTCTTTGCTCTTGGATGTTACTTAGCAAGTCACGGATGCCCATGCCTGGGTATGGTTTGCTCTCTGATGGTTTTTTTTTCCTTCACCTGTACCTGCACGTTCTCTGGTTTTGGCAGCATGACTTTGCTCCTCAATATGCTCGTGCTACCTGTGTTTCTCAGGCTAGTTTTCCAAGCTCCAGCTTTTCCACTGGCTTTCTGGGAAGACTTTAGACAGCCCCCGAAGCAATCGTGGGGGCAATCCCCTGCACATACTGCACAGCCAAGCTGATTTTCTCCGTCCTCGGCCACTCCACCACCTCAAGTGAAACCACTCGAGGAGGAGCCATCAAGACGTACCGGCCGTTTCTTGTCTGCCGGCTGGAAGAGGCGTGAAAAAGTGCTGTCGGCTGGGGGGGGCAGGCTCCGTGAGCCCCGAAGCCCTTTTGTGACGGACGCCAGAGCCCTGCGCAGGCGGCCTCCTGCGTGGCCGTGCACAGCAAATGCTTCCCGGTATTCCAGCATTTAAAAATCCATGTATTCCAGCATTTAGAGCTCAAGGGCTTCTTGAGTTACGGCAAATTAAAAAAGGCTGTTCCACGAGGTCACTTCGAAAAATGGTCTTTTCTAGAACGCGGGAAACTAGGAGTATCAGTTCAGAGGCTGAGGTGGAAAAGGGTGGTGGATTTATTTTAATGAGCATTAAAAAGCACCAGTCATTTGAATGCGACCGTAGAATCAGTCTCTAGTGGCTCGGTTAAACAAACATCTGGGGGGATGTCTAGGTATACCCGAGGGCGTGTGAGCCTGCCGCAGAGCCGGGGTGAGGTCCCTGGGACCCGACATTTTCTCTCTGTTTCTTTATTTGCATAAAAAATGTACCTTGATCTAAAAACTGTACTGGAATATGTCCAGATTTCTTTACCAGGTTATACCCTTGTTTCACTTCCACTGTAGATCATTATATTTTTAATACTGTAATTGACATAATTAGAAATATTGATTCCATTTCAAATGAAGCAATTTAACTGTAAATGTGCCAAGAGGCCAAAAAATAATCAATCTACTGCTGCTTTGCTTGCATGAATGAATCTTGATCAGGAGTCAGCAGGGTTGGGGTTTTGTTTTTTTTTTTCATTCTTTGGTTTGGATCAGTTGCCACTGATTTAGTATTGTCCCCAATTCATGTATTTTTTTTATTCCTTGGTGTTAAAGTGATGCTAAAAGGTATAAAATGAGTGTGTTAAAATAATCTCTGACAGTATCACTGGGGGGGACAGCACACTTAAAATGTGAAACAATTTTCAGTTGTAGTGCATGCTTCTCCGGTGGGAGGTCGTATGGTAAAATTTAAAATGGTGTGAGTATAATCTGGGTCCTGGAGAGTGGAGCAGAATGGCATTCTACATAAGAAGAGAAAATGAGAAGTTACATTACTTTTTGTCTAAATAAGTCAGAAAAGTGAAGTATTTATATTGCATAATTTGCAAAAGTCACGGTGTTTGACTAGATGCACATGTTTCTGAAACAAGGGCTTTGAATAAATGTGAGTAACACACAAAGAAAATCTTGTTGGTCTCCAGAGTGGAAGGAACAGATTTGAGTCTACAGTTTAAAAAAGACATTATCCACAAGAAACCTTTTAATCAACATATCAATTACTGAATTCTCTTTTTGTACCTCTAGCACAGCAGTGTGATTTCTTTTCTCATAAAGCTTTAGGAAAGTTCCTGGATTTCTATGTAGTGCTTAAAAAGAATGGAAGAACCAGGCAGTGCTACTCTAGGTCTCCCTGGAGAAAATGCCCAATCAATTCACTCTGGTGGAGTCAAAACAGTGGAGGTTCTTTCAGTAGAACTAAAACTGTAAAAGTAATCCTTCGCTATATTTAGCATGGTAAGATTTTTTTTTTTTTTTCTTGGTACATTTTAACCAAAAGTCTGAAGCTGATTTTCAACTTACTACACATTTCCAGCAAAACGTGCTGTTCTTTCTAAAAATACAGACCTGGAGGAGAACAGGCTGTTTAGTACTGCTTAGCCAGGAGCTGGCTGTGCGCACAACCCCGGCTACAAGTGCCTTTCTGAGAATGCTGTTTGAAACTGGTTATGGGGTTGGATTCACGGCTCGGGAAAGGTTCGGCGTGGGCTGTTACACAACCTTGTGCTTTTTCATGGGGTTAGGCTTAAAATCGTGGCTGACTACCGAAGAAGAAAGGCAAAAAGGCGGAGGAGCGCCAGAAGGCTTGGCTTGTGTGGCACCGCCGTGGCGGCACCGCGTCGTCTTCTGTAAAGCTGTTGTAGGTGAACTTGGCATTTTTCGTGGCATGACATTTGGGGGCTGCTTCCCCCCCTCCCCTCCCTTGCTGAATTTGTATGGATGTATAGTATGGGCAAGGAGAGCTTCGCAAGGCCAGAGGCAGACTCTGTCATTCTTTAAAATAAACCCTTTTGTTATGTTGCACTGACAGCAGTAGCCAAAGGAAGATTGAGAAGCACAATGACACGTTGCATTGCCTGTTTTTATGCCTGTTGCTTTCCTGGATTGGAATGTTCTTAAAATACAAATATGCAGTCCATTTTCAAAACACAGTATAAAATCTGAGTCAGAAATAACACATATGTTGGGCCCTTTAGAAAAGTGGTAGTTTGACAAAGAGACAAGTCAGGAGTTTGTCCATCCTCTGGGTTTTTTTGATCCTCTGGAGCAAAAATACTATAGAAAAATGAAACGTTTCTTTCATGAGTCTCACTGGTTTACTCCACAGATCCAAACTTTTCACTTCTAGAAGATTAAACTAGGGGAAAAAAAAATCTTTGTATTTGAAGACCAAGTTTTTGGTTTCTTTCATTATCCTTTCATATCAACAATATTTAAGATCCTTGAGTAAGAAATTAGTATCAGAAAATCAGCCAAAGACAAAGTGGAGAGACATTTATCAAGGAGCTGTGCGGTTATTACCTAATTACTGAAATGATACTTAACATGTCAGGCTGCATTGTACAATTTACTTGTAATATAAAAGAATAAAAAGTACTCAAAATAATAAAAAACCAGTCCCTGTCCCAGTACACGTCAGTCAAGTGGTTCATTTTAGCATATACATGAATATATATACATACATACACATAAATATATATATACCTACATGTGTACGTTCTCATATATATATATATAAAAAAGTATGTGTGTATTTATCTCCTTGATTCAGTATTTGATGTCTGTTAGAGCATTTCAGCTTGTTTACGCTTGTTTAAGTTAGGGTGTAAATTTAAATTGCCACAGCTAACTGGAATAATTGCTTGTGCAGACAAATCTTTTGTTTCCAGTAGAGATGTTATGAGAAACGTAACACAGACTTTTCCACCCTTTTCCTTGAATTTCTATTCCTTCACTTTCTGAAAGTCATTTTACCTCACAGGTATGCACTGATTGTTCCTTTTAGAAATGTGTCAAGAGAAAATCAATGTGTTGCATGTGGCTATGTAAAATGAGCACAGCAGATGCTGCTAACTTGCAGCTTCCTAGCATGCCTGTTAATAATTACATGACCTAAAAACCCAGGACATGGAGAGTATTTAACCACTAGCCAACACTGTAGGGATAATACGCACGTAGTGTTTCATGTGTTACTCCCTATGCATTTTAGTAGTAGTCCGAATCTGATACAAACATTATTATTCACTTTTTAACGGAGTGAAGACTGACCCTGGATGTTGTCATTTTAACCACCCTGGTGCAGAATAGCGGAGCGCTGGCTAACGGCCTTTGAACGATCACGTGTATCGCTCTATGGGAGGAAAAAAGCAGATGTAGCTGGTGAAGGTTCCCATCTGATTGCAGTTATTGATGAAATTCTAACTTCAGCAGAAGCAGAGCAGGGTCCTACAGCAGGATGTAAGGCATAGCTAGTGCTTTAATTGATTACAACCTCCCAATTCAGCACAAGTCAAACATCTCAGTCTTCCCTGAGCTTGATTTAATTTGTTTAAATGTCGTGTGCAGAAGTGGGGGGGGCTGTTGGCTTCTTGACAATCTCGCTGGCATTTGATCAAAGTCGAATGTTGCTTGCACTCACCAGGAAAAAAAAAAAAAAAGAGAGGAAAAAATGGAGTATTCAAAGGTAGAACCGGTGCAGGAAATATAACCATTTACCGTGTCGTTACAGAAGTCCCCCCCACCTCCAGTGTGTCACTTAACCCCAATTTAGATGAGGAAGAGATTTGACACCTGCCAGCTGTATAGTACCGAAAGGACCTTCAGTTTGTTTCTGCTCAGAGACTGTGTGGACAGCCCACTAAGAAATGCCAGTCTACTGGGAGAGAAACCAGTGACCCCAGTCAGCCAGCAGAAGACGCAGGAATGGCCTCGAAACTGCGGCCAGCTTACCGTTTCTTCCATGCTCTCAGTTCAGCTGGCACATGTTTGGAGAACGGCTCACTCTCCTGCCAGGCTCTTTTGCTAGGTTTTGGGGTTTTTGTCAGTTCTGATCACTGACGTTAGGCTGAGAGAAGCACAGTAGCCAATGAGGTAAAATATAGATAACTCAGCATTTGAGTGAAAGGGAGAGATTTTTCAAAAAGAATTAAATTAATTAGAAAACAAAGGTCTTCTTTAAAAGAAAATGATTCGCTGATTTTTTTTCTGATTGACCGTAATCAGAAATAAGCCTTTATGAAAATTACAGCTGTTGTTCCACTGACTCCTAAAATATTTTTGGTTTTTCTTTTTCATCATCAGCAAGGACTGAACTCTTTGTCCTCCTCATATATCTTTTAAATATCCACATTTTAACCCTTTGAAAATGATTCGGAGTAATTGGCACCATGAAGTCCCATACTTATTAGCTCTCACTGATTCCAAATCAGGTTTGCAGTTGAAAAAATTGGTGTTCTTAAACATTATAACTTCAAAACTATCCTGCTTTCTGCAAATCGAGTTCTTCTGAATTACGTATCATCCACAAAATCAAGTTAAGAACCAAAGGCCTGGTTACTATCAGAAGAAGATAGTAAGGGTTGCACTGGGTCAGACTGGATGTCCATCCAGGTCAGCGTCCTGTCCGCGTTGGCGGCCAGAGGTGGATGTGTGGGGACAACTAGAAGAGCAGGACAAGTATATGAGATCCTTCCTCAAAGACTCGCAGCCACCAGCTGTTTCGTCTCAGGTTTCCTGAGCCAAAAGTGGTCTCCCTGTATTTAGACGCCCTCAGTGGCGTTCTTCACCGTGAACAGGTCTAGTTTTGCCCCGACCCCGTGTGAGCTCTCGGCACCCGCAGTGCCCTTTCACAAGGCTCTTCCATTTTGGATGGCCCCGTTGTTCTTACTGGGCGAGACATAAACGCTGAATCTCCCCCTACTGCCTCCGAGCCACGCAAGATTTAGCAAACCTCTGTCATACTTTCCTGTGTCAGCTCCATGCAAAACCGAAGAATCATAATTCTGGTCATTCCTTGTATAACAGGTATTTCTTACCTTTGGCCGTGATATGAAGCTATTTCAGTACCTCGTTGACCTCTGAAGCTTTTCTGGTCGGAACGGTAACTTCTGCGATGGTAGGATCAGAACAGGTAGTCAGGGTGCAGCATGTCAGGACCTGCTTCTCTCATCTAGAATCTCCTTCATTTGTGGTTGGCTATCATATGGGGAATGAAAGTGGTTCCAGCAGAACCTGCCCTGTAATTGTTTTTCTACTTCAGAAGGAAAAACCCCACCAGTTAGGGATATGGAGAACTTTATAATTAAAATTGCAGGACTTGGAGAAGGGAGAGGAATTCAGGGTTCCCTAGGAAGAGGAGGGAGGAGAAAGGCATGGTAAAAGAGTTGGAAAAGTGAAAAGCAGAGACTGTAGATGGCTTACTGTTGCGAACTATAAATATATTTTTTCTCTTCTCTTTCCTTCTCGCAAAACTTACATTTGGAATAGAAATGGTCTGCAAGTTTTTCTTGAGCCGCTGCTTTTAAATTTGTCTTTCGCCTTAACCTTTTTTTTAACATGGGGGAACCTTTTTTATCTAGATATTCACAAACTGGGGTCTGTAGTTTTTCTCCTAGTATGCAACTGTAAGAACCAGATAAAGTGTCCATTGGGTAATACAAAATTTAGAAAGTTAGAATCTGAGTGGCTTGTTAAAAGAAGAAAAAAACTGAAAAAACCCTCACCATGCCCCAATTGTTAATACATGCCAAGATGGCCTCAGTGAAAGGAGGAGGCAATCAAATGAAAAAAGCACTTCGGACGTGCGAAAGGCATGAAGCACAGGCGTATCAGGATTCTCTGGAATTTCTGTTAAAACATAGCTCCCTTGAGCAAAGCCGTGGCTCTGTGCTTTGAAAGAAAACCATATAGCCAAATCTCCTATTAAATGGATAAGCCCTCAAAGATAAAGACATGCCTCTAGGTTGGTCTTGCTGAGCTTATTATTTTCCAGTTCTACTCTATGTCCTCATTTGACATATTTAGTCATGTGAGATGCTCCTCCTGGTGTCTGGGCCTCCCTGCCAAGTTTTCAGAATTAGGACCACAGTTGGAAGCCATAGGAATAATCTCATTTTATGAGCAGCAGATCCACAGACCCAATCCACAGCAGAGACTGGACAATCTAAAATATCCAGTCAGCTTTAATTTATTTCACACGTACTTATCCAGCTTTTTCTAAAAAGTGTTGAGAACCTGTCACCCAAACCAAAAGCGCTGTGTGCTATTTATTAACCGGTTCAGCGTTTCTGATGAAGCCTGGGTCTCATGCTCCGAGACTAACTCTTCAGCATCGAAGCTGTTCCCTCTAGAACGGTGCTTGGAGGGTTCCCAACAAAAGGGCAGGCACTTTCCCTGATTTTATAGTTCAGGAGCTGATGTTATTTTTGATGCGTTCAAAGATGAGAGGGAAAATATGGAACCCGAAGTGTTATTATTAAACCAGATGTAGTAAGGCATTCACTCCTCCACCCTGATTCCAGCATCCAGATACCTTTTCAGATACGATATTGTGAGTGGTGTGATCTGATTCACTGTATTCCAGATCCCCAAATCTTTTTTGATATTCAGACGTGGGAGCACTTCATTCCCAGCAGCGGTCCCCAGTGGCTGGAAGTAACGACATCCAGAAAAAGGCTCCTGCAGGTGCAGTCCCCTGAAAGGACAACACGGAGGGCCAGAACTCACCAGTATATGCACCTGATTTAACCGTGTGGATGAATTTAGTCCAGAGCCTTTGAAATGGATATAGTGAGGGGAAGAGGGAGAGCTTGAAGATTACAAGTCCACTGTAAGCAGTCATAATTAACTACTGTTGTAAAAAAAAAAAAACCACCAAAAAACCGGGAGAGTTTACAGTGACTTGCAGCTCTCTGAAAGACAGTGCTCGTATTTCATACGTGATTTGCATTTATGTGCAAAGTATATTGTGAGACAGCCCAGTGACACAAAATATTTCATTACAGACCAGTCATTACGGCAGAAAGACCTACATGGATGCAGCCAGGGACAGTTATTAAATGTGCGTTTGTATGTGCTTGTGCTAGCAGTGGGCTGTAGAAGTTAGTTCTTCTGGTGGTTGAAAAATAAAAGAACTAACTAAAACTAACTATAAACTAACTGTAAAAATAAAATACCAAACCCGATACTTTCTTACCTGGTGGTTCCAAGTACCTGTCGTGGATGTTAGCTAGGGGGTTTTGTCATTTTTTTGGAGAGGAGTTTTTAAAACTGATTTGTATTCTGTCTGAGCTTTGTTGCAGTTAGCAAAATCCTGTAAAGCATAAAAGCTGGCAGTATTACATCTCTGTAAACAAAAGGTCATTACTGCCCGTATTATTGTCTTTTATTGTTGCAGTTTTGTTCAAACAAACAAAGGAAAAACCCCCGAATAAACATACCTCTGCCTTACTCCGAGTTGCTGGTAAGACAAACGTTGCAGTGCTGTGTGGGTGTCTGAGCAAGCAGCGATTCAGACCGAGGAGGGGTTTTTATCACATAATATTAGCATTTCATATAGCACTAGCAGGTAATTCTACGTGTTAAGCACTATAAGAAAACTTGGGCCCGGAGTCACAAAAGCACTTAGGACTTTGGAATTCGAGATCCCCTCTACGGGAGCCCGGGACACGGTGTCCTCGCCGAGACGTCGTCAGCGGCCAAACGTCGCCAGGTGTAGCCAGGGAGTAGCGTCCGAGTATCGATCCGCAGGGGCGCAAACTTGGCGTCAGTCTACTGAATTCGTCCGAATATTCACATTTATAAACCAGACCCCGGCCTTAACCCTCGTGCAGAGTCCTTCAGGTGCGCGTGTGGGTAGTGATGCCTCGGGGGAACGTCGTGCCCCGCCGTCGCCTGCAGTCATTGAAGTCCCGGTCCCTTTTGGTGCGCAGATGTTCGAAGGGTGGATCCGAACGCTTGGAAAGCTTCTGACTCACCGAGAATGAGCAAGGGCTGAACTAGGAGTTTTGAACAGCAGCATAAGGTAAAATGCTGCTGGAAAATTTACTGCCATTGTCCAGTGTGAGTGTGCAGCATATAAATGAAGCAGCGCCAACTGTAGCGGGGATATTTGGTGTCACGCAATACTTGACTTTATTCTTAAAGCCCTAGCTGTTGGAATCGTGTGATTGTATAAATCCTCCACTTTAATTTGTATAAATAATTACATTTCTAGTGATTATTCCTGAAAGTTTGACAACACCACTCCTACAGAATGGGTTATTAGAGGGGGAAAAAGACCTCATAGTTTATTGCTTTTTAAAAGTCTCCTATTTTTAAATTATTTCCATGATTAGTTGGAGCTACAATATTTGTATACGTGAGTTTTGTCAATATTCTGAATTTAAATGAAATTATATAAAGTTTTTTGTGGTTTTTTTTTGGTCTTTTTTGTTTGTTTGTTTTGTTTTAATTTTGTTCATTTACATTCATTACTGGTGACCTGGTTCAGAAATATTTGAACAATGATGTTACTGGTGGCAGCCTATTAAAAATCATGTGTAGTCTTTACATTGCAGTGTGTAAAGGTATTTTAAGATTAGACACATGGCCAATGCAAAGGTATCTTAAGATTAGAGACGTGGTATCTGCTAAACTGGAAGAGAGCCTGGGAGTTTCTTCCTCAGCGCTCTCTGCTGAAGAATGGTGCGGCTGTAGACCCTGCGCTCCAGTTTCCGCTGTGGTTCCAGTTACGACAGCGCAGCAGCGGGAAGGCACGTCATAACAACAGCTGATCTTTAACGGTTCCGGGAATAACTGAAATAACTCCATTTATTCAGTGAAATATTCTGATCAGATAATCTAATTATGGCACTTCGTCTCCTCTGCCTTTCGGTTCCCAAAAGCAATCCTCTGTTTCTCCGGGTTAGTGCAGGATTTTGACTGTTTGCCGGATACCTTCCCTGGCTCCTATCTACGCACGTGTAGAACGTGGGGGCGGGAGTGTGCTCTATGCCGCATCTTATTCCCAGAGGACCAGTTGGGTAATAATCCAGGATGCTGATCTCGCAGATGGAAAAAAAACCTAGTGGTTCAGAGAGAGGGCTGGATGCCGGGTATGTTTTTTAAATGTTGTTATTTTTTTAAAAATAATTTGATTGGGGCATCATAACTGACACCAGGACTGATTTAAACCTGTAAAATGAGAGCGAGAGAAGGGGCGGGGGGAGATATTCTCCGGACCTTGAAAGGACAACTGAGTTTTTGGTTCCCTTCCCTCTAGAGAGCCCCAGCTTATTAAAAGGCTGAAGTGAGCTGTGGGACTGCTTAGCTTGTTTTTGACTTCACAGAGCTGGAAGAAACATTGAAGGAGTAGGATTTCTCTGTGTAGCGCTGAGCCATATGGGGAGTTTGTGTAATATCTCCTTGCGGGGAAAGGAATGAAACAAGATCGTGATTCTCGGTTCCTTCTTTAGAAAGTCCCTCATTATGAGACTTCGTCTTCTGGGAAAGGCTCCACCCTCCGACACGCAGAACCAACCACCTTCTTAATAGCAGATACTCCGTTATAACACGCACACACGCACAGTGTTTGGCTCCAGGCCAGGCTGTAATTTGTTTTTGACATCTATCTACTGACTAATGTGACAACCCACACAAGTATTTATTTCCAGAAGGAGGAATGCATAATGAGAGCCGCAGCTCCCCCAAGTTCTGAAGAGCTGTTTAATGAAAAGGAGGGGGAAAGAGCAGCCTCCCACCCTGCCTCCCAAATGACAGGTTTTTCAAAGCCCAAGAACCAAATCCAACAACTTTGAAGTTGGCCTTTTGCGGTTTTTTTAGATACCGGTTTCTCTCTGCTGTAGCCTCACAGAAGCTGGTATTTGTTCTTTGTTGGGCCGGGGGTATTTGGGGACTTGAAAGAGAGACGTTGCCAGAACGCGGAGGGCTGAGAGCGAGGCGAAAGCCTGGATTGCGTGCTGCGTGGCACAGGAGTACCACGTGCTTCTGCACACTCAGCCTGCTTTGGCTCCCCAAGTCGGATTCAAATGCAGAAATCCTAGAGCAACAAGGCAACCGCCAGAAATTCTGGCCATGCTGGAGGCCCAGTAGCCCTAGCAAACCTAGCAACCACTGCAGGTAAAACCCCTGAGCAATTGAGTCCGAAACCAGGAGGAAGGCTTTAAGTGGGAGGGGGGAGGTTTAACTGGTTGAAGACATGGCCAAAGGAAATAGAGGATTTGCTGTTTCATGGGAGCCCCATATCAAGGCAGGACGCCTTCTCTGGAAGGCAGAGCTTTACCTGAAAATACGTGATTCGTCTCTGGTTGGTTGAATGCTGTGGTGGAGTTACATGAGATGTCAGACTAGGTGGACTGTCCATCTTTTGTAGCCTGAGAATCTATGCGCGGCAATGTGTTGGGTTTTCTTCCCTTCAGCTGTACTACTACTACTACTACTGGTCTTTGCTTTGATGGGAATTCATTTAGTTCCAGCATAGGCCTGTAAGTGTACTGCTAAATCTTCAAAGTCTGCAGACTGGGCATGTTACAGGTGCCTGGTTGGTGTGCTTAAATTCTTTTAATTTGCTCCTAGTTATTATTGTTACATTAGTAGGTTTAAAAGCAAAACCGGTGATAAAAGAGTTTGTAAAGGTATTTTACCAAAGAGCAATGCATCTTACTGAAAGTTTAACACAGTGCCACGGGCGAGCTTCCCTCTGACTCAGCTCTTTATTACGAATAACTGTTCATTGAATATAGATTTAGTGTAACTGAGATGGGTTTTATTTACACACCATTAGTTAATATAATGAGTTAATTTTATGTGAGGCAACTGTCTCCTGGGAAAACCTCCTGACCCGAATCAAGAGAATTTGGCTTCAGTGCGCAGAATTCTGAAAGTAAAATATAACTTGCTGGCGGGTCCTCTGGCCCTGTTCATTTTTTGTCCTAGTATTGAGCTGGGTTCGGGGATCAGTAGAGCAAGCATTGCATTTCCCAGGAATGTGATAAGCTGATTTGGCCCCAGGCATAAGCTGAAGCAGTCAAAAGTGCCCCCTTATCTTCCACCCCAACTGCAGTGCCCTCCGTGGGTATGGGTGTCCTCATGGAGAAAAGCGGAATCGTCATCCCTGTCGTCTGGGTTAGCGGGCAGCTATTCTCTGTAGCTGGGAAAAGGCGTAAGTGGCTAGAAGCTAAAGCTGGAAATAAGATGCGGATTTTTAAGAGTGCAAGTCATTAACCTAGTAAAGCAGTAGATGCTATTACTTGAAATCCTTAAATTGAGGTTTAACTCTGGTTTCAGAATGGCTTCTGGGAAGAAATTGTAAGCTTCAGGCAAGAATTCCTGAGTTAGGTTTTCCCGTTGGTGCTATGTGATCAGTTAGTTAAATAATCCTCAGGTTGCCTTAAAACATTTAGCTGTGCATCTGGCCATGTCCAGACCACTCTGTGATAAGCCCCGGGATGCGACAGCCCGTGGGATGGAAAGCAGCGGTGGTCCGAGGGAGTTTTGGTGCGTACCTGCACCAGTCACCTTTGTCCCTTGGGCAGGTTTTGTGGTAGGCTTGGGTTACCGTGCACGTCTAGTTAAGCAGTTTGGGGCTGGATCCTGACTCACGCCCTGTGGCTTGAGGCACTGATGGGCAATTAGCAACTAAGAAATGCCCTACGGATCTGACAGGCTTCCTCTAGCAGTTGCTGCGAATGCTTTTCCATTGGAGCTTGTCCCAAGAAAAACGGAACCAGTTTTGGAGTCCTTGGGCCAATCTCCAAGATAAATGTGACTTCTTTTCAGGGACAGCAGTTCCTCGAGGTGCTAACGAAGGTGTGCAACCCTCATTCATTCTTGCCCGTGTGCTAGGAAAGACAGCAAGAGGCCAAGGGAAATAAAAATGCTGGTGTAGCTTCCTGTTGTCCCCTGTGTTAAAGTCAGGCGTGGTGGCAGGCAGTGGTTCACTGCATTCCCATTCCCACGGATGGCTGTGAAAAGTTCGTTATTGCCCTTGAAGGGCTTGTCTTTTTCATAAACAGTGTGTTTTCTGTGGTTGCCCAGCAGACACGTGCCTCCTGATACTTTAATGTAATGCAATGCAGAGTAATTGTCCTAAAACTCACTTACCTTTTCTCACTGTACCGGGCCCAAAGCCTACAGCACCCGTCCTCTTAGTTATTGGGCAGTTGAAAGAAACTAGGCATTGTGAGAATTATTTTTTACTTCAGCATGAAAAGGGTTCAAAAGCCACCTTAACAATATTTCTGTGTAAACTTGTAAGAAATTTACTCTCATATTGGCAGCCCTTCAAAAGAATCACGCGTGATTAAAAAAAAATTGAGGTATCTAATTATAGTTTAGTCACGATGATGTGAGGGTGGATTTTTGTTGCCATGAGCCAACGTTTGCTTGTTCTTGTGCTCTTTGCCAGGACATTGAGTTTGTCCAGATCACTTGGCTCTGTCTCCTGCATGGTTGTAAAATTGCTTGTTGATAAAATCACACCCAAGCTTCATTGCTCCGCACGAGCATCCTTAAGTGTATTATCCTACCTTCTAACCAAAATCTTTCTCATATTGCACTGCAGGCTCTTAAGGAAAGCCAGAACTTTCCAAAGTGGGAGGACTTCTACGCAAGGCTCTGCCAAAAAGACGCCTCGTGCCTGTGTACCAAGGGGAACAGTTCTTAGGAGCTCTTTTGCATTTTGCCTTTAATGTAGAAGCAGGAACAACTAACCGGCACTCTCGGAAAGGGGGAAGAGGAGGCTACCAAGCTTCACAGGCGATGTTGTCCCCTCCTTGGGGAATGCTGGCTAGTCAGCAGCCCATCCATGGGGGGGGGGTTATTGCTGCAGGTGCACGGTGACGGCAGATCCAGTTCAGGGGTGGCAGGGTGTTTTGTCAGATGGCAAGTTATGCACCACCACGACTGCATCAGTCTGGGTCCTGAACACCTGGATCTTGGTAGATCTTGGACGATGAGTAGGTATCACAAAATCTTCGGCTGTTTTCCCCTCCTTGGCCCAATAGCTGTCTTGCTCTGAGAGTGGTCACCTCCTCTCCCCGTTTTTCCGGCAGAGGCTGGTCTGGACGTACGCACGTGCTGGTCCAAAACAGGTGGGTTATTTTCTGGTTTCCTCAGACCTAGAGTTGCTCTTGGAACAGCATAAAGACTGGCTGGCTGCTGTGAAGCCATGTTTGTCAGGATCAAAAGCCTGGTTTTATTTCCCCCTGTACTCCAGTCATTCTGCCCTGGAGTTGCCCTGTTTTTCTGCAGCTTATGCATGGGTGGCACTGCAAGTCCGATTATACTCGCAGACTGTATGTTAACTGGCAGACTCTCTTAGGAAATTGCTCACATGTCTTAGAGCGCATTAAAAAAAAAAAAAACACCACAACACAAATATCTCAGCTGAGAACATATGTGCCCTGTTCCAACATATGTGCCATCTTTCACTCATCCATACCCTCCCCAGATAAGCAATCAACTAATAAACTTCTATCATGTTGAGTTTTAGAATGGAAATGCTGATAAGCTGTTAAGTGCAGTGATGTTAATGGATGATACTGATATAATAAATAGCAGGAGATTCAGTCGTGCTCACTGCTAAAATACTTAGGAGCTTCACTTTCTTTCCAGCTTGGAAAAGTTTCCATTTCTAGATTGCTTTTCCCATTTAGAGATTTAGCTACTGCTGAATTCAGCAGTCTTTGTCTCTTGCCGCTTTGTCCACCTTCACATTAAGAAAACATCTCTGATGCTGTACTTACTGCTTCCTGAAACTTTTAGTGAAAAAATCGAATGCATTCGCCTTTAGCCTAGCACAGCACTGCATTCCAGTGTATCTTGGCTTTTGTTCCCGGAAAGAATGCTGCCCAAAAGTCTTAAGTTTTGAATGCCTTTCCCTTAATGTCCTGTTTCTTTTCTGCTCTCTCCCTTTGCATTTGACTGATTATTTTTTTTAGTCATTTTTGTTGAGTTGGTTTTTTGATGGCTCCCATTCTTGTGGTTCATTTCTTGTTTTTCACGTCAGCGTAAGACTCAGGGTAGTGTCTTGTAGGTGGACGTGACTACACAGGGATCTTAGTGTATTAAGCTGAGGTGTGAACTTGCGGTGCATAAGCTTTTTTGGTAAAGGTTGTCTGTAGGTGGAAATTGTTACTAGAACTCTTAAATATAACAATATAATAATTTTTATAATCAAGAGATTTATTTTCCTTGAAATGGCTGTTGAGAATACGGAACATATTCCCTGGCAAGCAATGAATGCTTTAAGACAGGTCAAATTTTAGATCTGAATGACTTGACAGAGACCTATAATCCTCTGAGGGTCGAGAGGGTCATTTACTCACTGTGTCCTTGCAGTCTTTAGCCCCTCTGCTGGGTCTGCCTGTTATTACTGGTTGTGTTGTAGGCAGCGGTCTGCTGGGGCTGGGACTGTTTCCACACAAGCTGCTGAACGCCCAGATGAGGAAAGTGAGTGTCGATCCCTACTGGAAGCAGCCTTACTGCAACTCGTTGGCCTAGCAGTGAAAGGCGTGGGGGCTCTTCGCTTGGTCCCTCTGGCCAAGGTGCATTGTCCTAGGGGGCTCTTGCACGTGTTCCGTGTCTTCTTCCCCCTGTTCTTTAATCCCTTCTCTTACACTTCCCAGTTTCCTCACGGCTCATTGTGAAGGCGCCAAGCCCAGAGCTGCCCAAACGCTGCCCCAGCACTCTTCTGGATGGGTGCTTCCCCCCCCCCCCCGCGTCCCTCTTCCTCCCCACTGCTGCCTCCTCCGCGCTGGCCCGGTTGTTCCACTGCTGGGCTGTGAACCGAGGTGGGTGAACGATCTGCATTAGAACCTAGATTTTTTTTTTTTTTTTTTTTCTTTGCCAGGTTAGCTTTAATTAGCAGAGCTACTGGTTTCTTGCACAGCTACCGGAATGCTGGTGCAGTCCCGTAGGTCGGGATGGCGCGGGAGGAGGATCGGGACACCAGGCGACGGCTTCCTTTGGAAGCGCTGCGAATTTGTAGTGGCGTACCACGTGTGGTAACGCCCGGCCTGTTCCCCTCACCTCCTGGAGAAGGCCATCGTTATTAGGCTTTATTTTATTCTTCCACAGCTCCTTTTAAAGGCTTTAGTTCTTTAGGGAAAAAAAAAGGAATGAAAACAGGGGCGAAAGCAGGAGTAAAAGGATAGAGGGCTGGAGGCAGTCACACCATCGCTGGAGCAGCCGTGCAGAGCTGCTGCTTCCCCGTTGAGAGTTGTTAACACCCTCACCTCCTGCTCCGCTGGAATCCACCGGAATGAGCAAAGCATCATTTTGCCCCTTATTTGCCCCATTCTTTTTGTCCATCACGCCTCTGCAGTTCCCACAGCGGCAGCCCCAGCTTGTGCTGGGGCGGGGGTTACACCCCAGATTATTTTGGAACATGGGAACTGGAATAAGGACCTCCTGTTTCTTTCCCACTTATGGTTTGCCCTGTGTCTGAACGTGGATCTCTAGGTGCTGCTGCACAAACCTGCCACAGGACTCCATGGCCGTGTCCTCATCCCTGCCTTCTGCTCTGAAGAGTGCTCCGCTCTTGCAGAAGAAAAGGCGAGCCCAAATGGAAATGTAAAAAATAAAAATGGGTGCGCTGCAGAACTGGAGAGCCAGAGCATCAGTTTGTACTGACCACCCTGTCATTTTTTTATGTTCAGCTTCTTTGCAAAATGGCTTTTATCAGAAGAAAAGCCATCAGCTGTGAGAAATGTTCCAGGCAAAGGACCTGAGTAGAGTTTGTATTAAGGGGCTATGATATTTTGCCCTCCATAGCACACAATGGGAAATAAGGCCAAGAGGATGTTGTTTATTCTGATCCCTAAACGTAACGAAGTTGTGAGAAAGTTTGCTAAAGCTTCTCTCATTCTCTTCTCGCCTTTCTTTTGTGCCCTTGAATCCTTTCTAAGTGTACACACAGATGTGTGTCACTCCCTGCAGCTCCCTAGGTAGGTACCTCTCATGGCTGAAGGATCTGAGTCCTTTCGACTACCATAACAAGAAAATCAACATACAAAATGTTTTCCTTTCTCCTGTCGCTGTTCATGGGAGTAGTTTAGAAACTAGTTCAGACACTCACAACTGCAAACCAGTGTCTAAATTTTGCAGATAATTTCCATTTTATCTGTGCATTCTATAATCATCTCCATCTTTCTGTGTGAAGGCAACAGCCGACTTACCGTGTAGTGTGTCCTTGCTTTCTCCTTAGCCATTGTGTTCCTCTCCTATTGTTGTTTTGAAGTGGGCCCAGTCTGTTCTTTCTCATTCTGTCTTCTGCGTTCCATTTTATTTACTGCCATTGGCATGATCTGCATTATTTATTGCTCGTTACTCTCTCTTTGGCCTCTGGAATAATGGTTGTGTAGTGTCTTA
This sequence comes from Aviceda leuphotes, assembly GCA_035590175.1. Classification (NCBI taxonomy): domain Eukaryota; kingdom Metazoa; phylum Chordata; class Aves; order Accipitriformes; family Accipitridae; genus Aviceda; species Aviceda leuphotes. The sequence continues at coordinate 2,075,556 of JAVJGH010000022.1, read as the reverse complement.
TTTTCATCCTAGGATCTACACAGTCCTTCATTAGCAGCTCCTTTGTCTCTTTTTAATATTCTTTCCCAACACTGCTGCTGTATACCTTTCTTTCCCTTTAAGCATTATCTTATCATTTGCATTTCCATTAAGTTAGAGTGAAAGCATATCACTCCCTTGTTTCTTAAATTTACCCAATATTTTCAACATCTGCTAATGTATTTGTACAGTTCAGTCATTCTAAATAGTTTTTTCATGCGTTCTCTGAAGTCTTATTAAAAGAAAACTATTACATGCTGTATCCCCCTCTTATTATGACTGATCAATTATCTGTATCTAGTCAAGTGGTTTTACTTGTGATTCTCAAACTGTAAAAGTTTGCTTTCAATTTTTCACATGTATGTACTTACACAGCTTTCTTTGTCAGACTGGGGAGACTAGGGAGGGAGGTTAATTTTTTTTTTATCTGTCTAAACCACCCATTTCCCTAGAGGAACTGGGCCATTATATGTCCCCCATAAAAAAAGTAGAGCATTGCATAGTGGTCTGAGCACGTGACAGAGGGCTTGGAGTTCCTAATTTCCAGTATCCCCTACTTCTGTAAGCGGTGGTATTTGATCGGGTGGTATTCACTCAGCCAGGTGTGGAAAATTACTTTGTGGTTTTGATAAGCCATTGTTTCACAATCTGCCTTTTTAAACACCCACTTCTTGAAAGCCAGAAAGACCCACTCATTCCTGTTGCTGCCTGAAGTGCTGCGCAGCCCCCCCCGCGGCACGTTCGACCAGAAGGCTGGATAAACAGCGTGGTGTGACTGTTCCAGTTCACGTCCTGGTTAGGGCACGCGGCAAACGAGGTGGTGCAACTGAAGGAAGAACGAAGCGAGGAGGGAGGGTGCTCTCTTGCTGACTAAAGTTTTGGGTCTGTGACATCAAGGCTCAGTTCCCAGCTTTGACTCCATACGTCACGGGAGTGTGTCTCCGCGGGCACAGTTTTGGCGCGGGCAGCTTCTTCCCCAGGCGTACGCAGGGCCGGCACCGCTGGAGGGCTTTCGTTGGCCCAAAGGGGGTTTTATGAATGGTGGGATGCTCGGAGGTCCTGGGAAGGGACAAAGAAAGGTGTTGAGACCGTCACCCTCCGTATGTTAAGGTGTATTAGAAAGTAGGAAGTCTTGAGATGGAAGTCCATCGTTAACTCATCCTAATTTACTTCTGCAAAGCACCTGCACAATTGTACATCGTTCTCGTCCCATAATTTATAATAAATTGGTTTATCTTACGATGCAGGAGGAAAACCTCTCAGAGGCTTGAGACTTCAACCCTTTTCTGTCCGTTGACAAGCAGAGCTCCAAGAGTGCTACTGTGAGAAATTTGGCCCCCTGTGCGTCCCCTCTCCCATTCCTCCCAGCTTCCTTGAACGCCTTCTTCAGACTTGTAGCACCTCTTTGTAGGGGTGTAGTTGTCAATTGTGCATTTTTCATCTCTGGCTCTGGGCTTTGCTGCGTTTCTGGATCTGTAGATTGCTTTTATATGCAATTTGTGGAAATGAAAAGACATGTAATTAACTTTCTGCCCTCCACTTAGTTCAATACATGCCCAGGCCTGCAGACACAGACCCAGAAATATACTTGGAGCTTTGGAGTCTCGTCTTTATCTCCACAAGGGCTCCTTTGGAGGATGGTAGGAAATATTGTCAGGCAAGAACAGATAAACAGTGCGATAGCGCACTACCTTTGATTTGACAGCCATAATCCCATTGGATTAAGATGAGATCATATGACTTAGCTTGCCTTTAATAACAAACAACAGCATTTAGTAGATGCTAGCCAGTTAATTTTCACAATACCTTTGCGAGGAAGGCATGTTATCAAGTTGGGAAACTGAGGCAACAGGATCTATCTAAATCTTGGAAGACATCTCCGATTACGTTTCCGCTGTGATGTACTTGTCCAGAAGTAGAGAGAGGTCCAGCCCGGGGTGGAAGGAAGGACACCACTCACTGCCAAGCCATACGGGTTTTTCCTCGGCAAGGTGTGCTAACAGCTGATGGGTTTTGAAGAAAACCCTGAGATTTTGAAGAAAACCCAGTTCAAAACCCTGTTTTGAAGAAAACCCTGTGTTGAACCCTGTTCAAACGTCGCCTTCCCCTTCTGTCCCTGAACTAAGCACTCTCTGCAGGATTCGCAGCAAAATCTAGAGCTTCGGTCTCATTCATGAGCCAACATTTACTTGCCAAACTGAGCAGGGTCGCCCGGGTTCAGGGGCACGAGCACAGGGTGCCCAACGTGGTGCTGCCCCGTGCCAGTTAGCGGTTGTCCGTGGGGACACAAAAGCCTGGATTTGGACTGAGGTGCCTAGACATAGGTTTGGGCTCTTGATTTCCCCCCCCCCCCCGCTTTGTTTGCTTTCACCAAAGCTGTACTTTGGAGTGTCGGAAAATTGAAAGGTTGCTCTGAGCAGTTTCAGGACTACCATGCAAATATGCCTGCCGTTGGAAAACAATAATCGCTCCAGAGTAACACGGTAATACCAAAAGCTCGTGCTGTCGGGACGAAATGCGCATATGTAGAATTGCCGGGGAAATGTCTATACAAGGTCTGGAGAGGAGGCAGGGTTTTTTTTTTTTTTCTTTGCAACTTATCCAGAATTTCTGATGGGAATACTTCACAACTGAAGCTCTGCCTTCCCTTGGGGGAAATGCAACCATTTAACTTCTTTCTTCTTTAAATGTATACCGAGGAACTGATGGTTTGATCCCATAGGAAGTCTGTATCTGTTCACAGTTACATTTGTTCATTTCAGGAGGATTCTGTGTTATCTGGGAAAAAGAGGGGGGGGGGGGGGAAGGATTTGGGTTAGTTTATTGTAATGCCAGTTCTTCCTG
>JAVJGH010000022.1:2023265-2035139 GCA_035590175.1 Aviceda leuphotes | reverse complement strand
TCTGTAGTGATTTTAATGTGCATAATTCAGTAGGGTCTGAATCCAGTCACTGGGCTGCAGGTGGCTTTGGGATGGGGCTGTTCGTTACCGTGTGTTTGTCCACCGCTGGGTACCGTGGTCTCTAGATGTTCCCAACGCTTCAACGCACATTCTCATTTTTAAAATTTCTTGTCATAGTTCTCATGAGCGCAGAGAACTGCGATAGCAGCTGCTTCTCTACACACGCATACCAAAACCAACCACTACTCCAAACCAAACTCCGTGTGTGCCAAAACCAACCGCTACTCCAAACCAAACTCCATCTGTACCAAAACCAACCATGGTGGCTTCCTCAGTGGCAGGGCTTCTGGAAGATATCTTGAAAGGAAAACGACTCCTGTAGACAGAACCCAAGTTGCGTGATGCCACTGTGTCCTGTAGAAGAAATGTGTTAACAGGTTGGGCTGTGGCAAAGCTTCTCTCTGCTTGCATCGTAAGTCTGAAAAAAACCCAACCCAATCATTATTTTTAAGTGTAATGTTTTAAGACCGTGCATAGCTGTTAGGAAGTGGAAAAATATTACTAAATGCAAGTCAGCCTTTTGTGAAACTAGAAGAGAAGCTAGCAGATACACATGTTTGTATAAAAAGTTATACAGAATTGTGCCATCGAGAGACAAGAACGCTTCATTGTTTGTTTGAGTAGGGAATAATTGAATTGGGTAAAGTCGATATTACAATATCAGAGGAGAAAGGGACTATAATCCCCTAAGGGATGTCATGCACCTTTCTGGTATATAGCCCTCAGCGCTTCCAGGGGGATGTGTTGGAATGCTAGTGGAGGAGAAGAGAGATAATCTAATTCGAGGTAACTTAATCAGCATGGTATATAACCAAGCTAAGGGTTTTGCAACAGTATTTAATATTCATTGACCGTATGCGTGCAGAGAACAGAAACAAAATTGCTCTTTCAAGAGGAAGGTTTGCAGAGGCCTGGCTAGCCCTTAATAAATATAGTTGTTAATCTGTTTTATTCTGTATAAGCTTTTATACCGTGCTTGTCAGTGTATTTGCAGCACCTTGCAGTGATGTGTTAGGCACAAAGATTAACATCTGTTGTAAGCGATTTCTTCCCTCATCCTTTCCCTTTGGGAAGAAGCGCGTGCAGCTGAGAGTTCTGCTTAGGGTCCCTTTTTATCAGTTTGCTTATTTTTAGTAGACGTGCTACTGTGACTTGCATGCCACTGTATATTTCTGTCAGAGGAGCGTGACGTAGGGAGTGTTTATCGTAGAAGGTGATGAGGTTCTCCACGACAGCCTGCACAGAGGAGCCTACAGTATCCATACAACCCCCAGGAAAGATTCAGGCCGTTTTAACACCTGGCGTGGTACCTTTTGCTCAGGTGAAAACTCGAAACGCAGCTTTGCAGAGTGTCGGGAAGACGAGCAGAGAAGTTCACCGCCTCTCTCCGAGGGACGCGGGTCAGCTCCGTGCCCGGCTCGGCTCCGGGCCGTGCTGTGGCTCGGAGCCCCTGCGCCAGATGTGCCACGGAATGAGTTAAGGCGGGTCGGATCATTCCGATGTGCCGTTATTGTTGCTTAGAAGCGGGAAAAGCTCCTAAAGTGCTGGGCAGAACAGAGCAGTGACGTCCGTGGCCTTTCGAGTGAGACCGGAGTTCGACTCCGGCGAACGCCCAGCCGCCTGGATTAGTGCAGAGCTCGCCTGCGGAAGCGTACGGATAGGAGGAAAGCAGACAGATGTTCCCTCAGTTGTGCCTAAAGGCTCCATGGACACTTTATATTTAAATTGAAGTAAGTTAATCATAGATGAGTATCTGCGAGAGAAGCAAGCTGACTTGTAACGCTGAAAAGAGTAGAAATGGAAGTGAGTTATTGACTGGTGTGTATAATCACAGTCTAGCTTTTATATTTCTATTGTAATCCTAAACAATAAGGATTAAATTCTTTCCTCACAGGCACATAGATAACTGCATGTTCAAGGACAGAATCGTTGTGCAGAAGGAAAAAAAGCAGAAATCCGTGTCAACTTCAACCCCTCCTTGTGGTTTTTTTCTGAATAGTATTGATTTTAAGTTGCTGGTTTAATAGTAGTTTTCCCCTTTGCAAATGTAAAAGAGCCGCTTAATGAATCATCAAGTCAATAGCAGCAATGCCAAACCAGAAAATACAGGCAGTGTAGCTGAGGAGAAAATGTGTATTTCATTAGCAAAAGTCAGTCGAGTCCCCGTGAAAACACAGTTTTGTGTTCAAAACACTGATAACGTTTTTAATAGAGAACTCCCACCTGACTGCCTTATGCCAACATCCACAAAAAGCAGAGCTGGCAGATTCCCACACAAACATCCCTCTCAGCAAAACTTCCATTTCTGTGGTATCAAGCAAAGCTGAAGGAGGAGAAAAACTAAATGAAATAGCTTAAAAATTGCAGAGGGGTTATATTATCCGTGTGTCACCTTTACACTGATGCTGGCTATCCATGACTAACAAACTGAAATACCAAAGCACAGTCGGTACACAGCCCGGTGGAAAACGTCCGATATAGTGCCCATAATTTGAATATGTGTGAAAATACCCCAGAGTGATCCTGGGCTTGCATGGCGCGTGAAACGAGAGACTGGGGCTTGGGTCGAGGTGCCAGTTCCAGTTCTGGCCCTACCGAAGCCCAGTCAAATTCGCTGTTGGTCTGGGTCTGAGATTCACATTTCTTCCCTGGTCCTCACTGCCCAGAGCAGCAGGTTCGGAGACGCGGGCTGGAGAAGTTGCTTGGGTTTTGCCCTGCGTTTCCTACCATTCTTCTGGGGCTTCCCAGGCTGATATTCCAGGTAGATCCTAAGGAGCTGTTGTATGTGAACTCAGAATTCACTGACCTGGGTCGCCTTGCCTGGGGTTTCCTCACGATGCACGCTGAAGGGTAACTTTCTTTTTGTGTAGCCCCATCAAGGGAAAGGAAGAAAAGTGTGTGTGGGTCCATAGCACGTGTGGTTTTAAGTCTTCCCCCTGTGGCAAGAAAATAAACTGTGTTTATTTTGCCTGTGGCCTCAGACCAGGCTGAAGATAATAGGGGCTTATCAGGAAAGGAACCAAAAATGAACCGAGCTGGAAACACTTGTATTCAGGTCAGTTGGGCAGCCTGGATTTTAGGGTGTGTCGCTGCCGTAAAGTTACGCAGAATCTTTTTTTTTGTGTAATTTTCATTGATTAAAAAAGAAGGAGGAGAGAGTTGGTCCGCAGCTGGCATAAATAGACACAGCTTTACTGAAGTCAGTGTGCATCTGTTCATTCTGGTGAAGGATATAATTACCCCATATTGCACTCATTTTATCAGCCATTGCTAATGTTTTCTATGTGATCCTCTAAAGCTTCTCAAGAATGAAAGCTCTGTCTGCTGCTCCCAGCACTTTGCCTCTGTGACATATGAATTGTGCCAAATCCATTTTGAGTTTTTGTTTTTAAGCTCCGAGTACAAGGGTGAAGTGAAAATAAAGTGTGAATAATGGTCTTTCTCTCAAAGGCAATGTGATATTGCGTTGAGCTGAAAAATTTAGTCTCATACAGATCGGCCCTGCCAGTATGAAGGGCTGATTGATGCTGAGCACGATCCAGCTGATATCTGATATTGGGGGGCGGGGGGGGGCCTCTTCAGTGTTGCTGACAAAGCTGTAACAAGATCCAGGGCCTGAAAGCTGAAGTTAGGCAAATTCAGCCTCGCAGTAAAATGCCAGTCAGGCACATAATAAAGTATTATAACAGTTTATTGGGGCTCGTGATGAATTCACCATTAAGAAGCCTGTAGTATTTTCTTTTAAAGTCAGCCTTCAGTTTCTGGGAGAAATTCTACGGCCAGTCTGTGAGCTGGAGGAGCATGGTGATCCCTTTTGGTTTCGTAATTGAAGGGCACTTGTTAACTTCCCTTCTTTGCTAGGCCATCAGGAGACCACATATACCAGAATTGCCCTTAACAATTCTCATAGCACCTGCAGATCTGCACAGAGATAACTGTTCTAATTAAATCCTGTCCTTTAGGACTCCATGGAATTGCCCACGGAGACGGGAGGAATTGCGTGCTTCCCTTCCCTTCTCCTCCTTTCCCCCCCCATACTTGTTTGGGTTGGATCTTGAGGGCTTATTTTGCAAGAGTTTCTCTTTTTTACCTTCTTTTGCTTTACTGCAGCGCGGGAGCGGCTCACCTGGTGGGATGTAGCTCAGGAAACGGGTTGGCCGGTGGTCCCAGTTGCCTTTGTCAGTGGTGACACCCACCAGGCTCACCTCTGCGGCGTTCGACAGCTTGTGCCGGAGAGCTGCAGTGATGTTTCAGTGTAAGGGAAGCCTTTGGACATCGGAATATTGCCGCCTCAAATCAAACGCTCCTGTTATTGGGGGTGTTGAGGAGACTCAGGAACAACATGGGTTTGTAAAATCGTTCTGTTCAGGAAGAAGCTCTCTCTTCTCCTGCGTTTAGAGCCCTGGTAGTATCACATTCTGTTTTGACAGCTGTCAGAAGTTAAATGAAAGATATTCAGGGAGAGGAGGGTTGAGCTACAGGAGAATCGTTATTTGCAGCGCTCGCCAACCGTTGCAGTTTTCACTTGGTAACACACATGCTGGCGGTTATTCTTTCTCTTTTCTTCTCCTTCGCTGAACTTTGGCGCCTTTTATTTCTGTGGCTCTTCTAATGGGGACCAGTGCCATCTAAGCTGTGCTACTTTCAGTAGAAAACATCTTTTTGATACCTTTCGTGCGAAATGCAGTCCGTGCCCTGCCCTAGCTTTTCTCCAGTTCTTCTTCAGTGACCGTCAACCTCCGAACTTCTGCCAGTGCCACTGTCCTCCTTTCATCTCCCAAATTTAAGCTACGGTTTTGCCGTGAGGAAAAGGAATTTACTCTAGCTGTTTCCTTCATTCTTTTTCTTCCCAGCTGACACCACTTGTTCTCCCAGATTACTGTAGCAGTTTGGGTTTTAATGTGGAACTCTGCTAAAGTCTTTCGCTTGGCTGTTTATTAAGTGCTTACACTTAGTGTTTACGTCCACGGGGGGAAGGTCCGTAGGTGTTAGAGCACGAGGGGCTTCTAGGCTTGCTTTCTGCTTCGGGTTCGTGCCTGCAGGCTGTAGAAATAAACATTATTTTAACTTCAACTTATTTTAGCTTTAACTCGGGAGCGCCTGAAACAACTTCCGTAGTGAGCCCTTTTTATTGTTATTCTAGAACTGCAAATAGACATGCTCGCACGACGTCGGCCGGACTTGCCGGGAATTTGCGGAGGGGGAGGCTCTGAAGCCGGCTGTGCCTCCTCTCCATCACACGGCGGCAGAAGAGGCCCGGCGTCTCTGCTGCTGCTCCAGCCCGGCGGGTGTTGCGGTAGGGAGAGCTTGGCAGGGAATACGTTCCTTTGGAAAATTAAGTCTGTTTACTTGGCTGTGCAGGAAGACCTTATTTTATAGCAAAGCAGAATGCGTTCATCCCCAGCTTGCAGAATGTGTGTTAAGGGCGTGTATAGGATTCATTGAGGTATTGCATCCAACAGTCAATATATATGTGTAGTAGTGTAGAAAAGATAATGATATAGCTGGAATATATATAGGCATTTGGCTTTAATTAGGCTTTTGATTAAATATAAAAGTGCAATTAAGAGTGACAGATAGAGTAGATCCTGGTAGACTACATGACAGTTTTTGGCTAGAAAAACGCCTGAGCTGATTTTTTGTCAGACTTGATTTTTTCTAAAGATCTTAGTGACTGTTCTATTAAATCTTTGATCTGAACTACTCCTTATTCTCTCTCTCTTTCTTTCTCTTGATATATGTGCTTATCTGTGTGTTTACAGTATTTCTGTTGGTAACAGATGTTATAGTAATTTACAAGAAAATTATTTTGTTTTAAGGAGAGGTGGTAAAATTTATGTGTTAGCCGAACAGCTAAGAATTACATTTGGATTTTTTAGCCACGGTAATACATTTTAACTGTATTTTGCCAAGTTTCTCAGACTTCCTTTTCTGAATAATGATACTATTTCTGGGAACGTGTCTCTGAGCACATGAGCATGAGCAATTTGTTAAAGGCTTACATATGAGAGACTTATATAAGATATAACATAGGAGGGAAAGGATATTATTATGAAAATATAAAAGCAGGTATTACAAGATCTGCTTGTGTAACTGACTCTGATACAGACATGAACAAGTCCCTTTAAGTATCATGTCTCCTATGTCACTGAGCTGTTGTTTTTCTTAGAAGCCTTAGTTTTGCAGAATGCCTGGGCCAAGATGGGTTTAAGGCAATCTGCCGTGCACTACTTTTGAAAATAAGGCCATTAACTAATTATGAATATGAAGCTCATTACGGACTCCTCTCTTAAACAACTTGGCCAGCGTATTTGCCTGGTATCTTAACTAAATAAATCAAATAATCATTACATCAAGTCACGGGATAGAGGAAAAAGAGCAAAACCCCCTTCGGTTACCGTCAGCGTGTCTTGAATATGTTTAGTCACAGTTCAGCGCAGTTTCGCATCGTTTCCCGGTGGCTCTGTGAGACCTTCCAGCGTTACCCCCGAGTTGCGAGCCCAACCCGGCGGCTCCCGGGCTCTGTCACCAGCCCACGGGACCTCGGGCGAACCCCGCTCCTTGCTCTCCCGCGGCGCTCTTCCCCCTTTCCCTTTCCATCGGCCGCGGTTACTGACGATTTGGAGGTTCCCGAGCAGGACCGTGCCTCCGATCCGCGCTTGCGCCGCTCGTAGGCGTCGAGGTCCCCTTGGCCATCGAGGGCCGGGTTGTGGGGACAGGAATGGCTGGCGACGCTGTGCTGCCGGGCTTCACGCCTGCTGCGGGGACGGAGGGGCAGAGGACGACGGCCGGCTTGGGAGGCGACTCTCTGCGCCTCCGTCAGTCCCCGCGTTTTCGTTCAGTCCCTTGCTTAGGCTCGGGATCGAAGTCGGCGTCGTTGGAAGGGCTCCTGTGGACTACGGGGCGGTGACGCAGGCAGCCGTTTCCCATGTCTGTCTGTGGCAACTTGTCATTTTTGTTCCACAGTGTGGAAGGTGCGAGAAGTGACAGGACTAAATAAGCTCCGAGGGAAGCGGCTGTTTTATCTGCCCGTGTTAACGAATAAGCGGGGAGTGAAGTTAACTTCGTGTGAAGCAGTTTAAATTATTTATTTTCAGTCCTGGAACTGTACTTAACATGTTGTTAAGGCAGAGCCATGTTGACAGGGTGACGTTAATTACCCCACTGGAAACACACGGCATTAGCTGAAAGGAATTGTTCGCAGCTATCGTTCATGGCTCTGGGTAAAGCCACAGCCTTTGCAAATCTTGGCAAACGGTTTCCCCTCCATCCGTGGAAGTTCCTTCTGCATCCACCCGCAGCTGCAAACTAGCTCTTTACTCGTAGCAACAAAATATGAAGTTCGATGGTTGTGGGTTTCTTTTCTTCCCCTTGCTTTTTTTTTTTTCCATATTTTTTTTTTTGGTGAGCTGAGTGATTGTGTGATTGATATCTTCTGCATTAGGCATGGCAGTTCTTAAAAAATGTGTGGATCTTCATTCGCTGATCCGCCAGTATAAATGCATGTGCTTACTCTTCTGTAAATGCTTTCCCACAACTCCCTTACCGATTCAGTTCCCACTCCTTAATTCATAGCAAGAGCGTTGTGTCCTTCAGAACAGGAAATTATTGCGTCTGGGGTTTCCATTCTTTGCAGAGGCTTTGGCTTAAACATCCCTACCGAGAACTGGATGTGACTGGAGTAGCATTTGTATGGATGTGTGCTAATAAAAGTGAGGCATTGACTCCCCCCCCCACTTCTTGTTCAGCATTGCAATGAGTGAAGGACTCCAAAATGACCCAACCGAGGAGCGCTGGGACTATATCTACAAGTAAAGGAGTGGTCTGGCTACTTGGAGCTGCTCCATCCAGTTTTTCTAGACGCTCCTGTTCCGTGGTTAACGCAATTGGAGATTCTACCGGGAGCGCGCGTGTGCGCGGCGCTGGTTCGTTACGGTGCGGGGCCGCGCTTCAATAACGTCTCCCCTCTGGTCGTAGGTTAGGCCAAAGACCCTGATTCCAGACAGCCTCCCTATCTCCCCGTGCAGAGACCAACCTTCCAAGCAGCCTCCTACCTTCCAGAAGGCCACCGTAGTCAGCATCAAGAACCCCAGCCCTGCCCTCCCGACCGCCAATAACACCGTCAGCCATGTCCAGGCGCCGAGCAGCCAGTCACAAAGTGCCGCCGAGCCTACGGCTGTTTCGTCCCCTCTGAGCAGCGCCGGTGTGGCGTACGCCATCATTTCCACCTCCCCCAACAATGCAGCTCCTATCGGCACCAGCGCCGCTGTCTCCGTGGTCAACGACGGCATTAAAGTGCAACCGCTCCTCATTAGTGCCGACAGCAAGGTAGGTTCTGCTTTCCCCGGCCTTTTTTTTTAATTTAATTTTTTTTTTTTGGTTAGCAAACACGGGAATTACATTGCAGGTGTAAGCAGAATATTCCCCTGGGAGCGCACAGCCCTGTGCAGAGTGGTGTCGGTGGTTCCTTTTGGAGAAAATAATCAGGAAGCAAGGAGAATTCTTAAGGGGACTCGTGGACGCTAGTAGACATCCTGTCTGTGTACAAGCATAATTTTTAGTGGGAACAAAACGCATCATTATGTAGCCTGACATTAATGGGAACATATGATCTTCCATTTCCTTAAACCAGTCCTCACTAATAGTATCCCTGAATTCTGTGCGGGCTCAGATTTCCTATGGACTCCCTCTTCAATTACGCAGTGATACTAGTTATATCGACTGACCCTGGGGGAGTATATCACATAATCAGGCATTCCCTTCTACACTGTCAGGGGAAGACCGAATGAAATGAGAGCTCAGGCTTTCAAAAATGGTCAGCAGATGAATCAGTAGGAAAAAATCAAGTTATGAATTACTTGTTTCCTCTTTGTACTGCTTTTCAGCTTTGAAATGCAAGTACTTCACCGCTCCTATACCAGAAACAGGTTCAATAACGGCTGCCAGTGTACCCAGCAGACGTTCACTGTAATTTGCTACTGGGATCCTACTACTTTGGGTCTCGTTGGCAGCACAGGTTCTCAAACAGTTCTAAAAAAGAATACGGGATGTAGGATGGCATTTGAGGTGAATAAAAGCAGGCATCTCCTCCCTACATCTCTTAACATAATTTATTTTTCTTTTACTTAAACTGGCTGCTCATTAAGAAAACCATCCCTTTTTATGCTCTTGAATCTTCTAGAGTGACTGAGTTGAGAAAAAGTGTGTAACAGTTAAATAACATTGATGGAAAGTTAGCAATGAAATAGATGGAGAAGGCCCAGTGTTTGAATCCAGTAACCTTCATCAAGAAGGTGAGCTTGGGAAAGTCTTCCATGGTCCTTCATGAAGCTCTGGTTATGGGTATAAAATCACATGTGTAGTTCTGTGGTCGGAAATCGTCCTTCATTCCTTTAATTTAATAGCTTCTGAGATAATGTTGTCTGCACCCTGTAAACCTTCATGCGGTAATTCAGATACGAGCCCCTGGATATACTGACGTACATGCGTGTATAAGAGATCTGTGTAGTTATTCCTATGGGTTCTAAACCAGAATTAATTTTAAGTTAAAACACATACAGTTTATTTTGTTTATGCAAAACTGGACATCCACTGCCCATAACACACCAGTGCTGAGGACTGAGCTCTGATCTCGGTTACATGAGTAGTGCTGAGGGGTAATCTTCCTTCCCAGCCCCACCAGCCTGCTCTGAACTAACGCCGACAGGACTACGGTCAGACTGGGGGTCTGAATGTGTAGTAACCCCACCTCTTCTACCTGTAGGCAAAATAAAATCAAAGGAAAGACCTGAAAATCGCTGACAACAGGAGTGCTAAAGCTAGGCTGCTGAGTCAGCTTCAGAACTCCTCTAAATAGAAAGTGTCCTGATTTTCAGAGGCGCGGATCAAGTGGCTCCCTTAGGCTGCGGTAGGTTTATAATGCACCAATAAAAATTAATTTTTAGAAAGTTAATATGGATGTAGAAGCCTAACCTAGGTATCCAGTTTTATTTTTTTTGGCTTATGACTTGCATTTGTTTTCTGTAGGGGTATCAAGTAACCCTTCAAAGAAGAATCAAAGGTTTCAGGCAGAAGAATCCAGTTTCATGTAGTGAATTCTCTTCTTTTATTTGTACATTGTCTTTTAGGTTATCATTATTCAGCCTCAAGTCCAAACCCAGACAGAAAGTAAAGTGGAGACAAAGAAACCTCCTGAAGAGTCAGCTCAGGGACCCCCTGCTACCAAAAAGAAAAAGGAGGAAAATCCAGAGGTGATCTTTTTTTCTTTCTTATTTTTTTTAATAAATGATCTACAGCGTGGTTAAATTATGGGGGCCAATTCTAAATATTTTTCTGTGTGCGTACGTAATTACTGCCTTTGTGCTCATGGTTCTGCCAGCTGTTCATCTCTACCCAATCACTGCAACTGGGGGGATGTCCCCACCAGTGGGGTGCTCTGACAAATCTGGTTTGCGTCATTCAAACCTTCCAGTGTCACAAAATGTAAAGAATAGCAGGTCTCGAATAATCTAGGCACCTTGCGTGGGTGTAGCTGTATTTCTTGTGAAAAGTGTATACAGGCTTAAGATATTTTCTTTTATGATATCAAATACATAACCTTGGGTTTACAGGCAGATTATGAGGTTAAATTAACATTTCTTTTGTAAGCTGAGCTTTTACATCTTCTTTGTAATGAATCTTGCAATTTTCAGGTTGTATTTAACAATACCATTTCTTGCATTTGCTGTGTACATGTCTCCCCACATGTACACAGATTCCTTCTAGTCTGAAACACCTTAAAATCCTTTAAATTGAGTAAGAGAGTAGAAAGCAGGTTATAAGATTAAATCTCTTTCATGAACTGTATTTGCAATGTAAACTAAAAATATAATTCAGAAGTCCTTCTAGAAATAGGGTCTCTCTTTAATAGGCATTTTGAGTTTTGACTAGATGTATTCACGTTAGATTGTGTGTACTTTTGAGAAAAGTTGAGAATTTATACAAACTGAATCTATTGTGGAAATGCTCAGCTCATGTAAAATCTTAACCTTACTAGTCTAATAAATGTGTAGCATGAGAGCATCCTTGGAGCTGTAGCTTTAAGAGGATTATTACAATATAAATTTATAATGTTACTTGAGGCGTGTGGGCAGTCATTTGTTTTACTGTTTTAAGAGGTTTGTATAGTTAAAACAGTGTTAAGGATAAATAGTGGCTTTTAGCCTAGAATATCACAGCTTTATGCAGAAGCTCTGCAGAGCTACACTTAGGAAACGGCCCAAGTTTAAAATCTGACCCTCATATGAATCTTCATTGCCACCGAACGATGGGACTGCAGGGTCCTCTTTTGTTCAGGGGGGTATTTCCGAAAGATTATTTGTTGCATGGCACCTTGTGGGCAGAAGGGCTAGTAGATCCTGCTTAAAAAGAGAATGCTAGAAAAAACATCCATTTTTCTTGGCCCGTAACCTATCCCCATGGAAAGAATTTTGAGTGTCGTGGTTTAACCCCAGCTGGCAACTAAGCACCAGGCAGCCGCTCGCTCACCACCCCCTGCAGTGGGATGGGGAGGGAGCTGGGGAAAAAAAATTAAAACTCGTGGGTTGAGATAAAGACAGTTTAATAGGACAGAAAAGGAAGGGAAAATAATAACAACAACAATAAAAGAAGTGATGCACAATACAGCTGCTCACCACCTGCTGATGGGTGCCCAGCCAATCCCCAAGCCGACGTGTGCCGCGGTGCCCCCAGGCCAACTCCCCCCAGTTTATATACTGGGCATGACGTCACATGGTGTGGAATATCCCTTTGGCCCGCTGGGGTCAGCTGCCCTGG